>JAGSMS010000024.1:6230000-6762500 GCA_029286595.1 Bhutanitis thaidina
CTCTCTATATATGTATGGGCGAACCGGCCAGTCTAGGCCGGCAAGTGCAGCAGTAGAATCCTACGTGCTGATGAAGAAGAATACAGAAGATAAGCGGGGAACTAACTTCTCGCGGTGCACGAGCAATCCGGAGGAGCAGACGCCGAGCGAGATGTCGACGTTCTCCGAATCCTTGGCGGGGTGCAGGTCGACGCCGTACATGGCCAGCTTCTTCGCGTTCTCCAGGTAGTTCAGCTCCGCCTCCGCCGGAGTCTGCCCCCTGCCACACAAACATACACTTCAACATGCTGTTTTCGTTGTGTTAATGAAACAACACAAACAGAAACATAGATCGCCATGCAAATCTTATTAGTAAACGAACATGTCAAACTCAAATCCCATAGATGCACTCATACAGCATATTGCCCGCTCTCTATATATGTATGGGCGAACCGGCCAGTCTAGGCCGGCAAGTGCAGCAGTGGAATCCTACGTGCTGATGAAGAAGAATACAGAAGATAAGCGGGGAACTAACTTCTCGCGGTGCACGAGCAATCCGGAGGAGCAGACGCCGAGCGAGATGTCGACGTTCTCCGAATCCTGGCGGGTGCAACCGTTCCTTACTCAGTTGCCATCTCGCACATTCTTAATCTGCACTCAGATCGGCCACCTCGAGAAACTGAACACGGATATATCTAAGTTCTTAAAGAATCGATGGAGTCGAAGGTCTCACGCGTAAAGCAGTTTGTTACCCATAAATTTCGTCCCCGGCCGACTTATTGTTCTTTAGATATTGCGTAAATATGATAAAGCATTTTGAGCTGTCTGTCTAAAATCTCAGGCTGTAACTATGATGAAAAAACTATAAAAATTAGAGCACAGTACAGTTGAGTTAGGGATCAACAAGATTCTATCAAATTGTCTTACTCTCGTATAAATCATCTCTTCACAATACTGCTCTATTACCACCATTGATAGCAACACGCGATAATACCTGAAGAAGGTGTGATGCTCGACGCAAGTCTTCCACAGCTTCTTGGCGGCCCGGTGGTTGGCCAGCTTGAAGCCGACCGTCGACTCGAACTGCTCGAACTCGCCGGGGCGCAGCTTCACGTAGAAGTTGTGTCGTTTGTAGCTGATCTTGAGGATCTTCGGCCACGCGAATCGATTGATGCGCAGCCTGGGCATAACCAGTTATAAACCAATATTGTCCATAAACAAAATTAAATTGTAACATGACATCAAAAAAGAAGGCATTGAAGTAACTTTGAGCGGAAAGGTTAATGTCGATGTAGTGGTGAATATTCATAATGTCGTTTACCGCAGCAAGAGTGAGGTCGCCGCTCACTCGCACATTAGTCGCGATAAGATGACAGAGAGGGAATTATTCATTCGTTAGTGGGAGTGAGCGAGAAGTCATAGTGACTTGTCAGTTGTAACTTGTGCGTTCAGTTATGACGTTAGTCTCATCTTACAATTTGAACCTGTGGATGGTGCGGGATTGAACTAAACCGTATGATCCAGTCTATCACTAAATTGTGTTGAAATGTTGTAGGAGTGGGAAGAAGGGATGAAAGGGCGAATATACCGTCTTTGTTTTCAGAGTCCACCTCACCTCCTCATGGTGTATTTAGCTGTCTAATGGCCATGGCTGTGGCAATCGACGGATTGCAAATAATCCATCTGAATATTATATTAGTAAATGAACATGTCAAACTCAAATCCCATAGATGCACTCATACAGCATATTGCCCGCTCTCTATATATGTATGGGCGAACCGGCCAGTCTAGGCCGGCAAGTGCAGCAGTGGAATCCTACGTGCTGATGAAGAAGAATACAGAAGATAAGCGGGGAACTAACTTCTCGCGGTGCACGAGCAATCCGGAGGAGCAGACGCCGAGCGAGATGTCGACGTTCTCCGAATCCTTGGCGGGGTGCAGGTCGACGCCGTACATGGCCAGCTTCTTCGCGTTCTCCAGGTAGTTCAGCTCCGCCTCCGCCGGAGTCTGCCCCCTGCCACACAAACATACACTTCAACATGCTGTTTTCGTTGTGTTAATGAAACAACACAAACAGAAACATAGATCGCCATGCAAATCTTATTAGTAAACGACATCATTACATGTACAAAGTACAGAACAGTTATTATCTATCACTTATTTGAATAATTGAATTCAAATATTTTTATTTCAGTTTCCCCCAGGGTTCTATGCTAGGTCCGTTAATATTTCAAACCTATATTAGTGACTTACATTTTTTTACATAAACACTCTCCTATCACCCAGATGGGTAGGCAGAGATCGTAATCGTCGGCTCGTGCCAAACGGAAGTTCGCCCTCGCCTCCCTCACATCTATATATCTACGCACATATGCTCGTTGGTAATGGTTAGCCTCAATTCACCTCCGTGACCTTGACGCTGACAAACAATGTCAAGGTCAACGCAGATGATAGAAAATGTGATAATGACGTACTTCGTCGAGCGCACACGGTTAAAGCTAGACGGAGCAATCGTTACATCTAACGAAACACAAAAATAAATCTAATGCGAATTAATGTACATGAAAAAAAAACATATTATGGGTGTATTTGAAATGTGTTGCTGGCGGAAAAGATTAGGAATAATATGCACTGCACGCGTTCTAACAGATCTTCTGTCTTTACCTTGCCTCCACCGATCGGTTTCTTTCTTTGATCACCTGTCACGATGCGAACGTGATAGTTTCGAGAAGCGAATTCTGGTTAACCAGGGAGAGAGAAGAAGGAGCAGAGGTACCTACCTACTAACCTACCTACTAACCTACCAGAAGATAGGAAATACTTCTGGAAACTATTGGCTCTAATACACCGAATTCAAAATAAAAGATTCTGGAGGCTTGACTTTTGGTGGTAGCCAGTACTGTAATCGCCAATTTGGTCCATGCACGTTCGTCTGATCGCCTCTAGCCGATTGCGACTCTCACTTCTGCGGCATAAACTTACTTGGTCCCTGTCTTCCCATTCATTCTTTCCACGTGACATATCCTTGAAATGATTGAAATTCCTCTTTTGAAAATTTAAATACTCCCCTTTTAATTCTATTATTATTTCGAACATCTTTATACCATTTCAAAATCTATCACTTTCCTCCGACTCACATTCACTTCCATGAACCGCAGTTGAGCTTGAACAATATCCAAACTAGCTGACATATTCAGTTCTGCTATCTGTCTAATGACGAGACCGAACAGCCAGCGTTCAACCCTACTCTGCTACCACTCACCGGTGGGTCTTGTGCAGCTCCACCACCTTCTCCTCGAGCTCCGGCGTGCAGTTGGCGGGCGGCACCAGCTTCAGCTGCTTGCAGAGCCCGGCGCCGGCCTCCGACTCCTCGTAGTCGCCCAGCTCCGACTGCAGCAGGTAGCTGGCCAGCAGCGCGTGCGTCACCGCCGAGCACGGCAGACGACCTAGCCGGACACGATGTTAATTTTTCTAACGATTTTCTCTATTAAGTCCTTCCATTAAAAGACGTTGACGTTTTTAACTTACAGTTCTACAATTGGTCGCAGGCCGAAGAAATTGAAGAAGAATACACGTCATTTTGTTGTTACAACCTCTTGATATATAACAGCTGGTACCTCTTGATATATAAGAGAGAGATGCCGGTTCTTTGTTAATTGTATTGGGATTTCCAACAGTCCTCCTACTAAGTAATGGTAAAGGGCTAAAGCAGCCTATGGACACCTATAAACGACTTCAATCGAAGGAGGTCACAGCAGCGTTGTCGCCCACGAGGACTGAGCTGCTGTGCCTCACGACCTGCTCGATCGGACTGGTAATTGGCAGCAGATATAGTTAAGAGAGCGTTACTTAGATAAAGGTCTCTAAGGAGAGGAGCCTTCCTACATTTTAGGCAGTATAATTAAAGGTTCGAATGAAAAAATATTTTGTGATATACATAAATGTTTGTACCTGGTATTACCGGTACATGGTATTACTCATCTATCGGGTTGTGGATACATGTGTGGACAGTAGCGCCGTCCAGTTTCACAGATACTAGGATCCATGTAATTGAGTAAGAGGTGCAACTCTTTAATTATAAGAGCCACATCTACCCACGACGGCAGTCGCTGAACTTCTTAAATTTCTCACTCCATTCGCAAAAACTTCAACGTACAGACGTTTTCGGAGACAAACCGGACAGACTGGCAGATTTTCTAGTCTATTCATAGTTAATCCGTAAGTTGTAATTTCATTTCAAATACCTTTACAATTTTTTCGCCTCTCCAGGATATGGAACGTGAGGGGAAAACCACGTCGCCGGGTTAGCTCCCAGAATTCCTGTGAGATTTTCAAAGCCTTTCCCTTAATCGTGTCACACGACACCCACTAGAACCCACCACGCTAACAAGATATGTTAGTTAGTCCAGACAACTGCTCCATTTATTTGTATGATAACATATGATACTCGTATATAATATAGTGTGCAGGAAATGGTGTCCCATAGACGCTAGTTTAACAACAGACTGGTCATAAGCTGCACTGGTAACGGTGGGGATGAATAACCTTCAAGTTACCTTCGAGCAGATCCCTGCGGACGGCGAGCACGAGCTGGTACCTGGTGAGCTCCTCCTGCAGCTGCGCGGGCTCGGGCGGGTAGAACTTCACCGTGAAGCGCACGTCCCACGGTTCGCCTGCTCAAACAAATAGATCCGTCCGTTAGCATTCCGCTCCGCGGGTCTGTTCCCCGCGCGGGACGATCATATGCCGACTGGGTCGTCTGTCCGTGCAGTGGGTTTGACGTTTTATTTAACGAAGTAGATAGACCGCATAACCGATTCGGGCGTAGTCATGTATTAAGCCGTTTAGTTTAAGCAATTCAAACCACTTTCTTTTTTTTATTTAAGACAACGTGATACGTTTTGATCATGGTAGAGCCAAGCAGCGGCTTTAGTTTCCATCTCCCAAATGTTATCTATGCTTAAAGGCCGGCAAAGTACCTGCAGCTGCACTGATGTTGCAGATGCCCGTGGGCGACGGTAATCACTTACCAGCTAGGTGAGCCGGTAGTTCGTTTGCCGCGTTTTCGAACTAAAAAATAAATCTTTCACGCACCCCAGTCAAAGTTTTTTTATAGCATTATTCTATAAAATCCACCGACACTGGTCCCAAGTAAACCTTCAATGAGCGCCCAATAATATGAGGCGCCCAAAGTCGGTGGGAGTCCGACATAACCCGGCTACCTCGCAGGGAGCAGGGTATCCATAAGGGATTTTACCACGAAAAAAGAAAAGGTGAGCCGCTAGATCGTTTTCCCTGACCAACAATACATATCGCATACATAAGTTTCGAAATAGTAATGGATTACGAACCACGGTCCACGTAGGGGAACAAACTCGAGTGCAGGGTTTGAACTGATTTAGAGACAGATCCCATGGCCGCTCCACTATTGTGGCTAATGAAAAGCGTTGGACAAAAACTCAGTGAATCGCCGAGCTACAGCTACTTACTAATTGTAAATATGAACGAGATCCACGAAATGTACAATAGATCAATTAATTATTAAAAAAAAATACCTAGTATATATAATACATACGTTTGATCATCTTGGAGACGCGTTTCTCCAGGTCCAGCCACACGCGCGGATCCCCGCGGTCTTCGTACAGCAGCCCGAAGTAGTCCTTCTCCACCAGGTTGAGGCTGTCGCATACTTTCGCCAGCAGCTCGTGGCCGCGTATCTTCCTCTGGAAGAAGAACATTTCAACCGTGTAATGGATTAAAGGGAAGAAGGGCCATCGATACATAATCTCGTGGCGTGGGTAGTGCGGGTTACACTGCAGCGGGATGGTCCCACCGATCTCTGCTCCATAACCCTCTTAGAATGAGAAGTATATATGTAACAGACATACTTACTACAGTTTAAGTACTTAAGCCCGCTTTTTGTTAGTTTACTGAATAGTAAATAGTTAAATGCGTTAATGATAGGAATGATACTACTCTTAGTTTTTAGGTGATTGGCTAACATTAAGACGTTATAGACGTATAGCCTCAGTGTCTCCAACATGCCGCTGAGTGAAGACCGTTTCGACATATTTTATTTATTTTTTTACCATGATTTCTATGACCTTTTTTTTCTTCATGGTTGTGTTTATACAAACGAAAATAGATGTTATTTCTTGTACATTTATTAATTGGATTGACATGAGAGACTATTCATTGCTTTTTATGTTCTGTTGCATTACTTGTAATGTACAAAATCAGTTTAGAGAGGAGGATACGGAAGGAACTACGGAATATCTTTCGATGGTTTCTTCTCCGTCAGAGGAACCACATTACAACGGTGGTAGATTTAAAAAAAAAAGTGAAAATTCAAACGTCAAATAAAGATTTTTCATTTAATTAATAGTATAAACTAACTAAGACTTGCCCTTGAATCGGGTTGGCAATTGGGTTGGCAATTGGGTTGGCAATCGGGTTGGCAATCGTCATAACCTTAGACGCTGCTACTCTTAACTGAACTGAATAATGGATCACGATATTTTTTGAAGCGTTCACCTTAATGTATTTTTAAACCCACACCCAGGGTATTCCGCGCTGCCCGGAGACGGGGTTAGCAGACACTGTCGACATTGACCCCGACAGCAGCTATAAAAAGTCATTGCTCGTACTGTAATAGCTAGAGGCGTGTTGCAACAACAGACATTTTGTTGTCATGACACGTTTTCACTGGGTGGTAGGCTTCTTCTCTGCCTGGGAGTGATCTGAGTAGATTTCCACCCTGTTTCTTACCTATTTCTACAAAGCAGGGATTACCAACCGACGACCCCTAAGTCGAGGTCTAAAAATCGACCCCTATTAATTAACACAAGTTCTTACTTGAAACTTTCAAGACACTGTATAAGTTGTGTTACGTGTACCAACTTGTTATAAAAATGACTAATATTTTAGTAGGAAGTATTATTGTTGTAATTATAAAAAAAAATTACGTAAGTTGTATTAATAATTATTAATCACACTTGATATTTATCGAATTTTTAGTCTATTTATGTTGTTAAATTTCGATGAGAAAATGATGTCAAGTTTACTCACCAAACCAGTCTTTAAATTGGCAAGTATTTTGTATCAATAGGGAAAACACTAGAGACAGGATTTTTAAAGTAATTTGGCTATGGGGGTCAGCTATGGCTATCAGTTCATTTTGAAAAAGGGGTCTCTTGCCCAGAACTGTTTGGGAATCTCTGCTATAAAGGATATAGAAGTAAAACTAATACTCACATCGACGTCCAGCTCCATCTTGGAGCCGTCGAGGAGCTCCACGTTGGCCCTGGTCGTGTTGCCGGCGGGGCGACGCCGCGGCGACGCCTCCTTGGCTTTGGCCTTCGTCTTCCCATCGTCCTTGGCCTCTTTGGCCTCCTTGGCCACGCCCTCCGGCATCCTGCCGCACTTCCTTCAGCACCTGGAATCAAGGAAGATTATTTAAATACTTTTGATTTACTTCATTCAAATATCACCGCGACGATGTAATCCATTACGACATCTAGTCCGAAGGGAATACAAAAGTGGACTAAGGGCAATAACTGACCCACCTTCCTCCTTCACCGCGAGTCATAACCGTTAACATGGTCATATTTTAAAATTTAACCCATTTTCACCCATTTTATGGACTGTAACCGTAGGCGTGGGAGCGTAGACGAGGCGCCAGCAGCGACGTTGCTCCTTTACTTGCGTGCCTTCTCACTCCCGAGTCTCTCCCGTTAAGGTCACCGATCCAACAGCGTATCTCTAATTCCGTGGGGGTTTTTAGTCGGTCCGGCACTTGCTGTTGATCGCGACATGACCTGTCACTGCTCCCAATGACAGGTGAGTGTTTACCCGTTTCCCACACGAGACACAATAAAAATGTCCAGACCCTCCTTAACAGGTTCTCGCCTTGTCGTGGCGCAGCTTAGTAGCCGTGCCCACTTGGGTTTGGAGGCCGGTGGCGGCGAAGGTGAGGATTTGTTCTCTCCCGAGGAGCGACGAGTGCTGTTATGGTCGCGATTGTGTGCGATATCGTTCGCGTTGCCCTGCCCAACAGATGTGGCGAAGATGGAACGTCGAAATCTCTATCCTAACCTAATCACGCCTATCTCCCAGAGCTGACACGGTCACGACCCTCGCCGCCCGTTACGTTCCTACTCCCCACGAGAGGCGAAAAGTGAGTTGCGTTAACCCCGGAAACCGGAAATCCGTTATCTGTACACAACCCGATAGCTGGGAGGCGTATGTGTGTGTACTGGAAGTGTGTATTAATAAACTCAAACAACGTTGATTCTATTATCAAATATTTTTCCAATACGTATATACGTACAATACAATAGAGTAAGCAAAATATTTTAAAACAATTTGCATATAGAAATTGAAATTGCAAACTGTGTCAAAGAAATCGAAAACGGAAGAAAATATTTTTAAAAGCAAAGGCGGCTGAAAAAAAAAAAAAAAAAAAAAAAAGAAAAAAAATACAAACGGCGTACGCTTTTGGAACATGGAAAGCAGGTCGAGCGCGAAACGTTCGCAGAAGCGGGTAAACTCATAATTCTCTACTACACGACCCGTTCAAATCGCGAAGGTACGCTCGAGTGACTCGCAACAGACCGTCGTGGATTCACGAACTGGCGCTCCGGCCGGTGCGCCTAATTTGTCGCGGGTGCTCTTCACTAGCGCAACAAAGTATTTGCAGGTGCGGTCTATTGACCTCGATATTTCACATAGCTTCAAGATACTGAAGTAATGTAGCCGCCTGTAAGTGCCCACGGCTGGGCAAAGGCTTCCTACTCAAATATCTGTGAGGGTTTTGGAGCCCGCGAAGCTGCTCCAGCGCGGAGTTGGTGGGTTTCACATATCCTCGAAATAATATTTTACATTACTTCTCAGACCTGCAAAAGGTTTTATGCCGAGCACGTGGTACAGCGCTTAAAATACTAATAGTTTTAGTAGTGCCGGCACCGTGGAACGAACCCAGGTCACTCGCCCTCTATGAAACTAAAGTGAGCGCCAGACTACCACGGCCCTCACTGAATCAATTAAAAATGAGAACTCCTTATCTTTGGTTCTAGATGTAATTCTACACCTTACACCATGGACGCTGTGGTCCGTTGTGTAATCAGCTCGTCTTTGATATTTGTGGAAATTTTCCTGACTTTTCACTTAGCCGAGACTTACCACACCGAAGGGAAGAATTAGTGAGACTGACCGTATTCGCAACTGTTGTGTGGGAGTGGAAGGGATGAGGCAAGACCACACAAGTCCATAGGCCGCCTTATACCTAATAAAAATGTTTTTTTTTAAGTTTCTTTTTTTTATGAAAAAAACATTAACCTACCACTGTAGGAATTTCTCCTGTGTCGCAGAGGCAGTTTACATACATAAATTGCACATGAACAAACACCCAGACCGGGAACAAATATTTGTAGCCCGCGACCCGCAACCCCCCAGCTAAACTCTTAGCCACTACGCCACCGAGCCGTTATAAAGGCCGCCGAGCGTGGTGATCGGTTCGAACCTTTCCAACTTATGGGAAGGTTTATGCCCTGATAAACAGGTGGTAAGCTCCTTCTCTGTCTTTATTTTTATGGGAAAGGCGGCAAACGTGCAAGCGGTTCACCCGATGTTAAGTGATTACCGTCGCCCGCAACACCAATTACATCTGCAACACCAGAGGTGCCGCAGGTGCGTTACCGCTCTCTAAGAGTATTTGGGAAATGGGAGGGAGAGCGGGCCTCCGGTTACCTCACTCACCGGACGAAACGCAGAAGCACAAGATGCTTCTACTTCACGCTGGTATTATGCGAGGCAGTGATACCAACCCGTTCGAGCAGTAACAAAAGCCGCCGCTCGGCTCTGCCACGCCTAGGTGTCGTCTGGCCCCGTATTTCTGCCGGCGAACAGCAGCGCAATCACTGTTGCGTTCCGACAAGAAAGGTATACAGAGCGCATATATATAATTACGGGCTGTGAGGCTTTCCATCATGGTCTTCTGGGGGCGACAACACATCTGTGACCTGCTTCAGTTTGCAGTTGTCTGCAGGTGTCCACTCACCTGTGGACTGTTAGCTCGTCTTTTATCCTTTATCCCCGTCCTTATTCCATCCCCTCTCACATCATCCTCATTCTATGCATTGTACAATTCATATAATTACCTTGGTAGTGATACAAGATACAGGACAATAATTACTAAGTAATTTATGAGAGAGCGTCGCTGATGGTATGGTGGAAGCGTGGGAGCAACCTTGTGTCATTGTTAAAGATAGTCGCGAGTTCGCAGCCGTACGATACATATGTCTAAGAGTATATATATATATGCCAGTGCATTGTTTGCGGATTCTGTTAATTATCTCCAAAGAGATTAAACATATATATGTAATATAATTAATAAACGTCTTTGATTTTCTCGTTACTTTTGAAATGAAACTTATAATTTACGGATTTTATCTCGTTTACTTTTGTTTTCATATTGCCGACGTTTCGAGTGCTTTACAAGCTGAAGGTAGCCCGAGTTGACTATGCCATCTGGACGTCTGCCACCTCGGCCCCCCGCGACCGCGGCTGCTGTGAAGCGATCGAAACGTCGGGCATAAAAAAACATAATTAAACGCCATTAAAACCGTAAATAATAGTTTCATCGTGTAAAATTATGTATAATTTAACGAATTATTCATAATATGTATGTGAATAACTTAGTGCTATTATTCTTTATAAATTGATTATAACATCCAGTAATATAATTTATCTAATAAATTCGTAATGTTGGCAGTATTTTGAGTTAGCGGGCGTTTAGTGTTGGCAACATTGTCCTGCTCAGTCAGTGGATACAGGTTGGAGACCGATGGGCATTACTACTTTGGTAGCGGTGAAGGGAAGACGCAATTCGAATTATCTGAGTAAATAGAAATACACGAATATTTGATACGTGAGTGTTGGGTTTAATTATCGATGTTCCTGATGTATTTCGTTTTACAATTGCCAATGTGTAGTGTTCGCGTAAAAACAAGAAATCATTGTATCTCTTTACTGTTATGTTTATGACAGTCAATGAAAATGTTAGAGGAGAATATACCGCCTCTTTACCCAATTGCCAACTCGACATCAAACGAAGCTATGGCGAGATAAACATGCGAATCAGTCCAACCTAAATCCCAGAATTACTGATGGGTACCCTACCCCATCACCAGCGCTCACCGACCTTCTTTCATCTTTCGCAGACGCGTTCTTGGAGGGCAGTGAATATCGCCCGACATCGTATCGGTGCTTTCACGGTATTTCAATACTAAATGTACACATTCATCTTCTTTGTGGAGAATTCTAACACATCACCCACCCCACTCCCATCCGAATGAAGGTTGAAAGATCGATCGTTTGTGTGTTTCACAAATACTGATTCGTACATTAGAACTACGATCCAGTACGGTCAGGTGCGCTAACCACTGAGCCGCTTAAAGAAAAACCAATTAAACACCCATTCGGAAATAATACACACATACATTCATAAGTCTTGGAAATAAGACACCTGAACGTTGAACGAAACTTGTTACCGCCAGCAATTGGCTGTAATATATAATAAACCATTTCCCTTTTTTTTAAAAAAAAAGCCCTCTTTACAATTTTTGAATCGCGGAGGTAGTTTAATCAAACAAGTTGCACATAGAGAAACACCCACACCCGAACCTCTACAAACTCATTACACATATTAATCTGTGTAAAATGGTAAATCATGTTTTCAAGGGACGAAGGGAATGACGCCACACGGAATTTGTGTGAAATATTTCATGTAAAGGATAACGGCCGCTTTTTTTATATAAAATTCGGTAAACTAGGTTATGAACATGTACATCTGCAACAGATAAGGAGCTCCAGCTGCGTTGCAGGCGTTTAAGTAGTATGTTTAGGGAGAGGACTGGGGATGGGGATGGAGATGGAGAGTAGACCTCTTGTTACCTCACTGAGGTCAATTCTAGCAGCAGCAAAAGCCGCCGTTTGACTCTACCAGGTTTAATAGATAATTATTAATTAATTTAAATATTAATTTAATAGATAGTTTAATTTTTTTTTTTTCTAAACTCCTACAGTTTAGAAAAAAAAAAAATATAACTTCCATAGCCTGAGTTTGATTTCACTTAAGCATTATAAATTGCTTCACTGCAACAGGAACAAGGAAACATTTATTAACGTTCACAAGATTGACCTCCATTTTGTTAAATCGACAACTTTTTTTTCACGTGCTCCGAGCACCTCCTCCCTGCTCTGACGACTCATTGCTCCTAATGACACATTTTTTCAGTCGCAGTTCGCGTGCATCAGCTCACTCAGCGCAATAAATATGACTTCATCGGTCCTCCACAATTGGCCGCCACGTTCGTCGTTCGGTGGAATTGTACACGGCGGTAATTTTTTCTAATTTCCGCTCAATCGCTGTGACTAATAAATGAATGGCGATGCGTGTAGGTACATTTATGTTATAAACAATTATATTAACGTGAATTACAGCCGTGGTAGCCTAAATATATATATATTATTTCGACCGGGTTGATATCACGGCCTCGCAGAATACCGGCGTGAAGTAGAGGCATCCTGTGCTTCTGCGTTTCGTTCGGTGAGTGAGGTAACCGGAGGCCCCGACCCCCTTCCCATCCCCCTTCTCATCAACCCTAATACCCTTAAAAGCTGGCAACGCACCTGCAGCACCTGTGGTGTTGCGGATTTACGTGGGCGACGGTAATCATTTACCATCAGGTGAACCGCTTGCTCGTTTACCTGCTTTCAAATAAAAAAAAAATACTACTACTATGGCTGTTCACTGCGCATACAATTCATCATTGCGCTATGAAACTTTTTATGGGTCATAGCATATTATAAAATACGGGACATACTAAATATTACGGATTAGCCCGCAGTACGCGCGTACATATTCCCCGGTATATGTATAGAAGGCTGGCGAGGAAAGAAGGGTGACCCATCTGAAGAGGTGGGTCAACTCTTCCGCCACTCATCGCACAGCTGCCTCCGGCCGGCAGGCATGCGTATGTTGTGGCGAGGAGCACGCAGCCGGAGGACTTGCCACGGCCTCATGAGGAGCCACCAGACATGCGCAAGCAAACAAACTGTGAGCTAGCGCACACGGCTGATAACCGAGCGTGCCCTGGTTTAACAGCGTGAACTGCGCAACAAGCAGGCAGGAGCGGTGGCCCTGACACGACCAACAAAGCTCAACACAGCAACGGTGGAGACGACTCCTGGTCAACATCATCTTGTGGCCCGGCTGGCAGACCCGCGACGAGGATAAAAAAAAAGTAACAGCCTGTAAATGCCCACTGCTGGGCAAAGGCCTACTTCTCAAATACTAGTATCAGAGAGGGTTTAGGAGCCGGGAAAGGCCCGCCACGCTGCTCCAGTGCGGGTTGGCGGGCTTCACATATCCTCGAAATGATATTTTTTTATTATTTCTCAGACATGCAGGTTTCCTCCCGATGTTTTCCTTCACCGTTGAGCGCGTGGTAAATACAGCACTTAAAATTGTTAATAATAATTTTAGTGGTGCCGGCACCAGGGATCGAACCCTGGTCACTCCCGCTCTATGACACTAAAGTGAGCGCCCTGACCACTAGGCTACCACGACGAGGATAACGGGAAGATAATCACCTTGAGCGTCATCTGACGCAAACCAACAAGGACCCGCACGTACTTTTACGTGCGGCGAATGGATTCCACTGCAAGGGGGCAAAGCCCCGCGACAGTATTCCGGTGAGAAGATCCGACTGTAAATAACAAACCCCGGAGGTCCCGCTCGCGGCGCCACGAAAACGTTATCATAGACTATGATGACGTCATCAACTCGGGCGAATAATGGGTGTGAGGCCACACCCCCAACGCACACTAGCACAAGGGGGTGTAGTACGTGAAAATTACATTGGTAATGGCGGAAATACTGAGAAGTTAAAAAAGCAGTTAACTGTGTATAAACATTATTATAATTTATTATGCCTACTATACATAGTTTAAAATTAACCTTACTACCTTTGACTTACTAAGGCGGGGGCTAGACTGAGCGATGGGTTTGGTAAAATACAATACATATTTAGGAGTGGGTATAGAGTTATCAGAGGTATACAGAGAGGTACTCATAAATGAAAAGTTTTAGTAAAGGGTACGGGAACGAAACAGGGTTGGGAAGCACTGATATAGAGGAATGAACAAGAGTCTCCTGATTGAGAGGCAGATCCCCTGACAGCTTGTCTATCCGTGGTCTTAATAATGATAATTAAAAATCCTAAAAAAATAAATATTTTATTCTTAATCGACTTCCTTCAAACCAAACAAAGCTTGCATATCACAAATTTTTATATAGGTTTTACATACGCTTTTGGGCCGAAAGGAATTCACAGCTTCGTCCGGAGAGACGTTGATAAGAAATTAGAAAAATAGAATACGGATGTTACGATGTGGTTTCATAGTCCGCTGTGCTGGACAGCTGCCGATAGTACACGGGATGTTGTCGGAATCGAGCAGAAGGACAGACGGCCGGGTCCTCTCGACACGTTCGTAACGCCGCCTGCGCGCACAGCATCAGCTTGTCTCTGCCTTGTACGAAACAGAGCCTTGTAGATAGTGGAGCAGATACTTTTTTATGCTCCTGTATATCTATGGGTATATATTATGTATGTATTTATTGAGCATATATCTTTATATGTATCAGTATATACATATGTATATTAATTGTATTTATTTAAAAATTATGCACAAAGTGTTACACATGGCGGACTTAATGCCAAGAGGCATTCTCTCCCAGTCAACCATTAGGCTAAGCAGAGATAAACACGTAAGAGACGATACAGCTAACAAAATCAAACAAGTAAAAAGATATAAATATCAAAATATATATAAATGTCTAAGTAGACAGGTAGGTAGATACATACATACAAAATATTCAAATATACTATATATACATAGAATCGTGAATTTGAATACTAAAATACAATCAAGTATGTATGTCAGGATAAACAACTAAAACGATACAATGACTAACAGTCAATCAATTAATTGTATTATATTTTAATTTCTTAACAACTTGCAACACACCAACAGCCCTTGCTCACTGGACATTAAATCCTCTTCAAAATGGTTGCCTGGTGGAGATCGCTTTCAAGCGATAAGACCACCAGTTCTTAAATATTATATTAATTTTTTTTTCTATTTTTGTCAATTGGTCTACAATAAAGTATTCCTCCATCATCATCATCATAGTAGAGAGGAAATAACACTAATCTTGCTGTACCGTCGTCCAATTCGGCGTGAGACAGAACTCTTCACATTGGGCGGTATACCGCTCGACCTCGGCGGCGTCTGTGGGCAGCGTTCTTAATCGGCTCCAATTGAAGCCCGGGTCGCACAGTCATTGTTAAAGGAAACCTGAGCAATCCAAAAGTCATAGCTATTTTTGACCCCTGACTCCGGCAGCCGCAAGGGTTTTATAGTTAAATCGAATTAGTTTAACGGGTAGACTGCGACAGGGGGATTCAATGCCTAAATGCCACGGAATAATCATATATTTACAAATTTAAGCACCTGATAAATACCATGGGTATCAGTGGATTTCAAAGGTGCAAAATTAATAAAAATTAACTTGCTTTTTTTTTTCATTGCATTGGTGTGGCAGCCCATGGGAAGCTACAAACAACTTCCATCGGATAAGATTACAGATGCTTCACTCCTGAGGGGCCAAGATTGAAAGCCGGGAAGTTTATTAAGTAGTAATATAAAGGAGTCCATGTATTCTAATAATATAACACTGTATTGTGAAAAAAATAGGAAAAAAAAAAAAATTAAACGGACTAAAACAGACAGAGAAGAAAACGAGCCATACTGCACAGTCATCCGGTTCAGAGCTATGTTTAAAGTTTCAAGCTCATCGGGAGGTCGGTTTTGAATCAATTGCGAAATTTCTAGCGAACAGACCGACAAGACGAGTTAATAAAAACACGCTACAAAAATAAATGGAGCGTGTTAATGTAAATAGCATTATTAGTGGCGAGGATAAGAAGGCGGGCGCGTGACGTGCACAGACATAAACAAGGGCACTTTTAAGTTCTCGCCCTCGTCCCTTGTCGGGCGAAACATAAGAATTACAAGTGGGGTTTAGTTTCAAGTATCATTATACGTGTTTAGTGAAAGGGTGTTAGCGGAGGGGGGCAGCACTCGCGACTTTTGTTTTTGAAGTCAAGCAGGACCTTCCAGTGCCGTGTGATGTCGACGGGATGACCATATCGAAGAGTAGCTTGTGGACGACAGGTTCGGAGCGGGGAAATGTCCGCCACGCACATTTATTACTTATTTGAAACCTGTCAACATGTATTTCTTTCTGACCGAGGATCGACTGATAGAGAATGTCAAAAGGCATTAAGTCCGCGAATTTTATTCCTTAGTTTAAGGTGTCACAATAAAGAATAAAGATATCATATAGTAATCTGCATATAGCAGAGTAGCGCAGAGTAGTGCAGAGCAGCGCAGCGTTAGACGCTGTTCGGCGCGTGTAAAGGTAACACACGCGAATTGTACATTAAAACTAAACAGAATCGGTTTTTATATATTCGGTATGATTACCTTACGTAGCATACCATACGAATATATGCATATAGTTTCTTGTACAACTACAACACGTCGATTATCTACGCGGTCACAGAACCCTTTTAACTGTACTAAGGTATTCGCGTTTAATGGCTTTATATAAGTCTATGAAATGAAAGCAAATGCAGATGTCACAAGTGCGCATGACTCAAGTATAGTGCGCGAAGCAATGCTCATTGAAACTATCCACTTCACCTTTGATATCTTTACTTATGCTTACAACCTTCGCACAAGTCGCAGTCGTCAGTACGGTAGCGCGTTTAATCGGTTAGTGCCGGCGGTGGAGCAGCCCTCCTCCTCCTCTCTCCCCCGCCGCCTCGCCCCGCTGATTTTATGTTCACGCGTGGACTTATAGCCTTCCACGTAGAAAACGCAAGGAATCTCCGATGTTATCACACGAACGTCACATCGTATAGGGAAAGGTGAAGACAAGCGTCTAATAAGCGGTGGTAGCGCGGCCTCGTAGAATACCGGCTTGCAGCGCCTCTACTTATGCATACAGCCATTGCTTCAGTGAGTGAGGTAACCGGAGAACTCCCATGTTACTAACAGCTGGTTCAAACCTGAACTCCTCTGCTGTTGCACGTGGACGTCGGTAATCGCTTACCGTCTGGTGAGTGAGGTAACCGGAGAACTCCCATGTTACTAACAGCTGGTTCAAACCTGAACTCCTCTGCTGTTGCACGTGGACGTCGGTAATCGCTTACCGTCTGGTGAGCCGTTAGCAGGTTTGCCCCTTTCCGTGATAAAATCATGCCATGTTTATTCATCACACCGAAGACACGTGTCACGTTCACTGGTGCAACCGTGTTATGGCTTAACGAAACCGAGGTGAAAAAAAAAAAAAAATTAAACGGACTAAAACAGACAGAGAAGAAAACGAGCCATACTGCACAGTCATCCGGTTCAGAGCTATGTTTAAAGTTTCAAGCTCATCGGGAGGTCGGTTTTGAATCAATTGCGAAATTTCTAGCGAACAGACCGACAAGACGAGTTAATAAAAACACGCTACAAAAATAAATGGAGCGTGTTAATGTAAATAGCATTATTAGTGGCGAGGATAAGAAGGCGGGCGCGTGACGTGCACAGACAAAAACAAGGGCACTTTTAAGTTCTCGCCCCTCGTCCCTTGTCGGGCGAAACATAAGAATTACAAGTGGGGGTTTAGTTTCAAGTATCATTATACGTGTTTAGTGAAAGGGTGTTAGCGGAGGGGGGCAGCACTCGCGACTTTTGTTTTTGAAGTGAAGCAGGACCTTCCAGTGCCGTGTGATGTCGACGGGATGACCATCTCGAAGAGTAGCTTGTGGACGACAGGTTCGGAGCGGGGAAATGTCCGCCACGCACATTTATTACTTATTTGAAACCTGTCAACATGTATTTCTTTCTGACCGACGATCGACTGATAGAGAATGTCAAAAGGCATTAAGTCCGCGAATTTTATTCCTTAGTTTAAGGTGTCACAATAAAGAATAAAGATATCATATAGTAATCTGCATATAGCAGAGTAGCGCAGAGTAGTGCAGAGCAGCGCAGCGTTGGACGCTGTTCGGCGCGTGTAAAGGTAACACACGCGAATTGTACATTAAAACTAAGCAGAATCGGTTTTTATATATTCGGTATGATTACCTTACGTAGCATACCATACGAATATATGCATATAGTTTCTTGTACAACTACAACACGTCGATTATCTACGCGGTCACAGAACCCTTTTAACTGTACTAAGGTATTCGCGTTTAATGGCTTTATATTAAGTCTATGAAATGAAAGCAAATGCAGACGTCACAAGTGCGCATGACTCAAGTATAGTGCGCGAAGCAATGATCATTGAAACTATCCACTTCACCTTTGATATCTTTAGTTATGCTTACAACCTTCGCACAAGTCGCAGTCGTCAGCACGGTAGCGCGTTTAATCGGTTAGTGCCGGCGGTGGAGCAGCCCTCCTCCTCCTCTCTCCCCCGCCGCCTCGCCCCGCTGATTTTAGGTTCACGCGTGGACTTATAGCCTTCCACGTAGAAAACGCAAGGAATCTCCGATGTTATCACACGAACGTCACATCGTATAGGGAAAGGTGAAGACAAGCGTCTAATACGCGGTGGTAGCGCGGCCTCGTAGAATACCGGCTTGCAGCGCCTCTACTTATGCATACAGCCATTGCTTCAGTGAGTGAGGTAACCGGAGAACTCCCCATGTTACTAACAGCTGGTTCAAACCTGAACTCCTCTGCTGTTGCACGTGGACGTCGGTAATCGCTTACCGTCTGGTGAGCCGTTAGCAGGTTTGCCCCTTTCCCGTATTAAAAAAAATGCGAGTGTCTGTGCTCGCTCGTCAACCCAAGGTATCGTAACACGTGCAGATGAATTCAAGCCGAGCCTCTCCCACACTTCAAGAGCGCGGTTCGTTCATTATGAACAGGGGTCTGCTTGAGAGCATTGTCGGCTTACATAAAGCTTGTACTGACTGGGGGCGTTATCAAGGACCCGTGATAGCGCAGTGGACAAAGACACCCCCTTCCCTTCCCTACCCCCTCTCTCGAACAAGGGGGTGCGAAACGGTCCGCGCCACCAACCCTCTTGTAATGCGCTAATAATGCAGTGGAGCGTATCAAGGATGTTTATTTACATGATGCATATTCATGACGGCGACGTACTCGAATGTTCTATAGAACATTCAACGGTAGCTATAGAATCATGTAACTTTGAACAGGGGCACCTTATACAACGTACGTGTACACTAAGAAAGCAGTTAAGAAAGGAGTTAAACAGGTGATGAAAGTGACCGAAGGTTAAAAACACGTGCACGAGCGGTACAGGTCACTCAAAAAGTACAACATATGAGCGTGGTCGGTTCCCGAGACGCTGCCCCGGGCAAATCCACGGCTAATACGAGTATCAACCAGTTCCACCGTCAACTCTTCGGCTTGGCCGGTGGTCGGCGCTCGTCTGCTCACACTGAGCGGGCGATAGGCTTCGGCGATGCAGGTCTCGAGTCGGCTCACCCGCACATAACAAGTCACAAGACCTTGAGAAGAACAAAATTGGGTGCGTCTTGCAATTTCATCATTTCATTTCAGCCTATCAGAAGTCCACTGCTGAACATAGGCCTCTCCCAAAGAATTTAATAAAAAAAAATTCAAGCGCGATTTCCGTTCGGGTGTGCTCACGCCTGTATTGTCGGATCCAGTAACAAGATATTTAATAAACATCAAATGGTTTGTAAAGTATCCAAAATGTCTAGGAGCAACCTCTATTTACGTAAGCACAGATATCGCCCCCCCCCCCTTTTTTTCATCCCTTGGGTGCTGTAAGAGACGACTTAGGGAAAATCCTTGAGAATCTTTATGGCTGCCCCACCTAGAAAATAAACTTTTTATACGTTTAACTCATACAGGAGCGCGCCAAGGTTTCGTGGACCATCTGGCATATTTATACTTAAGAGGTCTTTGATTTTTAATATTAAATATAAATGTAGCGTATCTAAGAATAATTTCAATCATCTGGCGCACTACAATTTAATAATAATATATAATACGAGAATAAATAATAACCACACAACCATAATATAGAATAAATCATCCTATGAAGATTTTGAATGGAAGGTATTGCAGCAAATAACCTAACACTTTGTTACGGTTGAATTTTTTTTAATATAACATGCGTAAGAACTACTTTCAACAATTGTTCGTTAAATATGACTGAACCTATATATTTTAAATTAATAGGTACATTAGGACGTCGCCGAGGTCACCCGATATAGATAATTGTCGAAGCAATTACTAAACGGTTAAATATAGTCGATGACCACAGGGGCGTATGACGCAACGCTTATAGTATTCGGTATCCACAGTAACTAAAAAAAATATTTAAAGCGACAAATTGGGTAAGAAATAAGTAATGTTTTTTTTTCAATCTTTCATTATCTTTACGCCCACGAACATCCACAACACCAGAGGAGCTACAGATGCGCTGCCGGCCTTTAAGGAAGGAATAGCCTCTTTTCTTGAAGGTCCCTAAGCCGTAACTGTTCGGAAATACTGCTGGCGACAGCTGATTCCACAAAGTCGAAGTGCGTGGCAGAAAACTTCGAGTAAAACGCACTGTGGTGGAATGCCAACCATCTAGGTGGTATCGATGGAACTTCGAATTCTGTCGCGATGTACGATGGTGAAACTCAGCGGCTGGGATCAATCCGAATAGTTCCTCAGAACATTCCCCGTGGTAAATTTTGTAAAAAATGCAAAGAGAAGCGACATCACTTCGCAAGGCCAAAGGATCAAGCCGATCAAAGAGAGCCTGGTCGCCGACAATTCGAGCCGCTCGACGTTGGACGCGGTCAAATGGATGTAGTTGGTACTGGGGTGCCCCTGCCCAGAGATGAGAACATTATACTTGCGCCTTATAAAGTTGCAATCGGTGGACCGGCATGAAATACTATTCGGCTATTCGAATCCCCGGCCTGACACTCCGGCGCGCTCGCTACTCAGCACCGCGACGGACGATCCTAATACGTCTTACGAACATGTCAACGGTAATGATGCATTCAAATTACCGAAACGTTTCCCGTCAATTTTGCCGCCTCGCGTCTGGGCCCGTGCGGTAAAAAAGTTCTTCCTGCCTGTGAACGCTTCTAAGCGAGTAACTGCGCCATTCCCGCCGCGTGACGCATCGTTCTATCAACGGACCGACAGACAAGTGGTTGGTTGTGGTAATTCACCACAAGCCCATGTGTTGAGAGACTGAAGGTACTGCTAATTTAAATTTATGTCTGAGAGATTTATATAAACACAAAGATTTTCCTTTTTGTACCTACGACTCCAACGTTAGCTCTAGGGGCTTGTGTAATTCACTTTTCCCCCCGCCGGGAGAGAGCGCGACGGGTAGCAGCCACGTCGCTGTGTTTGCTCTCACTCGTAATATCATTCCGTGATGAGGTTTACGAGGCCATTGGTCCCCAGTTCCAAACCCCTCTACTGAAACGTGGGCTTACTATATTAAGTGGTGGCATTTATGACCACTTTAACAATACTAAATATTCCAGAAGTAAGGTACTGGATATCTTTATATATTACAACCTGAGCTAATTAAGAGCGGTCAACTTTATATCTTACCTCCGAGTTTTTAACTTCAATATCGACCTAACAACATTGGACTATTTTAACAGCTGATGCAGCTGTGTCGGCCTGCGAGGGGAGAAGAGTGTCGGTATTACGATGCGACGCTCTCCTTACCCTCAGCCGTCGGAACGTGGTTGGCAAGGGATTCATGAATCGCCAGATCCCGTGAGAGTTCGTGAAAGGCCAGAAAGGCCAGTGTGCTTCCGAGTGCTCACTTTCCTAACCCCCACGGCCTGCGGGTGGTGGTCTGCGCGGTGTGCACTGCCCACGAGGGATTGAAGGCCCTGATGGAAGCGTGGCCTTATCGAGATAGACCAAACACTTTCACACACGTTTATAAATCTTTAAATAACCGCAAAATGTAACATTATCGCTATAAACATTTACGATACTCGATTCTAAATCACGTTCGGTCTCGAAGTAATCCCCCACCCAATACAGCGCAGGAGTGTTCTGGTTCCGTTATGATGCTCCGAAATAAATACGTACGAAGGGCATGTTTGTTTATTTCAATAAGACCGATGACAGTGAAGGGTGAGCGATGCGGGGAACACTGAATATTCCAGGGCAGTTATTGAACAATGGATTGAAGTTGCCGTTGGTTTTTAACCTTTCAACGGCTAAGCACAACTCCGGGGAAGTTGACTCGATACGAGTAAAGGGGGATCGTGCCTGAAGAACCTGAAGAAACGTACAGGTAAAATAGGCCATTCCCTGCAGTCATGGCCTTTCACTTAACAAACTGTTTAATAATACAAAAAATTATAAATATAAAACTTTTCGCAGCTAACACTACTGCCATGTTTGGTCAACTTTAGTAGTCAAATTTTGACCGTTATGAATTACAAAAACTGCGTTCTCGCTTGATTGGTGCAAAATTAAACCCAATACTGCGTGTTTCTACGACAAAAATGCAACCCGACATATAAAAATGTTGCGTGTCGAATGCAGCGACATAAACCGAATACATTTCTGACATTAACATAGCGTCGTTAAATCGTAATTGACGTTTTTTTTTTAACTAGAAATGTATTTTTACAATCACCGGACGACGGTCCCTGTTATGAAATCGAGCGTGACCCGCGACAATTTTAACAACATTTTTGACCCCTGACATATGATGATATCCGCAGCAGAACAAGGGTAACCGACACAGCCGCAAGGGTCAGCAGGCTGAGGTGGCAATGGGCCGGCCGCATAGCTCGCAGAACTGTCGATCGTTGGGGGGAAAAGGTTCTCGATTGACAGCCGCGTACAGGCAAACGCAGTGTGGGGACGACGCCCACAAGATGCGACTGACGACCTGCGCAGTGTCGATGAATGCAGGTGGCTCAGCGCCGAGTTTTATGGCAATCTTTGCGGGAGGCCTATGTTCAGCAGTGGACTTGAGATAGGCTGAAATGATACGAGATCGGATAACAGAAGATGAACGAGAAACAATAGAAGCGATAGCATGGCGTATGCATCATATCGGAACGCAAAAAATATCGTTATGACTTGCCAATTATTTAAATGGCATTTACAGACAGCATTAATATGTATTATACAAAAACTAAAACGGACGCAAAAAATTTCGTCGATATCGTGTATATGGCTAACCGTTTGGTGCTCGGGGGGCATACCGGGGTGTCGGGGTGTCGTGCAGACACGCCACCTGCTCCAGAGGTGGGTGGAGCGCTTTCGTGCGGCCAACGGCTCTTTTTCTATAGGAGTGAGGTTGATTGTGGTGCGGTGATGGAAACAGTATGGAACAAGCGTTGAATTTGAAGCAAGAAATATGAAGTATTTAGAAAGAATTCGTCAATAACCAATTACCACTATCAAGTTGGAATGCAAACTTTTAATAGCAAATTGACATGTCGTTGACGTTGGACACGTTTAATTTTGGACTAAGTACGGTACGGAAATACAGATAAATAACAAATGAAAAGAAAAATAAATATAATAAACATTTTAAATAAAATAAAAAAACAAATCACAAAATATCTGTGCTGCGACATGAGACAACAAAAAGTCCTACTGTATTGGCCGCAGTCAAATCCTACAGATTAGTTATCCTACAGATGGAGAGCTGCATCTATCCAGAGTACTGGCACTGTGGCAACGAACTTGCCCAGTGATTGATTTCTTGGGAAAGATCGATCCTGGCCTTGAAAGCAAAGTGGTTAAAGGAACGGTCTCCGAATCGGGAGACTCGAGTTCGATTACGTCGTTCGGGCTCGTACCAATGAGTTTTTGGAAACTTATGTACGTTTTGTCTCCACACTCCAGACGACGTCGGTTTCACCATCAGTCGCGTTGTCCCAAATAGGCTCTAGTGAAAAGTAGAAACTATAACTGTCTAGACCTCTGACCGTCTAACTCCTGCAACCAATGAGTAATTATAAAATTGTCGAGTTGTTGGCAAACACACTGGGCTGAAATTAAGATAATAACCCACCGTAATAAAAATTTAAAATCAAGAACTCGTACAAATCCAACAGAAGCCTTTTTCACATGATCGTAGCACCAACAACCTAGCAGCGCCCAGCTACCGTAGCCCGCGGCCACGAACAGCGAACTTATAGCCTCGAACTTATCGAAAGGCTTTTTCAGCATCGGTCGAAAGCTAGTCGATTATGTATACGACCTCCTTAGTCGTAGTTATCTATCGACACTTTATATAGATCCTAGTTTAACGTGGTAGAGTCAAGCGGCGGCTTTTGCTGCTGCTCGAGTGGGCCAGCTCGACCGGGTCAATACCACGACCTCGCAAAATACCGGCGTGAAGTAGAGGCATCTGGTGCTTCCGCGTTTCATTTGGTGAGTGACGTAACCGGACCTCTCCAACCCCGCTCCTCCCTATCCCTCCCACCACACAAATATCCTTAAAGACCGGCAACATACAAGCAGACCCTCTGGTGAGCCGCTTGCATGTTTGCACGCTGACCCATAAAAAAAACCCCCCACGGTATTAGACGGAGGTACATTTTCTTATGCCACCTGCTCACCACTATTCTCTCTTTACTATCATGCTTATCCCACGTCTATCATACACCTAGTGTTTACCAGTAACATACTCGCGCATGTAGCATCAGGCGCGCAGTGTAGTTCAACACAAACAAATAACGCACCCTAGTCTAGATAGCCGTGTTACAGACAACATGAAAGACCAAGTGTACCGCAAAGTTCGAAGCGCCCCATCAACGCATGCTTCATTCCCGTGGAACAGTGAGGTTTACTTCATTGAACTAACTAAAGATTGATTGAAATTACCTACGAGACACACCCTCGTGACCTTACCTGTTTAGTCGTTTACGACCGCGCCTCGTGACACGTGTCAGTTTAATTTAACAAAGAGCGACTTAACTGACTGTTAAATCATATTAATCACGTATAACAAAACATATCATACAAAGAATAATTGTCTTTAATTATTAGATATATTTTTCTTTTTCAGCGTATCAAAGTCCACAGCTGAACAAAATATTCTCCAAGAAAGCCGCCAGCTGCCACCGAGCAGGCGGCAAACCAGCAAGCGGTTCACCTGATTGTAAGTGATTACCGTCGCCCACGTACATCTGCAACACCGGAGGTGCTACAGGTGCGTCGCCCGCCTTTAAGGGTATTTGGGAGATGTTAGGGAGGATGGGGAGGAGGGGAATGGAGAGAAGGAATGAGCCTCCGGTTGCCGGTGCCGCCTGTCCCATAAAAAAACCCCACTTGGTCCACAGACGTGACCACTGACAATGTATCTGTAATCAACTCTAGTAGACTGTAGGTTCTTTTCTCAACCGACACCAATAAACCCCCTTTAAACAAGGACGTGGTAGAAATTCTTACGTCTCTGTTAAGTAAAAGTAAAGTAGCAGCCTGTAAGTGCCCAGAGCTGGGAAAATAACTCCACAAATATCTGAGAGGGTTTTGGAGCCGGGAAGGACCCGCCACGCTGCTCCAGTGCGGTTAGACGAGCTTTACATATCCTCGAAATAATATTTTTGCAGCAGTGATGCAATTTACCTCACAATGTTTTCCTTCTTTGCCGAGCACGCTGTAAATACGGCATTTAAAATTGCTACTAACAATTTTAGCGGTACCGGCACCGGGGATCGAACCCAGGACACTCGCGCTGATCACTAGGCTAGCACGGCTCTGCCAGGTGGGATAATTATATATATGGTGACAAGTTCAAATACGCATAACCAGCGATCTATCAATTAATCATAAATCACAATCAAATACGTCCAACGCTCCCTTCAAGCCCTAACAGCCACTGGAAATCCACTCCGCAACCGAAAAGCCAACGTCGCCTGCCTGATAGCTTACGCATGACCCGGCCACGCAAATTACTACGACCGGGCCCCCCCTCTCCCCATCTCCCCTTCCAGTCAAGTATGCACTTGTCTGGAATAAAAGGTAAGAGTCGAATGCTATTGGAAAAAAAAATAGACGAAGTTTAACCTTAAGTTCAATAATTTCAATTTTTTACCTGCTAGTTCATTTTCTTTCTACAGTCTCCCTTATTTATGTATCATGCTCAGATTTTTGTGTTTGATCTGATGCAGTACCTCGATTTCTGTGTTCTTTATGTCATATTATTTTTAAAAGCGATAACCTGTAAGGGGCTTGCAGTTTTCCTCACTTACTTCACAAGTATTTATATTGTTGGTTTTCAAAGGTAACTAAAATTAAATAAATTAATAAACGCTGCCTATTCCGAAACAAACAGAGTATTAATATCATTTATTACATACACCTAAAAGTTTTGTAATCAAGTAAGGTATGTAGTAGTTTCATTCGAAAACGTGTAACATATAAAGACGCTATCAGACGTAAGGACGAAAATAACGGTCAAGTGCAAGTCGGTTTCACGTTCCAACAATGTCACTCAAATTAAATCTGTAGCGTACTGTGGTTTATGTTTGAAGTCGCACAGTACAACATTATCAAACGAATATGTTTTTCGTTCATTCTGGTCGCTGAACCGTGCACGCTTATGCTCGTCTACCCTACAGGCGATATGTTCCAGAACGTTCTGCGTTGTTGTGGTGTCTTAATGCGAATACAATTGAAGGTTCTGGATGTTTTAAACTGTAACAGTGTCTGTTCTCTGTGTTTCATTACTATCTTGCCTACCCAATGTATACATATATGTACGTACGTATGTAGGTATGTATTTTGAAATCCTTCAATGTGCCCAAATGTTTAAGTATTTAGAAGTTCAAACTACAAATTAATTAAATATGCTTCATAATCTTCAACCATTGGAATATGGGCTCGGCCGGACACAAATGATAGTGTAGGGATAGTCCAGAGCGTTCTAGAAATCGTAATTGTATAATTAAAATTTACACAAGCAGGACGGGCGTGAAGTGTCACTCAGAAGGGTCACCCTTCGTCTCTCCGGGCGGAGGAACCGCAAAACATAAAAATTTGCAGCACGTACATCAGATCAAATAACCGAAGGCACTAACCTTATTTTACTTTCCTTATTTTCCATTAACATAAGCTAATACAAAAAATCCCGCGAGCACAGCCGCGTGCATCGCTAGTTAAAACATAAGTCTATAAATACAGATGAGTCAGCGCCCGGGGCACAGAAACAAAACAAGGCTATAAATTAGTCGTTCGAAGGCTGTGGATGACACAGAGGTCAGCGCCCAATCAGGACTTAATGCCATTGCTAAGCACTGACCTAGATCTTGGATCTGATAAATCACTTTCGTGTGCACTCAATGGAGTCCTCGACCTGGACTAGATGGTCGATTAGAAAATCTAAAGCGTTACGTGATAGTTAACATTTTACATTGAATTTAAATTAAACTCTCAATAAACTTAACTGATATTACTTTGTACTCATTTTATAGAAGCCGTGAGATCTGCCTCGGAATCATGAGTCCCGTGATCGATACCCTATTTGAAGGGCACCTATAGTAGCCGTGGTAGCCTAGTGGTCAGGGCGCTCTCTTTAGTATCATAGAGCGCGAGTGACCTGGGTTCGATCCCCGGTGCCGGCACCACTAAAATTGTTATTAACAATTTTAAGTGCTGCATTTACCACGCGCTCAACGGTGAAGGAAAACATCGTGAGGAAACCTGCATGTCTGAGAAATAATAAAAAAATATTATTTCGAGGATATGTGAAGCCCGCCAACCCGCACTGGAGCAGCGTGGCGGGCCCTTCCCGGCTCCTAAACCCTCTCTGATACTAGTATTTGAGAAGGAGGCCTTTGCCCAGCAGTGGGCACTTACAGGCTGTTACTTTACTTTTTTTTAATACCTAAAAGTAAATCGAAACATTTGTACAGTATATAACGTTTACCTGAATGCCAAGACAACGACAAGCTCACCACCTGTCACATCGGACCAAATGATCACTGGTGAAAATAGAAATTAAAAAAAAAATAAGGCTGTATTTGATTTTAGAACTTTCGAGATAACAGTATAACTCAAGCAAGCAGAGGTTTGGTTTTAATCTGAAATGATTAAACATAAATCCTTATATAGTATAAACATACATGTATATATAGCTCGTCCAATAGTTTAATTATTATTTTAACATCAAACATACAGCCGATAACGAACGCCACGAACCGTGAACACATACATTAGTTGCGGTCAAAGGAACCAGAACCGTCAAATGTGTGCGGCCGGAGTCGACGTGTCGCCCTTCCTCCTCCACTTCCCGACTGATAAACTAACTATAATTAGAATCGAACCTGATTGAGCACGACAATTACACCGTACTGGGTACTTAACTAAGTCATTCGCTTTCGCGGCTATAAGACTCTGGAACGAAATCCCTCTGGACATTAAAAAAAACTCCTAATAAGTTTGCCTTTAAAAATAAAATCCGCAAACACTACAAAGATGTTGCAAGTCTGTACTAGTGTTGCTGTTAGTCATTGTGTCGTTTTAGTTGTTTGTCCTGACATGCATTTGTTTGTATTTTGTATTAAAATTCATGATTCTATGTGTATATGGTATATTTGTACATATAGTATGTATGTATTAAGGTATCTACCTATCTGTGTAAGTACATATTTTGATATTTATATCCTTTTCCTTGTTTTATTCTGTTAGCTGTATCGCCTCTATTACGTGTTTATCTCTGCTTAGCCTAATGGTTGACCGGGAGAGAATGCCTCTAGGCATTAAGTCCGCCATGTGTACCACTTTGGGCATGAAGCTTAAATAAATAAAAAAAATGGGTTATAAAAGGGTTATATAACCCAAATTTTACAGTATGTCTATATGTATTATATATTTTTCTTAAGTGTATTATTATTAGTTTACACACATATATTCATAATTCAAGAACTGTACAGTCACAGGTTTATGTAAACACATGAAGAGTGAACCTATCATTATTATAGTGGTAAAGGATAAAGTAGGTAATTAGAAACCAAAGTATTCGTGGTCTCACTGGATATTGTTAACTATTTAAATTTTACACCATTTTCGTGCTCTCGGAGTCCTTTTTTATGACTCCCACGTGGAATTGGAGAGGTTAATTATCAATGTACAGAATATATTTTTTTTCTGGGAAAGGCGGCAAACGAGCAAGCGGTTCACCTGATGGTAAGTGATTACCGTCGCCCACGTACATCCGCAACACCAGAGTTGCTGCAGGTACGTTGCCGACCTTTAAGGGTGTGAGGGAAACGGGAGCGAGGATGTGGAGGGGGATGGGAAGGGCGTGTGGGCCTCCGGTTACCTCAGTCACCCAACGAAACGCAGAAGCACAAGATGCCTCTATTTTACGCCGGTATTCTGCGAGGCCGTGGTACCAATCTAGTCGAGACGGCCCATTCGAGCAGCAGCAAAAGCCGCCGCTTGGCTCTACCGCGTTTGACAGATCTCCGTATGACAGAGCTCAGACTGGTGATGATGGATTGAATAGTTATTATACCGCTTTCCGTATATACCTACTTGCTACTACTATAAACTATTGTATTACAAATGGTAATTTCCTAGATGAAAAGAAAATGGCACCTGTAAGTCTATTGAAAACTATTGGCCTATTTCTCTCCTTAGTGCTTTCACAAAAATACATGAAAAACTCGTAAATAAGCTTCATTGGTTTGTATACATACTAGTATTCGATGATAGGTGTTCAATCGAATATTTGCAGACTGCAATACCATTTCGTCATTCTATTCAACGCGTATTGTAACATTAATTATGTGCGGAGGCAGAGCGTGAAGATAGGCCGAACGACAAGCAACTTCCAAACCTTACAGTTTACGTTGCGTAGCATTTTGTTTTTATTAGAATTATGGATCTATTATATTGCTATACTTTATTACCTGGGCATAAACCATGATATAGTTTTATAATGAGGTTGAAGTGTCGGTAAAATATTTAGTATGTAAATAGTAGTCTGGTCTTTACGACACAGGGTCTCATTGTGTGAAGATCACAGATTATTATATAAATATAAAACAAAGTTTTAAAGAAGTGACAGACTTTGATTATTTCAGCCATAGTGGTGTAATATTTTCTAAAATTGGAAACGAATGAGAGGTATACCCTATTCGATAAGGAAGGAATCACCAAAATTGGTTCACAATCGTCGAAGATATCGCGAAACATACATATTATGACACTCCTCCTTTTGAAGTAACAAAGAAAGCGGTAGAGACCATTATGCGTGTCAATGAACCGATAAGCAATACAACTCTGTCACTTAAAAATACGGTCTAGAATAAGTGCAAGCCTAGAATAAGTGCTAGAATAAGATACAGACGCTTTAGTACCATTGCCCCATTTTGATAAAAAAAAAAAATAGTTATTATTTATAAATATCCTAAATGCCTAATTTCAATAACTACGATTTCAACATTCTTAGAATTGTACTAGTAAATACTACATACGTGGAGATATCGGAAGATGAATCCGATCCACCCAGTGAACTAAATATCTGTTCCGAGGGTTCGAGGCCCCTCGTCTATTGCAACGCTGACACCGAAGTTATACACCTGGCTGGGTTAGCGACCCCGGTACAGACTACCTCGCGCACAGAGACAAAATGATTATTTAAAACCAAATACATTAGGTTATGATACCCAGCGATGGCAACGCCGGCAGCCACGAGTATAAGTATTTGCAGATAAAGTAACTAATTTATTTTATTCAGTGAGCATCACATAAAAAAAAAAAAAATACTAAACGCAAATAGAAAAAAGAGAAATAATCAAAATTTCTTATATAAAATTAAGAAAACGCGATGTGTACGGTTGATGATACACGTATAGACAACTAGACATAGAGACAACTAGATCACACAAGTAATCGCTGCTTTCTGCACTGTGGGTTTCCTTTAACGAATACTAGTGTAATAGAACATATCAAGCCATTATTAAGCGTGGTGGAGCCAAGCGGCGGCTTTAGCTGCTGCTCGAATGGGCCGGCTCGCCCGGATTGGTACCACGGCCTCGCAGAATACCGGCGTGAAGTAGAGGCATCTTGTGCTTCTGCGTTTCGTTCGGTGAGTGAGGTAACCGGAGGCCCACACCCCCTCCTTATTCCCCTCCTCTTCCCTCCCATCTCCCAAATATCCTGCAGCATCTATGGTGTTGCAGAAAAAAAAAGCCCTCAAGACTTAAGTAATACAATCGGTGTGTTGTTTAACGGAACCGAAACGTTGTCCTCTATCGCAGGGCGTACGAAGGTTCCGCGTTGCTCGGCGGGTTGTGGAAAGGGTGTCTCTCTGCGTGACAGAATCAGTTACGATGATATCCGGAGAAGAAGTTACCAAAATAGCTCTGAAGGCCAGGCGGGTCTCGCCGACAGTAGGCACTACCAGACCCCTTGCGCCTCGCACTTGGCACGCTGCTGACCGTCAAGGAATTGAATAATTTAGGTCTGGCATTATTTAAGAAGGTGTCGATGACGTCATATATCGGACACCACAAGATTTTCCTGACATTTTCCTTAGTCAAATTTTATCAGCCCCTCGGGATAAGACGGGGTAGCTATTTGTCTTCCGTCGACACCACACGAGATATTGATTAATACAATACCCGTGGAAGTACGGATGAGCCCTTCATCACGGACTTACATTTACCACGGTCCTGGCGCAAGGGCTTTAGTTAATCACCAAGTGACAACTCTATAGTTCGTTTTTGTGTTTTTATAATCTCTATACATTACAGTCTGTGCTACATCGACTTAGTGTGAACAGTTTCGTCAGGGCACCGATCGCGTTCAGGTTCGAGGCGCGCTAATTGATCCACGAACAAATCGGGCGCTGTCCGTGTGCTGGAACGCTAATGAATACTTTTACACTATCCGATAGACCCTACGTTAAAAAAAAATGGTTGCGTATGTGCGCGAGTTTGTGCGGAGGCTTTTTGGTTTTTTTAAAAAAAAATATTACCAATACCATTTATTGAGTAACATTACTAATAATCCTGTTAACCCTTCAACTAAGCTTACAGCTTGCATCTGGAGTGGTTCACGACAATGGTCGAACGGCGGGCTCGAACTTACGACGTCATGTTTCGTAGTCCGAACCCTAAACCCATTTGGCTATTGGCCCATGGTGTGGTGACTAGTAAATCAAAACGCGATGCAGGAACAGGAACGAATGCGTCACGTAGTAAAGAGTTTATGAATACTAATTTCTTTTTTTTACAATCGCGTTGAATGTCTGCGGTCATTGTCTATCTTTTAAGTTTGAGCAAAAAAAAAAGCTCTGTAGCTATAAAGGTCTCAATGCGAAGCACAGGCCGCTTCTCACTTTCGAGAAAATTTATGAAACCGGAAAGAATCCGCCGCGAATTTCAGCGCCGGTTAGCGGACTTCACATGTCCTGGAAACCTTTCTTTTCAATTATTTCTCAGCTTTCTTCTCGACTCTCACTAGTCACGTGACAAAGGTGAAAGCCATGAGTATTCATTTTGTATGCTAATCAAAAAAAAACTATTGATTTAACAAATGAATTACGGATTAGACACAGTACCCAGATCTAACAATAAAAAGCAAACAGTTTCCCATTAGTTACTTGAGGTGAAGACGCCAAAATATTGCAAGGTAACTTTTTGTTTTCAATGGAATGGTGTTCACTTCATTGGAACAACGAACAGTCCATCTAAAGGTAAGTGGCTACTGCTGCGGTCCATCTGTGTGCACCGTGAACAATTCCAATCGAAGATCGTCACCGATGTGTTGACCCACCCCCGTGTGCTAAAATTTACCTTTAATTATACAGACTCTCTATGTACCTTTCACACCGAAACACGACAGTAATTGCACTGCAATTTAGCAGTTTAGAAATGGGTAAGAGTTTGGTACCCGGACACATTGATCCGGACGACACCTAGGCGGGGAAGGACCATTGGTATCTACCACCTGATACCAACTTACTTAACCACACAATTGGAAGGTGTGGTAGCGACGGTAGGAAATGACGACAACACAAACGACCATTCGACTTTGTCCTACACTTCAAGCATATCTCCAAAACATTTAACGAGACGCTAACAAAAGAATAATAACCAATTGTCACATATTGACTACCAAAAGACTAAGGCCAAACCCAATTTACTGCGAACATATCAACAACATGGGCGCAGACATGAAGGCAAACAAACTCAATTTCAGCACGATTAGCACACAATGCAGTGGGAACGACTATCTGTCCGTGCATCGATATTGTATTGTATTATTTTTCAACCGGCTCTCTTTGTGGTTGATTATGACGGACGCGCTAGCGCATCGAATGGGATGGTGATGGACCGTTCATTAGGATTAGAAAGGAGCAACGCGGTCCTTAACGGATCTGTCGTCGGATCCATATCTCCTTCAGAACTAAGTAGACACGGTAAGCTGTTGAGAATATTCTAAATTATTTCCGAGCTATCTGAATAGCTTCAAAGGAGGAAGTTGCTCCAGATAACGGTCCCAAAGGTGTACCACGCCTTCAGGAGAATCGTTATCCCATCCTCCACGGAGGACCCGGAGGCACTGCACTAGTTTCAGCGATGCCGTGCGAAACCTCGTAATAAAATATACGAGCTCGCTGAGAATGTTCCCCTTGGTGCATTCCTTCTGTTGCGGAGTTTGCAGTTGCAAAGAAGAAGCAATCACTGAAAGGATCCCACTTGAGACCTTGAGAACAGGGTTGTCCTTTGCATCTAAAATGACAGAGACATTTAAGCTGTGATCTACAGATAAGTTAGCTAAGAGTTCAAGCAGCAACTAGCCCATTTTCGCAGCTTGAAGTTTCCTGTCTTCAATGAAGTCGGTTACAATTGTGTTGTCATGGAAACATGCACGCCGTGCTTGAATTTCCGCCCCAGAAGACAGCAAGCGAAGAGCCTACGAACGACTGCACCACACAGACCTTTGTACCAAAGTCAGGTTTTTTTTTGCCGTACCTAATTTAGCTCACGCATCCTGTACCAAGCGCAGTACGTCTTTATTTATAAACAAAGAAACATAACTGTGCTACCCACACTGCACGCGATTCCCACGTACCGTTCCACTTCACAATGGCCACATTATGCGGGTGGCCCTGCCGAGAAATCTCAAGTTCCAGGAATTGTTTATTAAGATGTTCATTATCATGCTAATATCATAGGCTGCATCATGCACCTTTCCTAAATGCATTCACTTGAACGTAAATGTTCGGCTCTCTGTATATTTTCGACTAGGAGGATAAGGATTTTGAGGAGGCATTCAGCGTTCCCTTACTCGGCTCGGTTAAAGTTTTCCGAACCGGTCCAGGCATTTGTCAGCAGTGACGTCACCTACGGATTGAGAATCGGTTTTAAAGAGTTTAAAGAGTTTTATGTATTTGCATAGAGCTGGTGAAAGTGGCAGATTGTAAACAATAATGACAACTGACAAAACGAAAACAAATTTGAATTTCTCACGTCGAACAAAGAATTTACATTCATTAAATTCAATGATTCGTTTCAAGGTAACAAAAACGTAGTTACATGTATAAAGCTTCGCTTATTCTGCCGGCAAAGAGTTTTTTTTTTTTATAAGAAAAAGAGAATCAAAATCAATCGTCAATGCCTAGTATATTATTTTATATGAATACAAAAACGATAAATTTGATACAGTACTGTTGAATAAATAAGAACAAAGTTATGTAACTAAAAACTAAACTAAAATGTATTTGAATTTATGTGTCATTTTAATGTTTATAATAAAACCTTATAATTAAAACAATCTGGAATGTCAATTGGTGTATATATTACATTCAATAAATTCCCTAACTGAATAAAACGGACACCATCCGTCCATACAATTTTTGTGGCAACTGTTTCATATTAGACGGACTTTGTTAAATAATATTACGTTAAAATGTCATACCATTTACGTTTCCGGCTTACAATGCAAACTAAACTCTTCACAATTGTTTGCGTTCAGTGTGGGGGTGACACAAGACAATCTGACCTCACCGCATGGCGCCGCTTGTTAGCGGCTAGGGAACCACGGGAGCGAACTCCATACAATTTTTTCGAGAAACGTACTAGGGAAAATATCGATCCGTTTGTTCATCACATCATCACTCAAGTAATGTTTTAAGAAACGTGTTAAAATGTTGACTGCAGTTGTAGGACTCGAACCTATGAAGTTGTGTTAATAATAGCGTCTTTATTGTAAAACAAGTTTTAACCTCTGTTTCGGCTTAATCTAGGACCGTTTTGACATTTTTGTAAGGCTAATGTCAATATTTACAACGCCAACCGAACTAATAAGTTTTGATATTTCAAGCACAAAACTTAAGCCATCCCCTCTGTAATGAGGGGGGTAGGAGTTGTAATACCCACATGCACGCCTTGTACACATGACATCGCCCCGCACGACATCCCGAATCATTTACTGAAAAGGAGCTGCATCATCGACCTACTTCTGACCAAAACCTGACAAAAAAAAAACAAAACTGGACCACCGCGTAACACGAAAGCGCCATGAATTAAAGATCGAACGTCGGCGACGTCGGCGCTGGAGCCTTGCCAACCGCTCGCGGATCAGTTACCGAGTTCGCTGGCTCCGCGCGCCTACCTGTCGTACACCACGCGACATGAAACACTTTCAACGTGGTGTTTTGAATGGCATGCAGCCAGTAACAGTTGCTCAAACAAGTTGATAAACACTTGTCTATGACTCTCCAGACAGAGAAGGTTCCTACCCTCTCTGTCTAGGACTCGTCTGGATAGGTACGGTACCGCCATCTAACCAGTACTGGCGCCGATCAGCAGTTGAAACACTTGTGTTCCGGTTAAGGTATAGATAGCCAGTTTATTCAAGGTATGGGTTGATACTCAGGGGTGACAACGGACAGACAACGCATCTGAAACTTTTTCGTTTTAATTTGTTAGTAGGCGGTGTCCATGGGCTACAGTAGTCCGTTTATCGTTCCAATTCAACGACGAAAAGAAACATGGATCCGATTCATCATCTTATTGGAGTGCCACTTGGCTTAGTGGGTATCTGTGTAAGACTAATATTTTGTGTGTTACAAATAGCAAAAATGTTGATCTTCCCCGGTCTGATTGTGTGACGTGCCGTCCCGTGTGTCTGACACGGCATCTAATCAAAGCGTTACCATTGGTTAGGGGGAGGCAAGAACGTGTCTACGCCTCTAAGTCCACTAACGCACCTACGTCTACTAACGCCTCTACGTCTACTAACGCCTCTAAGTCCACTAACGCACCATCCGGGCGCTTGATGGTCCATGCCGCGTGCAGCCCAGCCTCCAGCGGCGACACGTCACGAGAAATGCATGCGCAATATGTGCGAACGTGGTCCTGCTTACCGCATTTGACGTAAGCGGTAGATTAACGGAAAACTATTATCGCAATCGTAAGTTACCTTCTGTTTCACTGACAGTGATTATATTTGATTTTCTCAATAGTCGAAAAGCTTCCAGTGCCAAGCTTTTATATTTGTAAGTATTCTACTCATGCCTTTTAAATATAAAACTATAGCTATTAGCTACAGTACCTGTAAATTTAAAAATAAATTATCTACATACCTTTCCTTAACAGTTAGGTTTATGTTTCTACTTATATATCTTTAAAGTTGCTCAACAGGTTGACAACATAAGAGCCACAATCTGAAAATACCTGAAACAAAATAGTTTTATCATTAACATTAGATATTCTAACACGTATACATAAATAATTAATGTATGCATTTCTTTATTGAAGCTAATTGTAAGTTAACGGAGGCGATCGCATAGAGATCGCTGATGTTAAACGAGGTATTCGCCGAGCTTTTGGAACGCTTCAATAAATTCGTATCGCTGGTCCCTCCTAAACATGGATCCCAACAGCGATCTGCACACGCCGAAGTTTCAGTAAGTGCTCATCGAGCTTTTACGTTAGGAACCCTTCAATAAACTCGTATCGCCTTCCTAAACAATGCTGCCTACGTCTAAATACGTCTAAATAAATGTAAACGCGCAGTCATAACACAGCTATGTTGTCTCAAGTAAAAAAATGTCGCCGCGGTAACCTATTGGACAGAATGCACGCTTCATTTCATACGGCGCGAGTGTTTCATCCACAGCAACTTTAAATACTGAATTGAAGTACATCGTACATCTTAAATGTGGTAGAGCAAAGCGGCGGCTTTCGCCGCTGCTCGAGTGGGCCGGCACGAGCGGATCGGTACTACGGCCTCGCAGAATACCGGCGTGAAGTAGAGACATCTTGTGCTTCTGCGTTTAGTTCGGTGAATGGGGTAACCGGAGGCCCGCTCCCTTTCCTCATCCTCCCTCCCAAATACCCTTAAAGGCCGGCAACGCACCTGCAGCACCTCTGGTGTTGCGGATGTACGCGGGCGACGGTAATCACTTACAATCAGGTGAACCGCAGGCTCGTTTGCGCCCTTTCCCATTAAAAAAAAATCGTGAAGAAATTTAATTTATGAGAAATAATAAAAATAATAATATTTCGAGGACATGTGAAATCCGCTAATCCCGCACTGGAGCTGCGTGGCGGACCGTTCCCGGCTCCAGTACCCTTTCAGACATTTGAGAGCAGAGCATTTACTTTACTTTACTACAATAAACTATTACTCGACAATTAAACTAAATGGACTTCTTTATTTTATAGTCAGCGGCTACAATAGATAAATCGACTCTGTAGATGTCGACGTGTAACACTAAACACGGCTAAATATTAACAAGGTAAACGGAAACGCCGCGTTCCCGGACATTACGAACCGGTTCCGGTTCAATTATAATACAAACTCCGGGAACGTTTTAACGCTTCGCATTAACTTTTGTGTTACCTTTTGTCTCCGCTCGCACAAACTGGTTCACGCCGTAGTTATGGATGGGATTGACTTTTATGAAATCAAATATTTATAAATCTTATAACGTATAACGTACCGATGCAGTACCACGACCTCGCAGGATACCAGCACGAAGTAGAGGCATCTTGTGCTTCTGCCTTTCGTTCGGTGGGTGAGGTAACCGGGGGCCCACTTCTCCCTTCTTAGATTTTCCTATGTATAATATTAGTAATATATGATACACAGCATATCCAGTCCCAAACTAAGACACAAACACATTCAACTGTCACAATACAAATATTTGCCTCGCGACCCCCAGTTTCGACACCACTGCATCAACTACAGTCCATCGGACGAAACGCGACTTGAAAGCGAGCGTAACGTACTAACGTATTTAACTATTATATTAACTTAGCATCACTAACGTTAATTACCCCTGCAGTCGTGACGTTAATTAATTTACACAGCGAGTTCTCTATGCAGGACGCTGTAACGGTTGGGCCGCGTTTGCCGTTCTAGCACATCCGGCTCGCATCGGTGTGAGAGATTAAAAAAATAATTTTTTTTTATGGAAGAGACGGCAAACGAGCAAGCGTTTCACCTGATGGTAAGTGTAAGATGGTACCGTCGCCCACATACATCTGCAACACCATAGATGCTGCAAGTGCGTTTCCGGTCTTTAAGAATATTTGGGAGATGGGTGGGAAGAGGACGGGAATAGGGAAGGGGTGTGGGCCTCCGGTTACCTCACTCACCGAACGAAATGCAGAAGCACAAGATGCCTCTACTTCACGGCGGTATTCTGCGAGGCCGTGGTACCAATCCGGTCGAGCCGGCCCATTCGAGCAGTAGCTATAGCCGCCGCTTCGCTCTACCACGCTTAAAAAATATCTTCACCAATACCAACTAATGAAATAGATTGTTAATAAATGCGTATAGTTTCTCAACATTTTTTATTTTGTATATAAATAACCGACCGGTTACGCCTTACGGCATCTTCAGGGTATTAGGGTACTCAATTATAATGAAATATTCAACTAATGTTACGTACAATACATAATAATTTTTATTAAAACTTCAGGGGGTAGGTAGAAATGTAGGGATAACACATTATTAAATTGCAAGTGGAATCGACATTGCAAGTCGTTACTGGATCTTATATGGGTTATATATGGTATGGTTGGCTGACCGTTACACATGGCACCTATGTTTGTACAAATCTTAACAAAATTTTTAATTCTTCAACATAAAAGCTTGATTCAACACCCTTCTTAAAACCCCCGTTTGCGTATCCCATTCGCCGAACAGACACCGCTCCCCACGAAACTCCATGAAGTAACGTCACGCAAAACGATCTCTGTTTGTTTGTCTAATGGGTCGGCAGGGGCGCCTCGCCGGCTCCTGCATCGATCAAACTTGAACGACGGAGTGTGGGGGGAGGAGGGGTAGAGGGGCTTGATCTTTATCGCTTTATCGCAGCTATTCCCCTACTTTTATGAAGCAAGGCAGAATGACTTCATGGCATCTTTATATTCAGGATGATTTTTCATCGAAACAGGTTATTTAGTTTAATTCCACAACAGAAATAATTAAGAAGGAAGTGGATGAAGCGCTGAAACGGATGCAATTGGATGAGGACTGTGCTTTGTGGAAATCCTGGAAGCAGCCCTATCAGTATGACGAAGGCGATGAAGAAGAGAAGCCGGTTAATATAATATAACCGTTATTTATTGTTGAGAACGAACGCACGGAATGTTCGTGACACTTATTAGCGTTGATGTTACCGAGCAATATGCCGAGTGAACTGCATCGGACACTTCCTTCGATCTTAGCGTTCGAGTGGTTACATCGGATATGGGACAGTGAAGACAAGTGAGTGCCTCTATGTCCGCGCGTACATTAACGGCACTATAATATCTCCTGCGCAGTTGACAACTGCCGATAGCATTCGGAGGTTGCCGCCGACGTCGAAATCGGCCAGGAGGACACCATCATCATGCCGAGTTAGTACCTTTTTCGCTACTGCAGCACCCTATGTCACTTTTCCATACCGAAAGATCTCTAAACTTCCGCCAGATTGTGGAACAAACATCTCAATGAACCACAACGACATTATGCCGACAGATTTCGGGCAGCTGGGTTTTAGGTGAACAGATACGTTTTTATAATGTTCTGTTTTACAGCCAGGATCAGGTGTGATCTAAAATATCAGAATCCCAAGGCATATTGTGAGAGTAATTGAAATTAAGTATTGAGAGAGACTTGCATTATGTATGTCGTTCACGTCGAGCGATACTGCGTTGCACTATAGAAAATCACTTTGCTTATGCTCTTTGCAAAACCTAGACAGGACACTCGTATGTCAACTGTAACACTTCAACACGACATGCACGGCTTGAACCGGATTTCCGGAAAACATTAGTTATTTCATACGCGAATACAATTGATAAAACAATAATATAACAGAACATTTAATTTGGACAATCATCACGTGTTTTTTACTACTTATCTCTTTCGTAATCTTTTTTTTTATATAGAAGAAGGGGGCAAACGAGCGTGCGGGTCACCTGATGGTAACTGATCACCGATGCCCACGAACATCCACAACACCAGAGGAGCTACAGATGCGCTACCGGCCTTTAAGGAAGGAATAAGCTCTTTTCTTGAAGGTCCTTAAGTCGTAACTGTTCGGAAATACTGCTGGCGACAGCTGATTCTACAAAGCGAAGTGCGTGGCAGAAAACATCGATTGAAACGCACTGTGGTGGAATGCCAACCATCTAGGTGGTATCGATGGAACTTCGAATTCTGTCGCGATGTACGATGGTGAAACTCAGCAGCTGGGATCAATCCGAACAGTTCCTCAGAACATTCCCCTTGGAAAATTTTGTTAAAAAAGCAAAGAGAAGCAACATCTCATCAACATCGGCCAAAGGTGGCCTTGCGAAGAGACTTTGCATCAAGCCGATCAGAGAGAGCTTGGTCGCCGACAATTCGAGCCGCTCGACATTGGATGCGGTCAAATGGAAGGAGTTTGTACTGGGGTGCCCCTGCCCAGAGATGAGAACAGTATTCCATGTGGGGCCGAACTTGCGCCTTATAATGTTTCAAACGGTGGAAACGGTGGAAATACCGTCAAGCTCTACAGAGCACACCAAGCTTTTTAGAGGCCAATTTGGCCTTTCCCTCCAAGTGACCACGGAACTGAACGTCGCTCGATAATTCAACGCCAAGGATTCTGATACTGAAGTGGAGATCTCTTACGACACAGAAGTGGAGGATTATTTTACACAGTATAAAGCACAAATAAGCTTAAGAAACAAAATCTGGTGTCTCTGTCTACCCCTGTGGCTGAGGGGCGTGAGTTAAATGAGTGATATTTAAAAAATTACATTCCCTTATCGCCAGTTAAATTTAAAATTTATAAAATGTACAACGCGTCGCAAACATGAATTAATTTAGAATGTTTCCACTTCACAAACAAAAACACCGAATATTTTCCCCATAATCACTGCTACAAAATGCAACGCCATGAAGGTATCAATATTACTGAAAAATGTACCGTAACTTTGAAGCGTAAGGTTGAAATTCCATCGCTAAAAGATTATTATTCACCCAAGCCGCAGTATTACAAAGTCGCATCTCCTGTAGACATGGGGAGGAAGGAGGAGGGGGGAGGGGGAGTTTCCTATGGAAACGAGGGAATACATACATTCGGGGCGCATTGTGTGGAGGTTTTATGAAAGTTTTACGCTGTAGTATCGGAACGTCGGCTTTTACGAGACGGAGATGTCATATTGATATCGTAATTAAAAGCGTGGAGCCTTTAGTTAAATATGAAAAGGATGACGTGGCGGCATCACGAGAAGTGGAAATATGTTTTTAATGTTCTTTACATACGCCGACTGAGATTGGAATTATTATTTTTATTTCTTTCTGCAGTTTTCATTTGGTCCTTCAAGCCGGACATTTTAAAAATAACTTAGTAAAACTGGTAAATATAACCTTAAACCTTAAATTATCTTTCTTATCGTCTTAATTCCATCAATAACTATTCTTTCTGCTCTCTTTACATTCAAAGCAGTTTAATATTGTTTGATCTAAATTTTAAACATTTTTTTTATTATGGAAATGACGGCAACTAGTACGTCGCCCACATACATCTGCAACACCATAGATGCTGCAGGGTGCGTTGCCGGTCGTTAAGGATATTTGGAAGATGGGAGGGAAGAGGAGGGGAATAGGGAGGGGGTGAGTGCCTCCGGTTACCTCACTCACCGAACGAAACGCAGAAGCACAAGATGCCTCTACTTCACGCCGGTATTCTGCGAGGCCGTGGTATCAATCCGGTCGAGCCGGCCCATTCAAGCAGCAGCTAAAGCCGCCTCTTGGCTCTACCACGGAGAAAAAATGGAGAAAAAATTTTAAACATGGAAATTTTGTATCCAAGTGGATAAAGGTAGAAACGAGGTACATGTTATTTGTATGTATAGTAGCTTAAATAGGTCTGTTGCGCTGTTGTATTCAGGACGAGGACACGTCATATCTATGAAAATTTAAATATTTAGGTATCAAAAATATTTGACGTATGACAGTGGCAACTTATTCATGGCATGCCTCGTCAATGATTGATAAATATTGATAACATATCAATGCGTAACCGATTACACTCAACTATATCGTCTCCGAACATACAATTCATATTGAAATAATTCGCGAAGCACTTACATGGGAAATCACCACAAACTACGTTCTGGGAGATATGACTTGCGGATGTCAGTTTTCGACTTCGCTGCATGTCTTCGGTACCCCTTTCGGGAGACAGACGTGAGTGCTTTTGTATATGTCTACCACACAACACATACCAAATTTTATTAATTAAATCCTGATCACTCAAGATACAGATACGATCCTAAAAGATACCAAATTTACAATTTTTTTTAATTATTCCCTTTTAGAAAAAGGTGTTTCTTTGTGTAAATGTATTCGAGTAGTGGTCCTTATCATTTAACCGTCGTTTTGTCCAAATGTTCAGTTTCATTGCTATAACCAGAGACCAGTCCAATGCGTTTAAACTGCCCACGTTGTAACACCACCATTGTGGTCCTTCTTTAGACTTTAAATAAACGATTCAGTTTTATAGCTCGCCCATCCAAATATGTTCTGCAGTAATCAAAGGAGTTGTCGATTTTCGTTCGAACACAAACCTGCTCCGATTTCGAATCGACGTTGTTTTTTTTATCATGAAACTGAGGTGCTGCTAAGTTGGCAACAATGCGGCCGACGAACAGGAAAATTGTCTTAGTTGGTAACATTGCGCGGGATTCTGATTAAAAGTATGCTTTTAAAACAATACAATTGATGGATTTGAGTAGAAACATAGAACAACGATTGTAGTTAAATGTTTATTTAAATGTATCTATGTATATATATAATCACTCCTTTTTCCCAATGGGGTAGACATATGTCTTTCGCTTCTTCCACTTTCATCAATCTTCGCATGCATGCTCGTTGGTTTAGAGTACTCTTGACCTGGCCTTTTTTCAGAACGTCTCCGATTTGATCGTGATATTTTCGCCTAGGTCTTCCTCTCCCGACTCTACCATTTACACTCGCCTCATATATTTGTTTCGTCAACCTACTTTCATGCATCCTCTCCACATGTCCAAACCAGCTCAGCATCCCCTTCTCAATTCGTGTCACCACATCGTCTTTCACGCCACAACGCTCTCTGACCACATTATTTCGAACCCTGTCAGTTATCTTCACATCAATCATATTTCTTAACGCTCTCATTTCTACTGCTTTCATCCCTCTTCTGCCATATCCAGCTTTCGCTTCTATACGTTAGGGTTGGTACCAATACCCCTACTATTAAACAAATTTAGTTTAGTTTACCAAGTCAATATTATATACTGACTGACTGGTATTAACCGATTCGCAGAGACGACTATCGGAATAATTTGGGTCGGCATACCACCCCACATGTCGGTCACCTCGTGATCCAAGTCTAGATATTTCGTTATTATTAATTATTAATCAACAGGTTATGTTGGTACCATTCGTTGAGAAAGTTATGATCATTCTGAGCGTTGATAAACAAATTTATGCAGTGGCCAAAGTAAACGGGGCAGGTACCGTCTGCATACACAATCAAGGGTCCTGTTAACCCTGTTTGATTTTCATTATTAATTTACTGACACTACGTCTAAGTGAGGGGCTTACATGTTACACTTATTACAGAACGAGTTTTAACTTTAATGACGAACTAACCTAGGACTACTTTAACACTTTTATATGGCTAATGCCATAATAGACCCGGGTCTAAAGCGAGACTTAAGTTTAAAACTAGTTTTGTGATGATGTTACACGACGTCAGTCGAATTGCAAACTCAAACCTGCGACCCGGTTTAAGTTGTTATCGTCCATACCGTAAACGGAATAAGCTATTAGCGTTTAAATAGAGAACTTTAGAAAAAAAAAAGCATGAAAATAGACCTGAAATGTAAATAATGAAGTCTTCATAATGAATAGCAATACTTATCGGGTCACGTCGGACTTTCCTCAGCTCTAACGCAAAAACAAAACTCGTTAGCATTATAATTAGATTTCCCTTAACCGATATTATCGTAATTATAACGTCAAGGAACAGAGCCATCGACTCTACGCGATGATCTCTATCGTGTTTCGAGCTAAAGGTCGAGCAACCGACGGCGCGGGTGAATGAACTCTGCTAAGAGAATCGACTACTTAAAAGACACAAATAGAAAGCGATTACTTTAAAACTTTTTATATATTTATAATTTAAAATACCCGAGTGGTATCCATCCCCTGACCAGGGGATCCGCACCTAATCAGGAGACTCGAGCTCGATCCCCCATATGAAGAGCGCGTAGTTGTTCGAAGCCAAGGTACGTTTTGTATCTTTGAGTTGGATACTAAAACGCCTCATCACCTATCACGTCGTCTTAAATAAGCTGTGGTGAATAGTGAATAGAAGGGCAAATATGTCCTCTAACCGCCTCCAGTATTAAGTATACGGTCGTGTTTGCTTATTATATTTATCAATTTACACAAAAATATTGTTGAAACAGCCGTAACGCCCGTCACCCAAGTAGAGATGATGGAGAGTTTGCGCCATCTTGTACGACAGCAAACCTAGTACGGAGCGTAACGACGATTTGGATGCGAAATAGATGTCACGTGTGGACCGAGTGGGTCGCGTTTTACTGCGACGTTTGAACGCACCGTTTCAGATTGTACACTAACTTAAAACTTTAGGCTTTTATGAATAGATTTCGGCTGGTTGAATATCGAGTTTAGTTATAACTTGGCTACCAATAAACTTAAGCGTGTGAAGGATGTGAAAAATAACACGGTGTGATGTTGTCGAGTAAAAGTTATCGCACGGAATTGTTGTGAAATGTTTCAATGGCATAGCGGATTCGGCTTTCGTGGGGTAAAACGAACTAACGTCTCACACGATCGTCAGTGATTACCGACGCACACGATCATCTAAAACAACAGAAGAACCGCAGGTGTGTTGCCGGTCTTTGAGGATCTTTGGGAGTTGGGTGAGATGATGAGAATGGGGAGAGGGAGTGGGCCTCCGGTCACCTCAGTCACCTGACGAAAGCGCAGAAAGCAAAAGATGCCTCTACTTCACGCCGGTAGTTCTGTCCGTACGTTACTACGTGGCGCTGTCAAGTACGGTTCGCCTGTCGCTATACGCCATTACATTTTTAAGGCTTTTCCCTTGTCGACACGGGAAGAAAGAGATATGCAGAGATATCCTTTCGTCGCTGTTCTGTTTCAATGTAAAAAGGTAATAAAAATATTGTACAGTCTTAATCGAGCATTTTCCTTGATAGAGCAAAGCCCGTGCGCTAACGGGAGGAGGGGGATGGGGGGGGGGGCGAGCGGCGCTCCGAGGCCGACGGTCCGTTATCGACACACAAGTGGAAGCGGACGAAAGGGTGCGATTACCCCTGGATAGCCGTGGTACGGTTCCCGTCAACCAAACCCTCTCGGATATTTGAGAAGGAAGCCTTTGCCCAGCAGTGAGCATTTACAGGCTGCTACTTTACATAAAAAAATAGTACCTAAACAGAATACAATTAACTATTGTACGTACATTTAACTAATGTAGGCTCGGAGAGCGCAATCGCTCAAACGTCATGCCGTCCATTTGTCATGGAAACTGTTTATGGCGGTGCAGGCTTGCCATTTAAGTTGTGATGCGTTCGTGTTTATTGTACGAGCATGAACTCTTCGCCGTGCTCGTTGTATTTGCACGAAATCATAAACGAGTACGTATCAATGTCGTGGTAGTGGTGGGTGGTCAAGGTTAACCTTAAACTTTATATAATAATTAAAATAACAAAAAACAGCAGTTAAATAGTAAATAAGTACACCACAACATTAGTGCAGTTCAGTGTGGGCCTCCCACTTACCTCACTCATCGGCAGAAGCACAAGGAGAAGCCCCTACATCAAGCCGGTGTTCTGCATGGCCGCGGTACTGCTGCTCGAATGGGTCGAGCCGGCCCATGCAAGCAGCAGCAAAAGCCGTCGCTTGTTGTGTTGGTGGAACCCACCACGTATAAAATATAATGCTAATTGTCTTTTTATAGTTCAAAGCTTTTTACTAGTAGTCTTAATAAAACGATGAATTCAAATTATGTAATTGGATCATGATTCTTGACTTTAGTTTTCAGAAATTATTAATTATCATAAGACGGGCAGATTTATTCATCCTTTTTGTAGGATTAGGATGAAAAAATTGCTAACAGTCCGCCTGATGGTAAGACGTAAGTGTGCCTGAAGACAAGTTCATAGACGTCGTTATCCCTGAGGACTTTAAGGGTTTACTGAGTTTCCTTGAGGAGCTCGGTTGGGTCGAATAGTTGATATTCCTGCCCACACGCAGAATACGCGCACATAATATAACATAACAAGAGGATGGTACTTACCCAGACGACTCCTAAGCAGAGAAATAAGTTTGTACCTAATAAATAGTATATGAAGCATCTTAAAATTAAAGAAACCAAATAATGATTGCATGGAAAAATGAGACGCAAAAGAAAAACGAGATGAAATAGGTTCGCATTCATGGTAACCCTGCTTTAAGTTCATAGTGCTGCCAGCATAACTAAAATTGTCGATGGAAATTTAAGAGCCGAATTTACGAAAGTACGAAAAATAAATAATAAAAAATTTGTTAAATCTGCCAAACGAACCGGAGCAGCGCGGCGGGCGCTTTTCGGCTCCAAACCCCCTCTCATCATTGCATTGAGAGCAGACATTTGCCCAATGTTGGAACATTTGCAGGCTGCTTTTACCTTACTTTAGTTTTTTATGTAACAATGTTAAGAGCGTCGCTCGAAAATAAATGCAAGATGCGTTGAAAACGTTCATAATAATAAGGAAACCATAATCAGCTGATACGGATTTAATAGATGGTCGTATAAAATAACGTATATGACTCCGACGTTACACGGAATACAATTTAATTATAACGTAAGTAATGCAACGTTAAGTTGGTATTGAAAAATAAAAAAAAAACTACTGTCTCCTGTGGAATGAGTCAAAGCGATACGCTCGAGGTTCATACACAAGATAGTTTTTTTTTTGTTGAGAAAGGGGACAAACGAGCCAGCGGCTCACCCGATAGTGAGTGCATAAAGGCCGGCAAAGAGGGATGAGGGGGAGTGGGGCTCCGGTTACCTCACTCACCGAACGAAACGCACATGATGCCTCTACTCCACGCTGGTAGTCGGACGAGCCGGCCCATTCGAGAAGCAGCTGAAGCCGCCGCTGGGCTCTAACACGTACAAAAGATTGACTAAAACAAGAAAACTTATTCCTCATATGTAAAAAAAAGACCTGAGGCTATAAAAAAGATCAATATACTGAGAATGTCTGCGCTACAGACAGATTTAAATGAACTCTGTTACTATTTTAAAATTATTGAACATCATACTTTATTAAATCTATAATTCATATAATCATAGATTACAATAGCAGCCTGTAAGTGCCCACAGCTAGGCACAAATATCTGAGGGGGTTTTGGAGCCGCGAAGGGCACGCCCACGCTGCTCCAGTGCGGGTTGACAAGCTTCACAAATTTTCGAAATAATGTTTTATTAACTATATCTCAGACATGCCGGTTTCCTCGCGATGTTTTCCTTCACCGCCGAGGACGTGGTAGATACAGCACTTAAAATTGCTATTAACAATTTTAGTGATGCCGGCACCGGGGATCGAATCTAAGTCACTCGCGTTTTATGGCACTAGAGTGAGCCCCCTGTCCACTAGGCTACCGCGGCTCAATCATAGATTACCATGATTAATTAATTTAACTGTAATAATTGTCTATAGACAACAGTTGAATTTTGATACGTTATAATATTTACACTTTGTACGATCATTCGCATTCAAATTCAAACTGTACCAGGCAACCTCTCTAACAGCAAATATATTATATCCAATCGTCTAAGAGGCGTTGTTTCTACTTTCTTGTTCCTATTTCGAATGGAGAACAAAGGCGTGAGGGAATAGCTCTTACACCGCTCGTACATTCACAAGTTCCGACCGGACGATGCAAGGATTTCATTATAAGTTGTAAATGACATTAAAAAAAAAGACCCCGGAACTGCGAGCCTCCTTGGAGAAGGAATTTTTCTTCGAACCCATGAACACTTCGAGGGTCATAAGTCTTTTAAACAGGTCTAAGACCTTTCCCCAGCAGTGGCAAGCGGATTGGGGATCGCAGTACCGGGGGAACACGCACCTCAGACGCTGCTCCCCGACATCGGTCTACATCACTTTGGCCTGGTATTTTTCTTGCTGGATATCCCAACAATTTTCGTGGATTTTCCCCAAGTCGCCTCTTACGAAACCCACTGGAAGAAAGAGGCTGGCCGATTCTTACGTCTATACCCTACAGAGTACTACAATAGCAGATGAGGGTCTTATAGGTCAGGGAGTCACCGTCGGTAACCTGAGTATGTCGGTGGTGGCCTACACCACTTGAAACAGACCATCGATATTCTGTAGGTTTTTTTTCTGTATTTACCCGGATGTGCTTGCAAAAAAGTATTTACCTGTGAACAAAAACATATACATTAATATTGTGTCATTCAATGGACACGTAACATCTGGAGTAATGTAGCATAGGAGAGCTAAAATATGTCCGCAGTTGCCAAAGATTTCCCTACACGCATTACACACACACACACACACACAGATAGATTGCACGCACATCGAGTGCTTGCATGTGACGAGATGTATGCAATAATTAACATTGAATTAGGACGTAGTACGTTGTACGTTACTTACGTACACTTGCGTACGTTCCGATGCCACAATGGCATTCCTCACGACCGCATTGGGCCGAGGGTATAAATACATCGGCGGATAGATTGTTTAGGGCGGTGACGTCAGACCGGTATCATCGTTGTCATTGCCCGCCGGCAACTATATATGTAAAAATAGCGGACTAGTTTACGTTACACGGGTTGGTGTACTTATATATATATTCACGACTTGTTCCAAACGTGGTAGGCAGAGACAATCTTCTTCCACATGCTACGGTCCTGACATACGTCTTTCGCTTCTCCCACTTACATCAATCTTCGCATGCATACTCGTCGGTTTAGAGTTCACTTGACCTGGCCTTTAACTCTGATGGCCTTTGACCTCTTTTTAGTAACCGCATACTAAATTTAGTACCCAGGTATTAAACAACAAATCTAGAAATTAAGTTCAATAGCTACTGTTACGTCAGCCTAATTTGGTCCCCTGCTGAACCAAAGACCTCTCAAAGAAATTGTCTATAAGTTTTTTTTTTTTTATGGAAACGGCGGCAAACGAGCAAGCGGTTCACATGATGGTAAGTGATTACCGACGCCCACGAACATCTGCAATACCAGAGGTGCTGGTGCGGCCTTTAAGGCTATTTAGGAGATGAGAGGGAGGATAGGGAGAGGGATGAGGAGGGGAAGCGGGCCACCGGTTACCTCACTCACCGAACGAAACGCAAAAGCACAAGATACCTTTGCTTCACGCCGGTATTCTCCGAGGCCGTGGTACCAATCCGTACCAACAGTATTCTTGGAAGGTTTGCCCACAATCAGTACGCTGGGCGAGCGGTTTAGTGAGCGCAGTCCCGATACCCTCGCACTAGTGACGCTGCTGCCCATCACAGGACTGTGGAATTTGGGTTCGAAATATTCGAATTCGGATTTTTCGCCCGCTGAGGTTGACATATGGAGAAAAAGTTGGAACATCCCTCCTTACAACCCTTTACATCCAAGTCAGATTACGGAACTTTAGTTACAAGTGCCGCCTCTGCGTTCGTATAGCATGTAAAACTTTCGTTGCTCTAGATTCTACAGCTAGTAACATCGTATCCAAGAGTCTACTCACTGTGTGGGCGGGCCCCGGCGTGGGTGTCGTAAGAATAGACTAAGGGAAAACCTTTAATGACGTCCGACAGATGGCAGATTAAAACAACATAAGATGAAGGACAGCGTCCTCGGTCCGTTATGCTAACACGTTCCCTATCTGCACGTTAAAAAGAAAGAAAGAAAGTAAGAAAAGTACTAATATACAATATGCTTTTTGTCCGGTTGTTCGTTAAGTCAATGAAGGACCCGATTGTAAACACATCTTTGATATCACTGAGACAAATTAATTTACTTTTTTTTTTGTGTTTTGTTATGTTATTGCCAAATTAATGTGTTTCTTTCTTACTTTACTCATTACCGCAACTCAAGTAACACACAATAAAAATCAATTAAAACTGCATAATGCCACGGCAATGCTAAACCAACAGCGCCGGGTATTCCGTCGGCACCGTGGATATTTTTTTCGCGAGCAGTCGTCAGGCTTTTTGCAATGCATGAGAGATATAACAGTAATCAAAATATAAATAACAAATAAATAATAAATAATAACAAATGAAATGAATGTCGTTGATTCTTCGTTGGAACGGGAGTCCGGTGTTCCCACCGGGCGAGCAGTGTGCACGTTTATAGCACATAATTTTCAATTTGTTTTAGGAAAGCCTTCTCCGCTCTCCACATTGCTCGTAAATGAAAAACCTCTACAAGACACAAGACGACGTCCTTTTACTATCACAATTCACTTAAATCATCGCGGTGACCTTCATTATTCGGAATTAAAAAAAAAAAAAAAAAAAAAATGAATCCACTCCGGCCTGAAACGCGATCGCCGACCTCGTTTAACTTTCTCCACGGTAAAGCGAGTTCCGATGCAAAACGCAAGCGAGATATTTGAAAACTTATTCCGCCGGATGAGAGACTGATTTAAAACTTATCAGGACTGTTCCGGTTGCATGATCAACCACAACCATAAGGTAAATGAGCTGGATTTTACAGTAGGAACGCAAGAGTGCGCTTGTTTAGTTGGGTGTTTGGTTACCCGGTTGCTCTCACCAGATAAGTGAGAGTGAGGAGTATGATTATCTCCTCCCTTCCAATTGCGACCATGGCGACATCTTCCGATCAACAGATACGATCATATAAATAAATAGCAAATATTGGCAGACACTCTCTCTCTCGTGTCCGATGTAACGCTTATGAGATTGTGTCAGAGTTTCAGTCCCACCATCAGAGACAAGAAACAAACAATACATTTAGACCTTTAATTAAGCAAGTGTTTCGCAAATATAGCATTCTAATGGAATTAGCACCCAGCACAGACCCCGCGACAGCCGTAGTAGCTGTGTCAGGTGTAGACAAATATACAATTATCAAAATAAATTTAAAAAAGAATATAACCATAAAAGAATAATGGAATATGATATGCCCCTAACCCGTAATCGATTTGTACATTTAACTAGATCTTAGAGTTTTAAAGGCTAGATATAAAACCTCAGACGTGTTAACCATCTATGCCTCATCGGCATTTTTGCTGAAACCCAATGATTTCGTTATACAAGATATAAGAGTTAGATACTGCGTCACTAGCGCACCGAAAATGAAGCGTACAAAAGACCACAATTGTCACCTCGGGCCTCAGTCGCTTTCGAATTAGTAGACGACATACACGATTAGAACCGCCGCTGCGTACGGAACATTTTCTTCGATAGGTCAAGTAACGTATCTTTATTTTAAAATAATTGTTGAAACCCAGATTAGTGATATTATTTTTAAACATATTACAGCTATCAAATATTTAAACTGAACTAGAGTTTTGCAAGTACATACAATGTTTAATAAACAATAAGATGAACTGTTTGATACGGACAGATGTTCGTTCATTTAACACGCAAACAACGAAGCTTTATGTTAATTAATGACGAAATGTTGTACCTTTCGACATTCATTAACATAGTTATCGATTCTACAAATTACTCAAACAAACCTTTTACTGCGTTACAGTTGTGACCGCGGGAGAAATTTTCACTTCGCTCACCTTCTACCAATGGGCGGAGTTCCCAGTCAACCCTGCGTGATAGAGAGGAATACGTTGTATGTATTCCTCTCTATTACGAGCCGTGGTAGCCTAGTGGTCAGAGCGCTCACTTTAGTATCACAGAGCGCAAGAGTCCTGGGTTCGATCTCCGGTGCCGGTACCACTAAAACTGTGTAAAGCGGTGAAAAAAAGCATCGAGAGGAAACTTGCATATCTGAGAAACAATAAAAAAAAATATAATTTCGAGGATATGTGAAGCCCGCCAACCCGCAACGGAGCAGTGTGGCGGGCCATACCCGGCTCCTACGCCCTCTCAGATATTTGAGAAGGAGGCCTTTGCCCAGCAGTGGGCACTTACAGGCTGCTACTTCACGTAGGGTACTTCAGGTTGTAGGTAACAATATACAGATAGAAGAAAAATTTTAATAATCGATTGTGTATATTGTGTTATAATATTTTTTTATGGGAAAGGGCTCATCTGATGCTAATTGATTACTAACGCCCACGTATACCTGCAACGCGAGAGGGACTGCAGGTGCGTTGCGGGCCTTTTAAGATATTTGGGGGATGGGAGGGAAGATCGGGAGGCGGAATGGGGGAGACGTGAAAGGGCTTCCGGTCACCTCACTCACCGAACGAAACGCAGAAGCACAAGATGCCACTACTTCACGTCGGTATTCCGCGAGTTCGTGGTACTCTACCCAGGTCGAGCCGGCCCATTCGTCTCTGTTTGTTGCACTATATTTTTAAGGATTTTATTGTAAATTTTTAGGCATTTATCCAAGAAAATACATTCAAGTTTTAGCTAATTTGAAGCTGCAATTAACAGTTTTATATCGCCGGCACCGGCATTCGGCCCTTCGTCATGACGTTTCGGATCTGAACAGAACCCTATCAATGCAATGAAAGCAATCGGTGCATGCTAATAATCTATACACATCTACATCCAACGCCCGCGCCTAAGAACTAATTGAATTACGAAAGAGTATACGGAGTCTGTTAGATTTGTTTGTTGTTGTTGATCATAGATTAGATTATCGATTTCCAGCGGTACGTGCGAGATCTGATCCAGATGTCGTCGGTGTTCATCTTTTACCAAGGAACGATCTTTACCTAATCAAATTGAAATACGGATATCGAATATTAAAGGTCATAGTCCTCCGGATTCACTCACATGGTTCTTCTTCTTGAAATTAGAGATGACAGAAGATCACATAGTATACGAAACGAAAATAATCCAAAAATGACGGATGTATAATACCGGAATTAAAAAAATTAAAACATCATAAATTGAGCTTACTCTACATAAGCCATAAGATCTGCCTTTTGCAATGTATTTTCTAAGCTTTGTGATAATTGAATCATATTGTGTAGACAGAGTCCCTCAAAGTGTATAATTCCTTCCCGCGCTGGATCGTAAATTATGTCTACTTACTTATGGACCATGTATCCTACCAACGCGTACAAACTTTCATCAAAATCGGTTTATTAATTTCGAAGATTTTAGACTCGAAAGTCTGCGTGAAAAGCCGAGGCGTAAACGCTGTTATCATAATTGATTATTAAAACCATAACATTAACATGTGACACCCTTTCCGCTTCCGTTGTAAATGAAAATAACTCTTATCTCTTTACAAGGCGATCTTATTTTGAGCATAAAGACATAAACTCTAGGAACCCTCGTCACGGCACATTGTAAAGTTGCCAACGAACATCTTTCAAGTAGCTTTTTAGCCACTAATTAATTAGCGAGTGTGTGTCATGCAACAGACACAATAGTACGAGTCATTTAGACAGACTGGAAACACCGAAAACACGTAAACAATAAAATAACGAAACACAATTAAGCCGGCTATAAGTTAGCCTGAACGTTCAGTAACAAAAACGCAAAACAGTAAACGGAATGTTTAAATCGGTAACAATATCATATTCATATTCTGCCGCGGCACGGCTCCGCCACACCGAATATCACGCCAGCGAAATTCATTATTCATCAGGAGTGACGTAATAGCATCAAATGCAAAATTCATAAACGTTTCGTTTGAACACGAATTAAGCTGAGATAAAATTACATTTAAGTAGCGCCAGACAAAATCCAACAAGAAATTAAGTTAATCGGTTTATTGGTTTTTAACTGTGTTTGTTTTAACGCAAAACGATGACATTCCTGCATTAAAAAAAATATATAGGTGCACAGGAGTCACGCAAGGTACGCAATTGGGTCCAGGGCTATAAAATTTCGACACTGCAGCGATATTATAACGTTAACCGTGTCGTACAAAAAGCAATAAAACCGGTACCGTGAGTGTTAACCTTTCGGAAACGTTCGTAACCGTCGAGATTTGAACATGTCGGCGCCGAAAAACAACGATCAATATTGTTGTACAGCCACGCCGAGGGGTTTCGCAATTCAACCAATCGGCAAACGGCGAGCGAACATTTCTTCGCCAAGTCGTGTCGGTGACATCATGGTGTGTATAAAAAAAATGCACGCGCACGACCGGTCCAAATGGTGAGCGAACAAAGAACCGCGTGGAATGCGATTAAGTAGCTCGTTGATAAAAATCACAAATGCATATTCACGCGCGAGCTTTAAAAGATAAGCGCTAATAACCAATGTTCGTCATCTATGCCACAGCCCTCTGATAAAAAAAAATAGAAAAGTTATGTTTTAACATGCTAACGTTTATGAACATGGTAGAGCCCAGCTGCGGATCTTGATGCCGCTCGAATGGGCCGGTTCGTCATCTTGCGCTTCTGCGTTTCGTTAGGTGATTAGGGTAACTACAGGCACAATCCCTTTTCACATCAACCCTCCCCGTCTCTCAAATAACCCTTAAGGTTGGCAACGCGCCTGCAGCTCCCCTGATGATGCAGATGTTAGCGGGCGACGATAATCACTTACCATCGTCGATGAACTGTTTGCTCCCATTCCAATTTAAGAGACATCGGCGAGTAGAAATATCTATTTCAATATCATCCAGTTAAGGCCACAAAACAAAACGTTTGGCCGTGACATCATCCACGCCGGACGAGCGGACCGGTTCGCCCTGCAACGTGTTTACGGAACGAGTAGGTCCTGTAAGTGGCGGCGGCCGGCGCATCTCTAACGGTCGGTAGGTTTAAATGCTATATAGCATAATATATCAACCTTAGGACCCAGGAGCCGTCTGGGTGGGTACCATTCTCTTAATTATTACTGCAGCCAAACAACAATGTATGTTCACGCCTTGTTCCCAATCTAAGGCAGAGACAATCTTCCTCCACTTGCTACGGTCCTCGCGTACGTCTTTCGCTTCTCCCACTTTCATCAATCTTCGCATGCATGCTCGTTGGTTTAGAGCACTCTTGACCTGGCCTTTTTTTCAGAACGTCTCCGATTTGATCGTGAAACAACAAGGAAATATTTATTTGGCAATCACGCAAAACCAAAAAACAGTGCATAAAAACAAATAAAAAAGATTCATTAGCTGTGCTATGTCAAAAAGAATCCCCGTATCAGTGATAATATGTGAGAGAATATCGCACCACAGCACTGTTTTTCAGTTGGCACCTTCATTGATCACGAACACGCGGACAATCTGACTAGTGTTGTGATCCGTTTTGAAAGGTATAGAGGGCCCGTATAACTGCGGGCCGTGAGGCGTTGCACCTTGGCCCTCAGTGGTGACCTTCTTCGATTGAAGTAATTCGCAGGTGTCCATTGGCTGCTGTGGCTACTTACAAGTCCACTGTTACTTCGTTTTTCACCCCAATAATCCATGGAGGAAGCAACACGGTGGAAGATATGGATGATTGTTTTTTATGCACAATCCATTTCAATAAAAAAAAACAATCAAGCAGCACTTTTCAAGTCAAAGAGTATATATATTGGGTATAGCAATAAATGGGTCGGCCCGGACCATGGGTAGGTAAACACCTTCCCATGGCCGGACATATGGACTCACGCATATCGAAATTGTGTAGCAATCATTTTGTTTACAAAACATTACCCTCCTTCCGGGGCAGTCGGGTAAAGAGATGATAATGAACCTTTATCAGCTCATGATTACTGCACTATATGACTGTGTAGGTACTAGATTATCAATTAATTTATTATAATTACTATGTCCGTTTGGTAATAATAAAATATTATTCCAACTCAAAGTCACCAACCCTAGTTACCTAGGTGCCCTGGTCACCTAACCTGGGTAAGCCTGGTATGGGACGTTATCGATATTCGACTTCCTCGCAGTGCACTAGCGTAAAGCGAATGCAGCATTCTATTGCGTTTAGTATCGTGACTTACGACAAATAGAGATCCAATCTTCTCAGGCGGGACTCCTCTCATTTTTGATTGGGATCTGCAGCCGGAAACAGTTAACCACTGAACTCCTGTGCGGGTTGACGGACGTTATTATGCCCTCTCATTGTTTATTTCGCTGGACATGCTGGTTCCCTTGCGATAATTTCCTCTACCAACAACCAAACACGATTTATGCACTTAAAATTGCGGCGAGAGCAAAGGATCAAACCCAGCTATACCATAAATACTATGTTATTAATGATTTCTTTGAGTTACGGAGTCACGGCTCAAAAGGTTATTTAGAACTGTTAATAATACACGAACGACATCCCGGACACAGCTCTCATAAAATAACTATAGGAAAATAAATGTAGAAACAAGTGAAACGCTGATATGTCGAAATCCTAACGGAAACAGACTGAAAGTCTAGACGTGACCATAAACAGTCGCAATAAAAGACGAAGGGGGTGGGGGGTGGGGGGGAGATCTAAGTAGCGCCTACTTATTAGCTTAGTAGAAATCGTCCCCTTACGTGTTGCGGGTTCTATGCTACCTAATATTGTGGTTTAAATCATAATGAAGAAATACCTTTTTAATGCAAGAAGAAAATTATTTATAATAATACGGTTTCAACAAATATTCATCTCGAAAATCCACTGCCGATGAAAAATAAACAGCTGAGCATATGTTCAACGGTTAAGAGATTTTATTTTGGAGCGGGTAAATCACGCTGCTCCAATTCGAGTTGGCGAACTTTACAGGTTCTCTTAAAATTTCTCAGGCATGAGAAGGTTTCCTCCCTCGTCTTGGCAATAACCAATCTTAATATTCCAAATATAACGTGTCCCTTTCATTCATTCGTTCGTTCGTTCGTAGCACAGAGTAAATGGCAAGGCCGTGGCGGCGCTTAGGCTCCGACGTAGTTCAATTCAATTATGAGTGAGTCAATGCGACGTTGGCCCCCCCGCCTGCCGGCGGCGCCGGGCTGGGGCCAAGTGATCAATTTACGATGTCAGCGAATCGAGTTAGAAACCTTCACAGAAACTCATTGCCTAATGATGTACACGCCACTTCCTCGGGGTTTTGAATTCCCGCTAAAAGCAATATAGGCATTTTTTTTCCTTATTTGAACACCTTCAATCGAAGAAGCTCACAGATGCGTTGTCTCCCCCGAGGACTGAGATGGAATGCCGCCTCGCAGCCTCTAATTGCTTCCACCGGCTCTCTCTACTGAACTTTCAAACCGGAACACAACAGTGGTTGAACTGCTGCCTGGCTGCATTTCTGGCGGTACCGGGCCGGTACGAGCGTGGTACGTACCCACCCAGACGACAACTCTCGACTCTCCGTGAGTAGTCACGTAGACGAAGAAAAAAAACATAGCCTTAGGAGTGCCCAGAGCTGGCTCCCCGCTCACAAATATTCTCTTTTATAAAACTGTTTACACAGGTAATGACATCTTCAGACGTAGCGTAGACACATGTAATGATGAATTAAAATATATACTCAGAGTCTTGTGTTTGTTACAATGTATCGTATTTATTTGCGGTATCGGCGTAAGAATCTGCTACCCCTAACTGTTTCTAGACCGATAAGCCTAAGGCGACATGATGAGAGATCAAGTCAAAGAATCAAGATGTCAAAGATTACATGCTAATTAAATGTTATTGTATATTTTTTTTAGTAGTAGTAATTTGATTTCTTGTCTTGATCTGTTCACTTTTAGCTCCACGACTTTATTGACACTAATTGACTCGGATCTCAGGTCAAAATATTCGATGTTTTATTAGAATCTTCTTGGTATAGCCAGGGTTTCGTCATCTCCCTCCTCATCCTCCCTCTCATCTCTCAAACACCCTTAAAGGCCGGCAATGCACATGTACCACCTCCGATGATGCAGATGTACATGGCCGTTGGTAATCACTTATTACCACATTACCATAAGAAAAACTTTCCATCTGGTGACTAATAAATATTATCATTAACGAATTATGTATTAGATAGTACATAGAGTAGTTACTTCCCTCAGTAATCAGCCTTAAACGTAGGAACCCGCTACAAGAATCGTAATGTAATAATGTACATTACAAATACCAATTTCTATTCATACATTTCATATAACGACAAGTGACATCCCTAGAAACGAGCTGCACAATCTCACAACCCTAGAAATACGCTTCAGGTTCAATGACACTCGGCGATAATCGCGCCGTCATTCAACTACAGAAACCGGTAGTCTGCGCGCGGCCTAACAAGATGAAATTTCTTACCGAGGGGAAATTACACGAGTACGTGTATCAAGGGCGTCTTTGTCATTTATAAACTTGTACGGTGCTGAATTATTTATAACCGATGAGATTTCTTCCCAGACGTTTGGGAGCGTTATATTACAATAATACAAATAGAGGTTTAACTATAGTTTTAGGATTATACCTGGCTCTGCGCTCAACAACAAACCGTGCGTGGACAGTATGGGGCTTCAAAGCCTTCAAAGCAAACCTTCCAAGGAATATGTGCCGGCGCTTCGTTTCTGAGGTCTATGCTCAGCAGAGGACTGAGATAAGCTGATGCAGTAACTGCTCGAGAATACCCAAGCCGGTGACGGGCAACGTCATCTAAAGTACGATGCGTCTAGTGGTGGGATCTGTTATAGGATTAGCAAGTGACACAATCTCGCAGAATACCGGCGTGCAGAAGGGGCGTCTTCTGCTTCTGCGTTTCGTTTGGAGAGCGATGTAATCGGAGGCCTACACACCCTCTCAATCATCCCTCCCATCTCCCAAATACCCTTAAAGACCGGAAACATACATTCAGCTCCTCGGGTGTTGCAGATCTACGTGGGAGCCGGTAATCACTTGCCATCAGGTGAGCCACTTGCTCGTTTGCCGCCTTTCCTATAAAAAAGGATACTTAGCGCGAGCCCGATTCACGCTTGGCCAGTTTTTATTGTTTTACTTCCATCTTAGACGCAGCAGCCCGTCATCTGCTTTCCGGGTCATCCCCTACAATCTGTGCTAATGCAACAATGCAACATAAACAGCTGCAAAAGTTTTCGTTTCTGAACATAGGATTCTGTCCAATAAGAACATACGGCCGGATAATGTTAGTTAGATTTAATTGGAGTTATAAGAATCCCGGTATGTCACGTCACTTTGCAGATATGTTAAATATAAAAGAAGTAAGAAAAAAAGCTAATTTTGCACAATTCCGTATCCAAATGCATAAATGCACGTTTACGCTGCACCATTACGCAGTTTGAAGAGAAGATAAGCACCTGCCTCCATTTCACAAATGCGCGCACGACTCCTTCCACATCATTCACCTTCACCACAAACAACAAGTGCTGGTCTGGTGGAAGATCACATTAGTTACCACAGATGGGGATGAGGGAATAAGCATCTGATTTTTTTTTAAATGAAACTATTTTTTGTTTTTATATTCCCGACGTTGCGAGTACTTTACTGTAGCCGTGGTTAGAAGCTAAAGGTGTAATAGCCCGAGTTGTGTTGTAATTTGGGAGATGGGAGAGAGGATCAGGAAGGGAATGGGGGGGGGAGAGGGCCTCAGGTTACCTCACTCACCGAACGAAACGCAGAAGCACAAGGTGCCTCTACTTCACGCCGGTATTCTGCGAGGCCGTGGTACTAATCCGGTCGAGCCGGCCCATTCGAGTAGCAGCAAAATCCGCCTCTTGGCTCTATCAGGTTTTAAAAAAATCCCAAACTAAATGAAAAATACACAAGTTTTTCTACAAATACACAACATATATAATTAATTCAAGGTTTCATTGATTTGCCTGACATTACAAGTCGCCTTGAAATTTCAGTGCCTCGTCCTCATAGTACACTTCAAATCGTAAAACTTTTAACCTTCCTCTGTGTAAAACGATTACCAGCGCGCCACATGTGTTCCTCAACTAATGGAGTAAGATTTTTGAGATTACCTACCTATAAATGAGTCTGAGGATCCAGTTTATTTTTTTTTTTTAATTAAAATTCAAAATGCGCTATGCACGCCCTGTCATTGTGTGTGCATTTATCAGAATGCAAAGAAGTTTTTTGTTTTCTATTTCTGTTACGTGGTAAGCAAGTCTGTGCATTGTGATCATTTACTTGACCTAATAAAAAATAAAATATTGTGTGGTTGTATGGAACTTGAACGGTTTTTTTTTAATATTACAAACAGTTCAGGCCGAGCAGGTCCGAGCACAGAGGCAAGGGGCTAAAGCAAACGTTGGAAAACAATTCGTGCTATATGTGTTATCTAATGAATAGGTACACAAGTTGAGATGTTAACCTTATACAGACATACAAACAGACAGAGTTCATAACGGTCACCGTCCATAAAAGCGAATCGCTGCGCCGCGGTTCGAGCCTCGTGTACGTAACCTGATAACCGGCTAACTGCAGCACTGGCCTCACGCCGCGGTTGCCTCGCCGATGACTCAGTTGTATCACTTTATTCATTTATTAATATACTATATATATATAAATTATATATTTATAGCGTTCACCTCATTAGTAAGGATAAATAAGACCCGACAATGCCTTTCGGCGTTCTCTGCCGGTCCACCCGGGGCGTGGGGAATGTTGTTTAAGTGATTTAACGTAGGTTAAATGATTACACAGTGATCCGACAACTTTTTTTTAAAGGACAAGCGGAAAAAGAGCAAGCTACTCTCCTGATGGTAATTGATTATCGACCCCCACGTACGTCGGCAACACTAGAGGAGCTACAAGTGTGTTGCCATCTTTTAAGAGTATTTAGGGAAGGGGGAAAAGAGTGGGCGGAGAAGCACAAGATGCCTTTACTTAGCGCCGGTATTCTGCCAGGCGGCCGTACCTAGTCCATTCGGACGGCAGCAAAAGCCCCCGTTTGGCTCTAACCGGTACAAAATAATTTTTCAAATTAATTTTAAATCTATGTGAACAAATTGTCATTTTCACAAACACATTGTCTCCGTCAACGCTAACCGCCAACTTTCTGTTAGTGCAGCAGGCTAAGATCTGGCAATACCGACTGCGCATAAATTCCTAGTAACCAACTATGAAGATAGACTTTACTCAGCATCTACAATTAACTGATAGATGGACAGATATGGAACAATGAAAAGTATTTTAACTTTTCATCTCATACGAGTCAATTCCGTCCTCAGCCCACGGTCTAGGGTCTCATTACGCGGTTGAAATCGACCCCTATCAGAAATCTAGACGCAAATATTCAAAAGTTATACCTACGTCTTAAGAATCGTAATTGGCCGTTGTGACTTGAACACAGTGACGTCTTCCAGTTGATATCAAAGCGTTAGCTTTCGCAATAGGCTATGCAAAATATAGAAGTTGATAAGTACATAATATTATACGTACCAAACAAGACATTTAAAATTATTTAAGTTGATGAAATGTTAGTTTCTGTTGAGATTCGAACACCGGACCATTGAACGAAACGCTCGAAACAACCTTATCTGATCCCTCTTCTAAAGCCTGGGCTCCTCCCATTTTCATGACGGTAACGGAGCAGGCGAGAACCCTTTTTGTATTTTTTTATCCCTTTTTTAAGAGATTTGAAACTGTAAACATAGCTCAGAATTGGATGACAATCCTTTACTCTATTTGTTTGTTTGTATGTTTTAGTCCTTTTAAAAATGAGGTAAATAAATATATTTTTTTACTCCATGTTAAATAAGCGAGTTCGTGCTGTTATGCGGGATTATTCAATTCGGTTTTTAAAAAAGTTATTAGCGTAAAACAGTTTATTGTTTCAATAAAAGACAAGTTTCGTATTAGTTATTTGGCAAGCGTGTATCGTTTTTCGCGAATGGAATCGGACTTATGTCTCTCATGCGAGGTTCTAGAGAGTTCAGAATGTTGAGTAGACAAGTTCGGAATGCTGGCTTTGCAAGGTAATCATTGTCAGCATTAGCCCTTACAGTTTAGGGATGTAACAGTACATCGAATCGTTCTAATTTTTATTAATATAAGTATAATAAAATCCTTTCAGGAATTTTAATGAAACTCTTGGCGTGGATAACGTGCTAAGAGTTAACCTGATGGTAATAACCACTGAAACCATTGGGGATCGACGACCGACTTCAATCGAAGACGCACATATCACCCCTGAGAACTGAAACAGAACGCCGCACAGCTTATAATACCACCAGCTCAGCGCCCTTCGAGCTCCGGCTTGTCGAGCGCCGACCGAGTACCACTGTCTGAGAGTTCCGACTCGACAGTGGTTTCTCCGCCGATTAGCGGCAGAAGTAAGGGGGGGGGGATGATACCTACCCAGACGACTCCTAAGCAGAGGTGGACCCTACCGCCTAGTGCAGACACTGCAACATTGTTCATACTACAAAAGCAAGTAACAGTTTCTAGCACACAAACACACCCCGCCCCCTTCCGTCATTACCAACACAACCGCCCGACAGTCATCTCGGCCGGTGGACAAAGCAACCTCCGAGCAGCTACACAATTAAACGCCCACGCGTTACTTAATCACAACGGTGCCGGCCATTCATCGCGACGGATGATTTACGGATGTAATAATTGAAGTAAAAATTATTACAATACAATACAGTATGCCATAATAGCAGTGTGGTTGTGGGGGTGGGGGAGGGGGAGGATGGGGGGTCCCTTGACTTGTACCAATGACTTCTTTGAAACGATGTACAACTTGTAGACAAGGGACTGTTATATATATACAGAGGGGTTACTTGCATGGTAAGTTCATTGACAATATACTTGTATACGTATTTGTGTATTTTGTAAATATTTATATAGTCTGTTTATATGTAGTTATCGAGTTATTATTATTGGAGTTTTTTATTTTATATTCTTGTTTTGTACCTGCCAACTACCTTTCACCATAACAAGGGTTGGCTGGTAGAGAATGCCACTTGGCATTAAGTCCGCCCATTGTAACCTTAAGCTTAAGGCTAACAATAAAGAATAAATAAATAAATAATTGCATCGGCACACTCAACGCTTGAGCGTTACCTCTGAAACCATCCATTCCAGTCAGTCTATCCCAATCCTTCAAACCGAATCCGAAAATCCTTCTGCAATATTATATAAGTTCATAATTAATAAACTAAATTAATCAGATTAAAAAAAAATATGGAATTATAAAGTTGTCTGTGAAAGTCTCTTTTTAAAACAAAGTCTCCGGAACCCCGTTTAACGGAACCATTATTCATTACTACCTGCCTTAGGGGCAGAAGCTAAAAACTATAGATCAATTTATATTTACATATATAAATATATATAGATGTTATATACTTATTGGGTCGCAGCAAAGTAACAGCATCAGCACAACGCCATAGTACAGCGGTGGCCAACCTTTTCAAAGCAAGTGCGCAACGAAACATTTTTACAGCGTGATGGATGCGCATGTTTCTTTTTAGGTGGGTAGGAGAGAGAATAAAATAAACATATATTACAAATAATATAATATAATGATTATAGTACATGGCACATGTGGTAATAATAATAATGTAATGGTCGCCCGGGAGACGGAGCAGATGAGATCGTTAGAGGAGGCGATTCTGAAAATCGACCACGACTCCCCCGCATACTTTAAAGCAAGCGGAATCGGGCTGACTGTTTGGAAATCTTGCGGCGGCCGCATTACAGATAAACCTTGCGCGCACTTGCGCCCGCGGGCGCGGGATTGGCCACCTCTGCCATAGTATTTGATGTGTCCGCGTGGGACAACACTCGGTGGGGGCAGTCAATTACAGCGGAATACGAAGCTTAGCACACGAAGAGCGAAAGGCGATCTTGACTCCAGTAGCTAAGTGGCGGTGAGTGGGCGAGAGGTGGCGCTGGTGCCCTCCGACCAGTCGAAGCGTTGATAACTTACACACAATACCCGCCGGGATTCAAATTATTAACATAGAGCACAGACAGACATCCCGGCGTGTCATGTAGTGTTGCCACGAATAAAACGATGGTACTTTGTCAGTGATACCTTTCTTTGCCTTTTCCTACTTAAAATTACTAATGTGAATGCTTGTATGTATGTCGTTCAATCACGCTTAAAGGACTGAATGGATATGAACGAAATATAACAGAGATATAGACTATGCCGTGTAGGATCTATGAGACTTTTTGTTATCTCAATTTAGAGTTCTCGGGAGAAAATTTCTCTGTGCGAAGTCGCGGACAGGAAGCTAGTTTGTCTCTAAATTTCTACACGTCTCGGTACATTTGTCAAGTACAAGTAAAATTATCCGTTTCCATATCCCTAAACCAGTTTAGAACACAGTGGCCTAGTGTTCACGTGTCTGGCGAGTCTAGGTCGTCTAACTCGCTGCCCCCCCCCCGGCCGCGCGGCGGTGCAAGTCGCGTGGGCGACCCCGAATTGTCATGTGCGACCGCGTGCAATGCTCCGTCAATGTAGAAACCAATTCAACCATCGCATCCTACGTGGCTAACGTACATGAACGCACCTGTTTAAATTGCTTTTCATGTACGTATTATATAGTGGTACAAGTGTCGTAAACAATCGCAAAGAGGTTTTTGAACGTGGTAGAGACAAGCGCGACCTTTGCTGAGTACTAAAAACGTTTGTTATATTTTCATAACAATTTTACAATTTCCCTTACATAGTTATACCCAACTTGAATATAGTAAAGTAGCAGCTTATAAGTGCCCACTGCTGGACAAAGGCTTCCTTCACAAATACGAGTATCAGAGAAGGTTTAATAGCCGGGAAGGGCTCGCCACGCTGCTCCAGTGCGGGTTGGCGGGCTTCACATATCCACGAAATAATATTTTTATTATTTCTCAGACATGCAGGTTCCCTCACGATGTTTTCCTTCACCGCCGAGCACGTGGTAAATACAGCACTTAAAATTGCTATTAAACCTGCGTTACTAGGATTCTTAACTCGCGCTCTATGAAACTAAACTGAGCGCCCCGACCACCAGGCTACCATGGCCCTTGAGTACAACACTTACTAAATGTTGCAACTTACTTATTAGACGGGCCCCTTTGACCGTCTAAAACTTTGACGTTACATATGTAAGAAAGGTACATTTAAGGCGAATGGTTGACCTCTGGAGACGGACATCTATATTAAGTTCAACCCGAACTTCTATTTTCACATCGCTCCATAGGTATTTATGTTTTAAGTTAATATATTAGTTTAAATGTAAAAATACATTGCATTAGATGTTCATTCATTAACTTTGCGAAATGTCGCTGATTAATTATTATTAACAAGACACTCCTCATTGAGTAAGAAGAAACTTCAAACAAATTGTGTATACTGGATATCTGTGTAACGGAACGGGACTGGCCGTGCATTGGTCTAGTGTCTGAGCTGTCGCCGCGCGAGGGACGCATCCTGCTCGTGGAGAAGTGCCACGTACATGGCGATACCGGTCGATCGTTGCCGTCCGGCTTGGAAAGTCGGACCTCGAGCACGCGCACGCGCACGCCTCGCACTAACCGGTATCGAAGGCTTACTCTCCTGTCGACGCGTCGACGAACGGGAAAATGCAATTTTTTCATTATCACTATAGAAGACATCTGCGGGAGCATCACAATGACGATCGCGTTGTACAGATTAACAAAAAAAAAAGTTATTGGTTTTTGGGATCCGGTCTGGTGTTGTGTTGTGTTCCGTCCCGTGTCTCTGACACTGCTGCTGACCCTTCCTCCGATCTTATAGCATAAGCGTTACTTCGGTAATGACGTGAAGTGAGCGACACAGATGTTGTTCGCGCGTACACTTGCGGCAGCATCATATCTCCTGATCAGTTGCCAACTGCCAAAAGCATAAGTAAGTTTTGAACCTGGCAGAGCCAAGCGTGGCTAGCTCGACCGGGGTGGTACCACTACCTCGCAGAATACCGGCGTGAAGTAGAAGCATCTTGTGCTTCTGCGTTTCGATAAATAAACATTAGATTAAAATAACTCGTGGTCATTATTCAAAATACTTTCGTGGTATTCGAGTCATATTTACTGAATTAAAATTATACTTTTACCGTGGAGCTGTTCGACAATCGGGCGTACTTAAATATCTTGAGAAATTTTTAATTAGTCCTAGCTTTTTCTTAATATTAAGATAATTGAATAACAAATTGCTTTTGAAGGCAATAATTTCTACAAAATTTTCACAGCGTTAACGAAAATGTATTTATTGCCACTTTATATTACCAATGAATTTCTTGAATATGCTTGCAAACTATATGCGTTAAGTACGTTTATTTCAAATACGTCTTATTTATATAAATCTAAAGTAACTTCTCGTCCGATGCACAAGTTCCAGAAGGATCCCATAAGATTAACTTAAGGCTCAAACCGTTTTAATATCCCAATGTTTCATTTTAAATTTTTCAATTTATACTTGGACCGTCGTCTGTAACGATTGCACGAAACTAATTTTGTGGAGAGTCAAAACGCATCCGGTCGGAATGAAGCCCGCCGGAAGTGTTCGCGGCGAAGTATTCTGCGCCGGACAGGTTGCTCCGGATCCCCAGAGATGATTTATGTTGAACTAACTTCAAAAAGCCAACCGCGTCTTCAGCCGCGTTGGATATTTTCTCGCGGTTTTTTTTTTTGAGAAGAAAAATGGTTATATAAAAGTCATCGTCATGGTTCTTTCTAGGTCACAAAGGGTACATGTTCTCTAGACCCAAAGAGACGGGTAGAGAACGCCACTTGGCGTTTAGTTTTTATTTTATTTTTTAATTTTCATTCTGAATAAATATTACCCAAAAGTTACACTAAATTTTATTATGATAGACACCGGAGTTTTAACATGAAAACGTAAATATTCACTTTCGTATTAAAACATTAGCACGCATTTGGTAATAACGTGAGTTTTTCAAAATTGGAAATTGCCGTTGAGAAACATCCGGTAATGTTTTTTTTTAATTATTCCAACCTTGCTATTGTTTAACTAACATTACTGATGTTCCTGTTAACCCATCAAAAATTTTGTTAAATAAAGAATTTATAAAAAGGGTTATTATAATATAATGGAATACATGGATTATGAATGATGTTATTAACCCTGGGAATGGGCTCATCGCATCCAAGCCGTATATTAGATTATTTAAACGTATTGTTCGTGGACACCTACGGATTTTCTTTCCCCTGTTTCTTCTGCATCAGAGGAACCTCATTACGAAACGGTGGTAGATTTAAAATTAAAACGAACTTCGCCAAGTGACATGTATGTTTCTTACGTTGAATAAATGATTTGATTTATCCAATGAGTAAAGTAGAGTAGCGGCCTTGTTGACAGCTCCCGGGCGTAGCGGCTAAGCGTTCAGCTGCGGCGCTGTGGGTCGCGGGTTCGATTCCCGCACGGGACTAGTATTTGTATGGACTGCAAATAATAGTTCACGGTCTGGGTGTTTGTGCAATTCATGTATGTAAACTACCTCCGCGACACAGGAGAAATTCCTACAGTGCAAGGTAACGTTTTTTTTTTTTAAAAAAAGAAAAAAAAGGAAAGCCTTATAAGTGCCTATTGCTGGGCAGGGCCTCCTTTCTCAAACATCTGAGATAGTTTTGAACCGCCACGCCCGCTCCAGTGCTTCACATATCCACGAAATAATATTTTTTTATTATTTCTCCGACATGCAGGTGTATCCTCACGATCATTTCCTCCACCGCCGAGCGCGTGGCAAATACAGCACTCGAAATTGCCATTAACAATTCTAGTGGTGCCGGCCACCGGTTATCGAACCCGGGTCACTCGCACTCTATGAAACTAGAGCGAACGGCTGCTGAGGCTGCCACGACTACGTACATGTCGAATCCATGAACGAATGTACATCGGGAATTCTTTACCAGAACAAATTAGGAGATAATTTATGTACCTCCATTGAAATCGGCTGTTTCACAACTTTAATCTCCTTCAGAAATCAATCGAATTGATTCGTTTTCGTATTCGGTTAAAAATTACCAATGTCCCATTTCTACATAAACAACATAGTGGATGTTTGCTACTAATGCTGTAAGAGATGACGGACAAAAAGAATTTAAAATAAAAACAGCAACTAGAGATTAATATTAACATAACACCATAGCCAACACTAATTGCACGCTCCATCTAATTGCAACATATATATATATTTTTTTTTATGAGAAAGGCGGCAAACGAGCAAGCGTGTTCACCTGAAGTCAAGTGATTACCGTCGCCCGCGTACATCTGCAACAACAGAGATGCTGCAGGTGCGTTGGCGGCCTTTAAGGGTATTTGGGAGGGAGGATGAGGAAAGGGAGCGGGCCTCCGGTTACCCCACTCACCGAACTAAAAGAAGAATTCGGCGAGGCCGCGGTCAGCAACACCAATCCGGTCGAGCCGGCCCATTCGAGCAGCAGCAAAAGCCGCCGCTTGGCTCTACCGCGTACAAAGATAATCACGATATTGAAAATTCAGCTAAATCGTTGTGAAATCAGTTGCTACGCGGTATTAAACGGGCGGGCGCGCGTACGAGGCGCCTGTTTCCTGAATCACGCGTAACTGGGAACGTATTAATGGCACTCTGTTTACCTTCGCGGAACAAATTGAAACGATAAATGTAAAGTAACGGGCCTATAAATTTCAGGTGTTGCCACTCCTACCGCCACTGCGTTGTCAGGTCGATCAGGAAACCGAAAGAAGTATATAGAAAATTCTTGTTCCCCATGCTACCTAAAATGTTTGATGATTATTTCTATTTTGATGGTGTTTAATATACACGGACGGACATAATGATGATAATATTCGCGGACGAATTCGCGGGCGTAAGCTAGTTTTCTATATAGTTTCCACAGAGGCTAACCCAATGTTTCCTATCGTCAAGAACGTCAAAGTATGCCAGGCGAGTCGTTTAAAGTTCAGACCTTGACGGACGGACCTCAACCTCTCATTGTTAGACGCGCCAATCGTGAGCATGACATCAGCGAACAACAGATGAATTGAGTGATTGGATGTCACGCAGAGGCCCGATGACATCACTCATGAACCGATCGCCTAGGAAACCGACAAGGATTCACATTAATATTGGACAAATTTTTAGCTACATAATACATATCAGGAATACGTATATATATTAAGGAACAGTAACGGAATTTTTTTTTGGAGTTTTTTTTTTATAGAAGGGGGCAAACGAGCGTGCGGCTCACCTGATGGTAAGTGATCACCGACGCCCACCAACATCCACAACACCAGAGGAGCTACAGATGCCCCTTTAAGGACGTAGTCGTCGTCGGAGTCGTAACTGTTCGGAAATACTGCTGGCGACAGCTGATTCCACAAAGTCGAAGTGCGTGGAAGTGCGTTAGAACCGCACCCCAAGTTTCATTATAAAAATTCATAGGGAGTCAGCGTAAGTCACTTTAGGTTATACCGAAGAAGCACTCAGTGAATACTATGTACCGTTGATACCAAGTACACAAGTACCAAGTGGCGGCTTTAGCTACTGCTCCCATAGCCCGACTCGACTCGAGTACCACGACCTCGCAGAATACTGGCGTGAAGTAGGCATCTTGTGCTTCTGCATTTCGTTCGGTGAGTGAGGCAACCAGAGACCCACTTCCCAACGCCCTCCCTACTATCCCTCCAATCCCCCAAACATCCTTAAAGGCCGGCAATGCATCTGCAGCTCTATTGTCTGCAGCTACCATTTATTAGAGCTAGTTTTCCGCAACCCAGTGTGCACAAAAAATATTATGTTTACAATAATTCAAATAATATGATAGTGATGCTTGTAACACTTCCGGCTGCCAATGAGGAAACATTTTGCAAAGAAACAAGGATATAGTGGCAACAAATTGTATGAGTGGAACGCAATAAAAACAATATGCGTGGAACTCATGGTAGTGTAGGTGAGACAACTTCGTTGCTTAATGCTTCCATAAAACTAACTATAGAGCATTCTCAAGTTTGAGTCTAAACCAAAACCAACATTTGTACAACACACAGATTATTGGTGTGGTTAATTATGCTGCAACCAGTGTCTCTAAGACTGATCATTCATCAGAGTTTATCGCTAATGTTAAATTGGATATAGAAAGGTAAAGATTAATGACTGCATCTGTGTTTGCATGTTATCTATTTTTTGTTGTGTTTGTTTTAGTGCTGTGTTTGCTAAACTACCAGTCAAGCATGGAGATTTCAGCAAATCCACCTTATTTTCGAAACCCATGTGAAAGAATGAGAAATGCAAGGAATATAAGATGAAGGATTTCTTAGTTAAGCATCATTACAGTAAATCTGTTTGCATTATCATTTTCACAGCCTGTCCACTACTGAACATGAGCCACAAACATAGTGACAATACACAATCCTGTGCCACTTGCATTAATCTTTCTCCTGCAACACTGCAGGTAGTCACTAGCATCTTGTGGGCATCATCCTACACAATTTTTTCCTATACGAAGTTACCATGCCACTAAGAATCTTTCTTTTACAGTGGTTGTCATGTTGCTATGTGGTTAACCTTTTCCCACTTTAGCTTGCTAATCCTTAAGCCATTCTCCTGCAGATAATATTGTGGCTGGTTGCGATATTTTTGGGCCTATTATGAGGCTTCTAGACACAGCTTGAAGTATCTATTATGTCTTTGTAAATATGTATTGAATGTTATTGTGCTAGTCCTCCACTGGAGATATGTCACAACATAGAATCATACCATAGATCCACCAGTACTTGACAACAACTTGTCCATGAAAGCTAATAACAGCTATTAACAACTATTAATTAACTTTTACCATTACCTAAAACACCACAATCAATTTGTTATCTTGGTAATTAAAGTAGTTGATTTGTTTCCAAATACCTATTCCTCAATCCTTAAAGTGTAATTATTGTTACTAAACTATGCAATATTACGTTTTATGTAGGTATTTGAATTTTAAAACACATTATAATATCATACTTTATACACAATAATTTTCCTCAAATGATTAAGGTTACCTATCCATAACCTAAATCTTTAATTTAACCCGTAATTCAGGTCGCTACATCTGTGCTCCTACTGCACACTATGCAAGATGTAGATTTTATTTTACAACAGAACATAAAATCTTTAGATCAAAGATCTAGAAAATTTTAATTTGGTAATATGCATAATCTGTTGTTAATACATTCAGTTTTCAAGTGGTCTCAATCTAGTATGACCAGATTAATGTAGCATTCCCTAGCAAAGCTGAGAACATATTGAAGGTACCAACTTAAGTATAAAAAATAACATCTTTAGCAGGTAAGTAAAACTTTCTACAAATTATTACACATATAATATATACTCCATAGTATCCTCCACTTTATAGTTGAACATATGGGTACACAACATGAATTACTAAGAAGCTACCACAAAAGCTTAAGCTTCGTGATCATACGTGTATGTTACGTGCCAAGTAGCCCACTGCTTTATCAAAAGTGGGACGGCTAATGCCGCGCCCTACGGAGCCTCGCCCGTACACAGCGCATTCCAATAAGAATATAAACCAATCGAAATAAACAATTCGCGTAAGATTGCAACAGGTACCGAAGCGGTAAAAATAAAGATAAGGTCTTCAGAATTCTAATGTACAAATGTTTAAACGGAAATAACCAGCGGTATAGCATATGCAAATTACAATTTTCAAATGTTAACGATTAAATTTTTCAAATGCATACAGAGTATTAACTAACCTGTTTATCAACAAGATCCCATAAAGAAGAATTGGAAGCCCCGTAAACTGGTAAAACGGAACAACTTCGTGTGTTCAGCACATAAACATGGGTAGTCGTTCACAATATTGTAAAGGTAAAACTGGTTGATAACACACCACAAATCCACCTTTAACTCACCACACTCACGAGCTAGTCGGGTTAATTGAAATTAAGTTTTTTTGAATAAACCACGCACCGGACTTAACGACAATATTTTCATACATCACACGGTAAAATCATTCGAAACGAGTAGCAGTCGTGCCCATTCGACGAAACTACAACTTGCGGAGTGCGAGCGGGCGCGGGGAATGTTCGCGTCATTCGCCATATTGGATGATTACGTCATCTGCAAGACGTCCATTTTTTACATTAGGGTTGTCAGGCACTTATCTTCTGCGTGTCAATCCTTTTCCAAATTTTATTTAGGTTAGATCGAAAAATTCTATATCTCAAACATATTTCTTCAAATTGAAAGATAATAATGAATGTGGGCCTAATACTATATCTAAATTTCGTTACTATATTATTTATATTTTTGTAACCCTATAAGCCAAAACATAGCGTATAACGTTACATTCGTTTTAACTACACATATCCGAATAAATTTTGCTTAATATGATTTCAAATTAAAAACTAAAATTTAAACAATTAATTCATACTTAAATAATAATTACTTTCTAATTTAATCAGGATAATATCGAAGAAACCTTATATTTATATTTATTTACAAGATTACGATACTGAAAAAGTTCAAAAAAAATTTTATTTTTCGGAAAAATTAAGGCTATTTTTTTTGGGTGCAAGGTAATTTTAGTGAAACAGATATATTCAGTAACTCGATTTTCGAGTAATCTTCAATATTATCACTATTGTAATTACAGGAATCACAGTAGCAGAGGACGATTACACTATTACTATAAGTCTAAGATTTATAAAAAAACTTTCTTAATCATCCTTTTTAGTATAAAAGAACGTTTTTTCTCTTGCCCAATATCTTTATGTAGTATAAGTAGAGCTCTACCGTGTTTATGCTCCATAAAAAACTAAAACTAACAACACACAAAAACAACAATAATACGAAATAATCAATGACAATGGAAAAATGAATAGGCAGTACAACTAACAAATATAATAAATTATGCACGGGAGAGAAAAGCAGATAGCGTGCAAGCGAGAGATTAGAGATAACGCCAATTAAAACCCCATTTTTTATCTTCATGGGTACTACTCCATAATTTCAGAAGGCGAAAAGGCGAATGACAGATACCTTAAAGGAGGACATGTATTTACTAACCATATTTTAAATACATTTCGATTAATAGTAATTAGAATAATCGGGAAATTATGTTTTTTTTTGAGTTTACTAGTTTCAGTTTAAGGACTTGTATCCAATGGCATAATAGATATGATAAAAACGTGCAATGAACGGAGTGATGACCTTCAAATGCGTATCAACTTTTATGTATGCGTTTTAATTTTGTGATTTTTTGAAAATGACATAAGACAGGCGATCTGATAACCCAATTCATTATCGATTTTCGAAATACAAATCGCTGTACATAGAAATAAATATATAACAGTTGTTTATGAAGACTTACCTATGACATCCTTCGTTGCTCTGGAGGAATAAAATACAGCTGTACAAGATACATTTGAATGTAATAAAAACTCAAATTATTTATTATTATATTATTAAAAATAATTCATACATTACATAAATTACTGTATATGTTCCGAACTATAGGCTACGAGATTGGTGTAAAAGGCCTGTATCTCAAACTTCTTTTTAATTTTTACCACTTACATTTTTGTTCGCACGTGATTCCACGGGACTTCCTGACTGTAACAAATCCTCTCTCTTTTTATTTTCTTTTATTCGTGATCTTCCACTTCCACTTACTTCAGAAGTCACCTCCACTAGCGCGCTCCACTGCTCTGCCGTTTTATTTTCGATTATTTCAGAATATTCTCAAAATTATGGTTATTTTTATTGAAGAAAATGATCTTAGTAAGTTAGAAAGGCTTATGTTCAACTAGTTACAGCCACTCTTATTTGCACGCGAAACAGTTTCGTTAACATCATTATTTCTTTTGACTTGTCATTCGGAGACGTAAGAGTTGACAACTCATTGGCGTTATCGAGCATTCGTTAGATTATGTAAAGTAAAGTAAACTAAAGTAGCAGCCTGTAACTGCCCACTGCTAGGCAAGCGATAGAATTTGACTACAATTTGACATCAATACAATAACTTACATTTTGGGTTACTTGAATTTAAATTTTTAATGTTAATGAAATTAGAATTTTGTCTGTCACTAATGCATTGTTATTATTATTATTTTATTTTATTCCTATTAAGAAAAGGATTTGACTCTTGAGATATAATTGATGATAATGCTGTTAGAATTTCGCCTGTCGCTAGTGTTTATTTTTTGTTTTGTTTTGTACAGTTATAAGTAAGGCATTTGACATCAAATCGATAAGGAAATATAATTAAAAATGCCTAAAAAATATGAAATTTGTAAAATTTTAATACCAATAAATGATAGATCATAACTTTACATATATCACATATCATTAATAAATAAGCGTTTTATAATAATAAATAATAATTATACTTAATAACTCAAAATACAGAGAAATAACATTTCATAAAAGACAGCAATCGCTTTACATGTAAAAGTTTCACAGACTCCAATTTATTACAATGGAGGGAGCTGTACCTTGTTGCCGCTCTTGTACATCCATGTGACAAAATTGTCTGTCGCGGTATTGATATCTCTGTCTATTTCCCTGCGTTTCAGTACGAGTTAAAGTCTTGCCAAACTAACAAAGGGTGTCCCCTTGTTAGTTTGGCAAGGCTACACTGTGTGTGTAATTCGTGTCTAGTCGGTCAAAACATTGCGGTTTATAGCGGCATAAAAGTAAAATATTAATAAATCTCATTAGAATGGCAACTTCGAATTCCCGGCAACAAAACACTCTCAGATATTTGAGAAGGAGGCCTTTGCCGAGCTGTAGGCTGCTACTCTAGAGTGCACAGACTCTTGGTTGTCTCAACTAAGCGCGGTAATATTAAATAGTTAACTAGTTTATATTCTTTTAAAATGAAAAAATATGTAAATATACATAGTAGATTATTAGATTAGTTAAAAAAGAAAAGGCTGCTATTTATACATTTATAATAAAAATAATATTTAGGTATATATATTATAAATTTATTCTTTAAAGAACATAAACTTGTTAATAATATTAGCAACTTATAAGTAATATCTATTAGAGCTATATTATTACTAGCATAATTAAAGCTATATCTCACTAACCACTGTATTTATCTTGGTTGGTATATCGCTCGCTACCTTGAATGGGCTAGTACGCACTTTGTAGATATTGTATGAATATTCACCTAGATTTCATATCATTATGCGGTTTTTATCGCCAACCTTTACTACCTTTCGCTAGAGAGCACGTATTATATTCTGTGACAATTACGGTATTCTGCGGTTTATATAGCTACTCTTTGGTGCAGAGGTGACAGGTATGAGTGCGAGTGATTAAGTTACAGTGATAAAAAAACTTAAATGATACATTAAATTAATGAAAATTTATTAATCGCCTATATACACTAATTAACTCCATAATAGACTGCAACTTTTGTTAAGTTAACATTAGCTGAAATAATTATGCAAGGTAAACCAGCATAAGATAAACAATTGATTGATTGAATCATCTGTTCTTTGTTAGTGTTTTTTTTTAATTTTTCTTTTTATTTATGTTTACAGACACAAGACCAGAACTTTATGAAGAGGTGAAACTTTACCGAAATGCCAGGGAACGTGAGAAGTAAGTGGCAATTCCTTCAATTATAAGTGAACATGTATTTCCTCTTTGGATTAAGATATTCTACAGTTAACATTTTAGATTTCAATATTACCTTATATATTTTATAAAAGTCTAGCAGAGCCTTGTTGCTGCTGGAACGTGGCTAAGATAATACAAATCTTTATTCGCTTAAAGCATGGTATGGGGATGATACAACCTTTTTAGGCCACATCTTTTGCTATCTATTTATAAATAGCATGCAAATTTTATTCAAATGTCAAGTGAATGTTTGAAGGAACTAATATTACAATTTAATGGACATATTCAATACAAATTACCATTATTACATTTCCAATTAAAATAAGAACATAAAAGAATTACATTGTCATGTTAATATAATATGATATGTCATAAAAATTATTATGATTAAAATAAGTAAACAATTTTTCATCAACAAAATATTATGTGATTCAATGTCATTTAGTATTTCGTTATATATTTGGACACACATAGACAAGCAGCTTTTGCAGTATTTCTGACCTTTTATTTGATTTCTATTGACATCACTTAGCCTAGGATTTGCATCACATGATTTATGTTTATGTAGAAAATTACTCATTTCATAAATATAAAATGATGGATGTGGCAACAAACCTAGACATCTAGAAAGTGGTTAACAGGACTCATTCAGTGTAAGACCACAGATAGCTAATGCATTACTTTTGTGCTGTAATTTCCCAGTTTCTTGACATCTTGGTCCATATCACAACTCCATAACACAATAAAGATTGTTTATATGGATATGTTATGATTGTAGTTTTTTTTTAATTATACAAATTGATAAATTCTTTTGCATATGTTATTTATGTGAGCTTTACAGCACAAATTTAGGTCTTTTCTTACTCTGAGTAATTAATATGGGGTTACTTCTTTTATTACAAAGAAGTGGACAAGTCCTTAGGGGACCTTAGTTAATCAAATTCTAGCGTGAAGTGGTAGCATTAAGACATGATGAGTGATTAGAACTGGAGCTCTAATTAATACCCTCATTGCATTTTATTTGACATATTGCCATCGTAGTGTGCCCTCCACATAGAACATTAAACTTGATCCTAATTCAGAGGCAGAACTCCTAACCACTTGCCTATCATGGCTTTGTACAGGATGGATGCGACCAAATTGACATTTATTGAAAAGTTTCTTAGTATTAGTGGTCATAATTATTAAGAAATACTAAAATAATTATGTGAAATACAGTAATAAAAAAATTCTGACAGATTACATAGTCTAATAATTAAAATAAAACACACAAATATTTCTATAGTCAAAATAAAAATACGAAAAACTAATCCTGTATCTAAACTACTGTAGTTGTATAATTGATATTTGGTATGTACCTAGAGCTGGCCAGTGAAATATCAAGTTAAATTTAATGTAACATTCTATCCATATGAGTCCTGTATAACAATTTTGTGAAAGCTGCCAGTAGTATGGTTAACTATGAGTATTTCATTGGTATGTCTAACACCTATATCGGTTATTGAAGAAACACTATAAAATTGGTCACTATAATGTTAACAAATGTGTGGGTGATAACAACCCTTGGGAATGAGTTGATAACTGCCTAAAAGTTTCTTAAGTATGCAGTAGTAAAAATATATTGAAAAAATTAGATAAAAGAGGATACCTGTAGATTTTATTTTCATTCAGAGAAACCTGATTACGAACTTGTTGATTGTAAAAAAAATAATTGACATGTGAAATTTATGTTACTCACATAAAAGAATAAAATATTTCATTCCATTTCATCAAAGTATTGCACCTTGCCATGAGTGAACAACAAAAGCATTTGTGGATGATTTGCCCATATTCACTATGCCGGGCAGGCAGATTGGTGTCCCCAGGAGATGCGTTCCCCCACCACTAGTCTATAAGACGAGGTTTTAGCATAGTGGAAGGGATTAGTGTCAGTGCCTAGTCTGTCTTAGAAAAAATACTGGTGTATTCAATGGTCGCTCTGTTAATATTACATTTTTTTAGCACAGTTCTGGCAATTTATTGCAGGCATGACAACATGGCGGAGCTGTATGCTGTGGTGAGCACGTTGCAACACTTAGAGAAAGCATACATGCGGGACTGTGTCCGAGCACAGGAATACATGGCAGCCTGCAGCAGACTTTTGGTTCAGTATCGAGTTGCATTCAAACAAGTACAGGGCGATGAGTTTCCAACCATCGAGGCATTTGTCACAAAGTTTCGTGTGAGTTTGCTTTTTAAATACATAAAATGGGCTAAAGAATAACTTAAAGTGCATTGAGTACAGTTTGAAACACATGATTTTGAATAGATTTTACCATTACTGCAAACTGACCCCAATAGACATTAATTTCAGATTCATCTTGACCTTGAAATGTAATGCCAGAAAACTATTTTTGTTTACAATTACTACCATATTTAGTTAATATTTTTCAGGCTTATAAGCTGTTTATCATTTTTACATACTTTATTTTCCTATTTCCAACTAACAATATTCACATTTATTACATGTAACATTAAGGTATGTTTGTTATTATTTGCAGTTGGATTGCCCAGCCGCTTTAGAGAGGATAAGAGAAAACAAACCAAACCTTATCAAGGATGATAAAGGGAACACCAACAAATACATTGCAGAGATTGTGTCTGTAAGTGATATTGACTTCTTTTTTTCTCTTTGCTGTACTGTCCAAGTATTTATGGTAATGTTCAAGGTAAAAGTTACGTAATTACAAAATATGTAATTATCAGCATACAATTAAAGTTGAAGTAAAGAAATGTTATTAAATAAGTTTATATCTTTAATGTTATTTCATCCCTAAGGGTTTTTTCAACAAACCTTATCTTGACAACAAGATAAGATCTGTGTACTTGATGATTTTTATGCAGTCCTGACCCATGCAGTCGATGATAAAAAGAGGAAAAGACATTTTTTCAATTCTTTAAACTGCTAGTTGAACGGCGTGAATTAAAAAGATCGATTAATAATTCAATTATTCAGAATTTAGATTCAGAAATAATTGTTTAAACGAATTAATAAAAAAAAAAATTACATAGGTCATCGTAGATCTGATGGCTTTTGTTCTGGTTTCTTTATTCCGCCTATGTTGACTAAATGATAGAAATTTTTATTATTATTTATTAAAACAAAATTACCAGATTATTTGAAATCCTCATAATGTGAAAGAGAGTGCAAATTTTAGTATAAATATTTGAATCTTCATATCTTAAATAAATGATTGCAGCTTTTCATCACCTTAATGGACAAACTTCGTCTGGAGCTTCGAGCTATGGACATGATCCAACCAGAGCTAAGGGACTTGAAGGATACCATGGACCATCTCAGCATGCTGCCAGAGGACTTTGAGGGGAAACTTAAGGTAAGATACTAGCATGTTATAATTTCTGCCTGCTGGAGTATAATGGTTAACCTATAGGTATCAGGGAGGTTTTTAGGCAAATCATATGATTACAGTGCTTATTAATGAGTGTAGCTCCAATCTCAGAGCAAATGTTGGCTCTCATGGACAGTTACAATTGGATAAGAATAATAGAATGGCATATAGGCAACCGAATTTGTTTGATAATTCCTCAACATCCCTGAACATGTGTCGCGTATCAAATATGCTATGGTGTATATTAGCTAGTGTCGAGTGCAGTGATTGTGTGGTGGAGGAGGTGGTGCTCTTCCTCTCTACGGAGTAATATTATATATGCCATTTTATTGGTTTGTTTTCCAGTGTAATTTTGCAAAGTAATTTTTAATAATGACGCCCGATTTTCTTTACAATTACTATTTTATCACACTTAATCTTTTTCTTCTTTATCGGTCCAAGTTAGTCCACTGCTGGACATAGGCCTATCCACGAAACCGATAACAACATCCGCCTTGAAATGCTCTGGAAATATACCCATGCAGTCTTTGTTAATTTTAATATTAGTTGTTTTAATAATTCTGTTTAAATTTCATTGTAATTAAAATTTACATGCTATTTATAAAGATTGGAAAACATGTGGACTAAAGAGACTGTAACATCCTCATACCACGATTTAAGCAATTAAAGATTTATCTTATGTTATCTGACTACGCTGGGTGGGCGGGCTTGTGCGGACATTGCTCATACCCTCGCACTAAAGATCTACTAGTCTGTTGCTAGAGTCTCATTTGATTAGCATGGTGCACCTTGTGCAGGTGAGGTTGTCAAGAAAAATATTGTGTATTCCCCCATACCTTCATATTTAAGATTTCTCAATCATTCTATGTTTGTCTTTCATGTTGCGCTGTTTATATTCGTCTTTTTTTCACATTATTATATCGAAATGACAAACGAACTAACAGTCCACCTGGTGGTAAGTGGCTACTACAGATGCAGCATGGCCACATCCATAACAACTTCTACTAAAGAATGTTACAGCAGCATTGTCACCCCTGAGGAATAAGATGGAGTGCCTCACAGCACATAATTATGGCTCTCACGCTGGCTCTCTTTAAACCACAACACTACAATGGGTGTACTACTAATTAGGTACAGGCGGGAGATAGAGCAGCACAGCTAGGCAGAAAAAAAAGACCTATAATATATCTGTATCGATCGTTGGTCGCTGTAGGTGCAAGAATGGCTGGACACACTGTCGGACATGTCAGCGTCGGACGAGCTATCCGAGAGCCAAGTGAGGCAGTTGGTGTTCGATCTGGAGTCATCTTACGGCGCCTTTAACAAGTTCCTACATAAGGACTGATGATCATGGGATTATGAGGTATGTTCATTATGTCCGGCCCCAAAGACAAGCACAGCAAAATTTACATTCATTGATTGATCCTGCAAAATTTTATTTTCGCACCGTCTAGTGGTAATATAATTAAATTATTAATTTCATATATGTTTTAATCTTAGATGCTATTTTATTATATTTGCTGTTTACATATTGACACATGCTTGTTTGCCCGCTTTCCCATTAAAAATAAACCTTTTACAACCGTACAGCTCAGGGAATAGAAAGAGACATGTTCGGCCATGAGTCGAGTAACCTAAGTTTGAATCTCAGCAGGTATAATTTTTTTTTTTTACACAAAAATTATTGTCTTCTGGGGTCTGGTTGTATGTTCTCTGACTCGAACATGGGAAGGTAAACACATGTGAGTGGCTCTATGTTTGCATGTGCGCTATAATATCTCCTGCGCAGTTTTTTGGCAATTGAAATTTTTTTTTAGTTGTAACATTTAATGATTTTGAGAATTGGTATTTAATTTTATATGTTAAGATTGTAACTTTATTGTATGGTGTAAAAATACTTGAATAAATAATAAAGATATATTGTTACAGATTTAACTGAAGAACTCAACTAATGCCTGTGCATTATAATTAATTAATAATTATGTTAAGTGATTTATAGAATTGTTATCTCACTGTGTACGAATAATGTGAACAAACTGCCCGTTTAATGACTATTTGAGTAACTCCGTATGCTCGAGATCACCAACAATATATACAGATAAAATATATTATGAACCTTTTAAGAAAATATACAATGAAAACGTCTGGTGAACTTTGGTGTCAGTATTTGATAGTCTGAATGCTGCAGTATTTTTATAAACAATTATTTAATTTAGTTCTATTTATGAAAACAGAGTTAACCTCAAGCATGTCATAACGATGGAATTTACACTATGGCGTCATTTGGATGTACTGTATGATTGTTTAAAAAAAAACTAATGGGTGATTTCTTTTTTCTTTATGTAACTATAAGCCGCCGGTGAGGAGTCCACGGGCTAGACTGTAGGGGTGACTTGGGAGAACGTGGGATTTGTCTTTAAACATCGCGCTTTCGTTTTGTTGCCAACAAACCGACAGATTTTTGGTAAAAGATGACTATTGTTTTACCGTCTACATACTTGTACAATTTATCAAGCAAGCAATAGTTATAATATCACTTTGACACTGGCAGATAGTTGAACACCGTTGCCATATACGGCTCCGAGTCGCGAGAAAAGAAAAGCGAATTTAGTTCGGTTGCCTAAAATTGTTTAAAAAATTATCTTTAAAATTACAAAAACGCTATTATCTCTCGGACGGGTGAGACCTTCAAGTGCGTGACAATTTTTTTGTGCAAAATCAATTATATGATGTTTATGAACACATAACTTAAGACAAGCATATCCATAACATCTAAATATTTTTTGTTAATATTTAGGTTATACATTATTTCATAAATTTTTATATTTACGTAAATTATAATTATTATTTAATATATTAAAGTTCATTAAACTCAAATACATAATATCATCGCGTCAAGTCACTCAGTCCGGTGCTACTCTTCACCGGCCCCGCGCTATAGGCTCGCCTAATGTGGGGCTCACTGACGTAGTCACCGACCTAATATTGATAATCGATTTTTTTTGTAATTATTCTTGGATTTGTTAAATGTTTGCTACAATAAATATTATTATTAAAAATATTTTAATAATAATTTTCCTTATTAAAATCGCAGTAGTTATCTATAAAACAGTAGTTAAAGACTTACGTATGCAATGTTAATTATGAATCTTTTACGCATCCTTTAGTTGTTATTGAGGTACAAACCACACCTACGAACTATATATTGTCACCTATTTCACAATATTTCTAGCCCGACCAATGAGATTTATTGAATATTTTACTTTTATCCTGCGCTTAACGGCAATGTTTTGACCGACTAGTCGGTCATCGGCTATCAGCCATTGCCAAACTTGCACGAGCTATCTTCTGTGCCCCGACTCGACGAGAAATAGACAGAGATAACACCACCTCGTTGGACAGTTTCGTCGCATTCGTACAAGAACGGCAACATGAGCCACATATAGCTCCGTCTATTGTCATTATTGTTTCGGGGCATTATCTCGTTATATGAATGTTGTCCATTTTGATGTATGTACTTCCTACCAGACAGCAATAACAAGTTTCCCCACAGCACCCACCCGGCCGGATCCGACAGTTCCAGCTAGAATTATACGTATCCGACACGATATTTATGTGCCCTGTACCTAAAAAATACTACATATATTTTGTACTGTACATTAATCTATGACAATAATAATTAATACTCAAATCAAGTTTCCAACATTCATTTCCTCTCAAATAATATTTGTCCAGCTGTGGGCATTTACAGGCCGCCACTTTTTACTCATATTATTAATGGCTAAATAAAAAGTTTTGTATAATATTTATATTTCTTTTATTTGCATAAATAAACTACTAAAAATAATTATTTTATAACAGGCGACATCGCCTGGTGATAGTTGATTACCGACGCCCACATACATCTGCAACACTATAGGAGCTGCGGGTGCGTTGCCGGCCTTAAAGAATAAATATTTGGGGAAGGGGAGAGAGAATATGAGTGGGCCTCCTGTTACCTCACTCACCGAACGAAACGCAGAAACACAAGATGCCTCTACTTCACGCTGGTATTCTGCAAGGTCGTGATATTCGTGCAACAGCAAAAGCCGCCGCCTGGCTTAACTTCATTATTACAAGCCCACCTCTGAACAAAGACCTCTCCAAGAAAGCACCGGTAAGAGCTGCATCTCTTGAAACCTTTGCCCATACTAACCACGCTGGGCAAGCCAGTAGATGAGCGCAGCGCTGATCCTTCTCCTCTAGTCTGTTGGGTTTAGACAAATTGGGATAGATTTTTCGCCAAAGGCTCGCTAGCTGGGTGCAGGTGAGATAGGCTTTTAGAGAAAATGTAGCGTATTCCCCCTTTCACCCTACACGACACGTGGCTCGTGTAACTGTCGTGTTATGTAAATAAAATATTTAGGTAGCTCGCATATGACTTTGTCATATTTATTTTGCAAATAGATTTTATATCTGCTGATGATTCTGTATATATAAAATTGTGTAAGATGTGATTGTGTACTGATCAACCTATTTGTCACAATGCTATGTAACCATAGTGTTATTTATATATTATCTACATTTAGAATTAATATTATACAATTATATTATTAGCACATTTTATTGGAAAATAAAAAATACATATTACTTTGTGTATTATTTAGTGTTAATATCTATTATCTAAATATACCCTCATAACAGAAGCAGGCTTTTAGAAATTTGGCGTATAAAATGAAATAATAGATTCTATGATATATTTCTTTTTCATAGAATAAGAACATGACAAACGTCATATTTTTTTTTGGTAATAAGGTTTTCTACTGGAGGAGGCATGATATGTCTTCACTGCCATGTTTAACCCTAGTTAGCTTTCGTAACTCCTTCACAGCGGAAAGCCTGTGGATGAAGATATCTCAGGATAGTGCTCTATGGCAATCTATGACGAAACCTATCTTTCACTCTGGCACTAAGTTGGCTGATATGCTGAGGAGCATCACTAACGCGAGAGGTATCGCGCTCACCAACCCACCACCGCCCCGAGTGGTGAGTGTGGGGTCTTCCATGCATGGCATGTCGGATTTTGTTGCTACTTTTATGAAAAGCAGTGAACTTTGTAGATTGATAAGTAAAGTAGCAGTCGGTATGTGCTCACTGCTGGGCCAACGCTTCCTCAAATATCTGAGAGGGTTTTGTATCCAGGAAGCTCCGCCACGCTGCTCCAGTGCGGGTTGGCGGACTTCACATGTCCTCGAAATGATATTGTTTATTATTTATTAGTTGCCTCAGGATATTTACGTCACCGCCGAGCGCGTGGTAAAGACAGCGCTTAAAATTGCTATTAACAATTTTAGTGGCGCCGGCACCAGTGATCGAACCCAGGTCACTCACGCGTTATGAAACTAAAGCGAGCGCCCTGACCACTAGGCTGCCACGGCTTAATAAGTAAGCAAGTGTAAATAGTTCTTCGGTTTTTAGTGCGTGTGCTAGCTCAGTTATGAATGTGTTTCTCTATCAAAACTATTCGACCCCGCTGACGTGAACGTTAAACTTGATATACGAACACACTGTTCGTCGTTAGAGGGGACTTCTTCGAGAGACAATAAATGACGACTTTGGCCCAGAAAAAACGAAACAAGATTTATACAGCAAAAATAAAAAAAACTACAGAACGCTTCAACTGTTACTTACAATGTTCGGAAGATTGGCTTACGAACACTGAAGAAATAGAATTAAAGCGACAATTTTATAAAGAAACAATATTGTAAAATAAATTATGTCGTACTCCCGTAAATGTAACGCGGTTGCAATCGCCGATAGTATAATATGATCCAATGAAAAGATTTGTTTTAGAGGATTCGGATTTCTTTGTGTAATGAAGCCGTTAAGCTTTGTTTGTATTTAGTAATCATGACATGTTGTGGCTTATTAATTATTTTCTAGCTAGCTAATATTAGATTTTTCATTCACACTCATTGGAGCTGCAATAGACGTATGCCTATTGTAAAGAAATACGTTCTTACATTCACGTGTACATTATAACAGCATACGTAGTAACAATGTAATCAAACAATTGCATTTCACCGTAAAACTATAAAAATAAAATTACGCATCGGATAACGTTAATTTTTCAATACACGCAAGTGGCGGGAAGATGGTCCATAGACCACGGATAATCTGATTTTTTTTTACAAAGCTGTTTTTGTTTTGTTGCTAAAACCATATACTTTTTAATGATAGTAATAGTATAAAATTATTGTTTGTTGCATCTAGTCATCGAGGCTTATTTTAATAAAATGCTTTTGAGATGAGTTATTTAATAAAAAGTGATGTGATTATTTTTCTTTTACTACTGTACTTAAAAGAGGCAAGTTTGTTATTTTTTTTGTGATTTTCTTTAGTAACTAAAGTTTTTACGTAATATTACAGTTTTACAGAAATTTATTTGCTTAAATATCGAAAGCAATTGCTATTTTCTTGTTTAAAAAGAAGAGCCCACAATAATTAATTAAATACTTAAGCACTTTTATAGCAAATAACATAAAATTGGAAAATGCTATCAATATTTATTTTAGAATCAACGATATATAGATATACTAAAAATAAACTTAAAGCAAATATAACCATTTTAGAGCACAAACGACCTATTCCAAAATATCGACGATAAGTATCACCTCGTCTCCGAAGCGTATTCCGTCACCAAGAAACTGTTTATACAAGGACGCGACAACTACGACACGTTAAAGAACAGATCTTTGCATGTCATGGACACTATTTTGGACCTGGCCCGGATAATGAACGAAGAGATGGCCAAAGAGTTAAGAAGCGCCGTCGTTAAATTTTATAAGATAAAATATTTTTTAGATTTTACGCATTACGTAATTTCTTTGGAAGAGGTTAGTACATAAAAATGTTCTTTTTTAAAGGAACTAAGAGTGTCGAAAGAAGCACACGCACACAGGCGACTTGTTGTGTCGAGTTATCACTCTGAGGTCTTGGACTAGGGTGGAAAGCCACGTTCCTAATAATTTTTTCTTCAATTCTCGTCACTTGTTTTATAAGATATTCCTCCCATCTTTTTGCATATGCGTTACATGAGATATGGGAACATAAAAACGAGTCAGTGGCTGTGTTTACGTGTACAATACAATTACGGCAGTACAATATCTCCTGCGCAGTTGGTAACTGTAAATAATATCCGAATGTTGTAGCCGTGTTCGTAATCGGTCAGGATAATATCGCTTACTAATTTGTTAGTCTTAAATTTCCAATACCTCGCCTATACTCTAGTATACCACGACATTTTACACTCCCCACAGATTGTAGACATTATTGAACATTGTCTTATGGAACCAGTGGAGAAGTTCGAACAGATTAGAACCCAGTTCCACAGCGTGATCAAAAACTTCCGCGACTCTCGGAACTTCGAGGTTGTGAACAAGTGCTATGGTGAGCTGCCCGATGAAGTCGCCACAGCTCACTGCCTACTGCATCAGGCTGTACTGTAAGTCCCGGATACTATTCATTAATAATGTTATTATAATAATAAATGCTTATGTTTTTTTTAATTATCATGCTATAAAAGGACTAAGTTTAAAGATAGTAACATAATTTCATGGTAATTCTTTCGTAATCGCCAGGCTCGGTAGGCGGGTTTCAAACACTGCTACTTGTTACCGGTCTAGATAATTTATTTCTAACATACATAAGATGGTAATTGCGAAGGTCATGAGACTTAACTCACTTAGTGACGTAGTGGCAGATTCTCTTATGCCGCCAAAACATCCACAGCGTAAATTTTTTTAAGATTCTTAATTGTCCCTTAGGTGGGAATGGGCTCCCCATTCGAATTTTTCTACAGGGGCTACTAACATTATAAATTACTTATAACTAGTCTGACCATAAATAATATAACATTTTAAAAAGTTTTTTTTTAAATTCAAATTAGGAATGTGTTTATTACATAAGAAACATCCATCGATTTGCCGCCATTTACATATAGATTGTGTTTTACTTTTAATTACTACATTTTGATAAATATACGTATACGTGTTATTATTTTTACATCATTTCTTTAAAATAGACATGCATTATATTTATCAGAACTTATGACCATACTGGATATAATGCAAATAAAGACAATTTTACTATTGTACACCATAAAGGTTGGGTTATGATGAATTTCGCACTTTGTTAAGGGTTATGGGTTACAGGTGGATGGTCCACCTGTAACCCATAACTTTCAAAAATCTGTTTTTCATTGATTATTTGACGTTAGGGGAACCTGTGGTCTAGCGGGAAAGAGAAGCACATATCTCTACACGATATACGATAGTATGTTGAGTTACCTCGCCTTCCCTCAATGACTGCCCCTCGGAGGATCTCACTAACGATCTTATCGGACTTTAGCTCATGATATAATTTAAAAATTTACTTACCAACAGTTTCAATGAAACAATGCAAGCGAGCCTTATCGCGATAGTGGAGATAAAAACCCGTCAACACGCACTAGACATGAACGCGACGCTGTTCGGAGTAAGGAAGTGCCTTAACGACTTCGTTCCCAACTTTTTTGGTCAGCTTTTGATAGACTCTTATACAAACAGCTGTGGTTTTCTAAGAGTAGTGAACGCGTCAATATCAGACTTGATAAAGGACAAATGGAAAAAATTCCATGAAACAAAATTTCCGAAGAAATGGAGTCCGCTGGTATCCATTTTAAGAGAAAAGTGAGTTTCTTTTTTTTTTTCTCTTTTATTGTGTAAATATTTAAAATAAGTCACATAATCTATACACTTTTGTCACGAAGATATGCAAATTTTTCTCTCTATCGGCACCTCGGCCAAGAAAGCGCAGTATTTTTTTCTAACAATAAAACGGGTTCCACTAGTATTTAAGAATATATTTAGCAACAGATTGTGTTTTTTTTTTTTTATAGAAGAAGGGGGCAAACGAGCGTGCGGCTCACCTGATGGTAAGTGATCACCGACGCCCACGAACATCCACAACACCAGAGGAGCTACAGATGCGCTGCCGGCCTTTAAGGAAGGAATAAGCTCTTTTCTTGAAGGTCCCTAAGTCGTAACTATTCGGAAATACTGCTGGCGACAGCTGATTCCACAAAGTCGAAGTGCGTGGCAGAAAACTTCGATTAAAACGCACTGTGGTGGAATGCCAACCATCTAGGTGGTATCGATGGAACTTCGAATTCAGTCGCGATGTACGATGGTGAAACTCAGCAGCTGGGATCAATCCGAACAGTTCCTCAGAACATTCCCCGTGGAAAATTTTGTAAAAAATGCAAAGAGAAGCAACATCTCTTCGCAAGGCCAAAGGATCAAGCCGATCAGAGAGCTTGGTCGCCGACAATTCGAGCCGCTCGACGTTGGATGCGGTCAAATGGAAGGAGTTGGTACTGGGGTGCCCCTGCCCAGAGATGAGAACAGTATTCCATGTGGGGCCGAACTTGCGCCTTATAAAGTTGCAAACGGTGGACCGGCATGAAATACTGTCCCGCTCTACAGAGCACACCAAGCTTTTGGAGGCCAATTTGGCCTTTCCTCCAAGTGACCACGGAACTGAACGTCGCTCGATATGTCAACGCCAAGGATTCTGATACTGGCTGAGGCAATAAGGGAATGTTCTCAAAAGAGGAGAAACGACAAAGGGATTCTTTTAGCGGTGAACGCGCAAACCTGTGTCTTTTGGGGTTGAATAGGACCAAATTACGTCGACCCCATTCGGAGACTTTGAATAACAAGGTCTCGACTTCAGACACAAGTTTGTTCCGGCACTCGTCGACGTGTTCCCGAGAAATATTCGCACGGCCTGTATATAGGGCACCCGTGCTGTCGTCTGCATAGCAATGAATGCTACTGATTTGTAGCATGTCGTTGATATGCAGAAGGAACAGAGTGGGAGATAGCACACAGCCTTGTGGAACACCAGCATTCACGGGTGTGGGGTCCGAGCATGCACCGTCGACAACAACCTTGATGCTCCGATCCGTGAGGAAGCTGGTGACCCAGTTGCACAATCTCTCAGGAACCCCGTAAGATGAAAGCTTTGAAAGAAGCGCTTTATGCCAAACCCTATCAAATGCTTTCGCTACGTCCAGACTAACCGCCAAAGCCTCCCCCTTAGACTCAACTGCTTCTGCCCATCGGTGAGTCAGGTAAACTAGAAGATCACCAGCTGATCGTCCGCGACGGAAACCGTACTGTCGGTCACTGATCAGCTGGTGTTCCTCCAGGTACCTCAGGAGCTGGGTGTTGATGAGTGACTCCATTATTTTAGATAACAAGGGGGTGATGGCAATAGGCCTGTAGTTGGACGGATCAGAGCGGTCGCCTTTTTCGGTATTGGATGCACAAATGCTGTCTTCAAGATTCCGGGACGACGCCTGAAGAGTAGGAGTGCCGGAAAAGACGCGTGAGAACCGGTGCCAACTCAGGGCACACATCCTCAGCACAATTGGAGGGATTCCGTCCGACCCACTCGACTTATGAATGTCCAGGAGCGGAGTGCCTTTCGCACTGAGCTCTGCAGAAACTGAATTTCCGGCATGGAGCACTTACACCACGGGATGGTAGGTGGAGAGTTTCCCCGGTCATCAAGAGTCGAGTTGGATGCAAAAAGAGAGCCCAAGAGATCGGCTTTCTCTTTTGCAGTATGGGCCAGCGAATCATACTCCTTGTGTAGAGATGGGAGAGATGGCTGACAGAAATTCCCTGGACAGCCTTGGCGAGAGACCAGAATGCGCGGGATCCCGATGGGAGGCGAACTAATCTCTCGCTAATTCTGCCAATGTGCTTTAACTTTGCCGCAGCGATAACTCTTTTGAAGGACCTGGAGGCAAAGTTGTACTCGTTTTAAGAGCACTGGTTTTGCATCCCGAGACGCCGATGCATCGGCCCAGGCCTGGTAGCACTTCCGCTTTCGGCGTGACGCTATTTTGCAGGTGCGACCAAACCAAGGCTGGGATTTACCTCCGACAGGCACTGCAGAGAACGGAATAAAAGTTCCATTCCCTGAAGTACCACATCGGTGACAGAATCTGCAACGACGTTAGGATCATCCAGCGAGAAGCAAACCTGCCCCCATGGGTAGGAAGCAAAGAAAGACCGCATTCCATCCCAATCTGCCGACCTATAGTGCCACACACGGCGGAACCCCGCAGATCGCGTTCGGGATCGGCGCGCGATAAACACTACACTCCGGATCAGACAGTGGTCCGTCGAGCCAAGAGGGCATCGACTGAGACCAAATATCCGTCCGGGTGTGAGGTCAGCAAAAGGTCCAACAGGGAAGGTGTATGACCTTCCACGTCTGGGATCCGCGTCGGCGAGGTTACCAGTTGTGTCAGGCCATATGCTAATGCAAAGTCGTGAACAGATCTCCCGCATGATCGGTTATGCGAGAACCGAGCCAATCGGTGTGGTGGGCATTAAAATCGCCGAGAATCACGATCTCTGCGGATGGGATCTGTTGTAGCACGGAATCTGTAGCCATTTGGATGTGGTCGATGAGTCGGTCAGTTACGGTATTACCGCTATGGGACCTGTAAAGGCACGCATAGACGCGCGGATGGTCGTCGCTGTCGATGCGCAGCCAAAGGTAGAAAGGTCCAAACCTTCAAGACTACCGAGGCGTCGAGAACAGATATCATCTCTGACGTATACGCAAACTCCGGCACGGGGCACAAAGGAGTGTTCCAGTTTGTACCCCGGGTAATGGAGATAAGAGGTATCAGCCGGAGACGATATCTGAGTCTCTGTAAGAAAAAGCAAGGCCGGCTTCGCCGTTTCAAGATGGTAATGAACGGCGCTAAGGTTCGAGTGGAGTCCCCTGATATTGCAGAAATCCACGGCGAGCGCGGTAGGGGATGCCATAGTTTCCTTGCTGCGTTTGCCTCGAGTAGGAAAGAAAGAGAGCGGAATATTGCCCCAGAATACGCGGGGCAGACTGAGCATCCACGATTAGGTAGCGTAGGAAAGCCTGAACGTGGATGCTCAGTGAGGGATTCTCCAGAACCGTAGGTACTGGTACCCTCCTGGGGTAGCTCAAAATTATATACCGCTACCATATTTGGGGAGGGGGAGAGGGCCTCCGGTTACCTCACTCACCGCACGAAACGCAGAAGCACAAGATGCCTCTACTACACGCCGGTATTCTGCGAGGCCGTGGTACTTATCCGGACGAGCCGGCCCATTCCTGCGACAGCAAAAGCCGCCGCTTGGCTCTACCACGATTAAAATGTACGATGTACGATTATTTAACTTATTATGCGTCTTCCATGCAATGTATTTCAGTTTTTTTTTGGCTCTGTCTTGGAAACGCCTTTGTCTAGCAGTAAGGCTAATAAAGAATACGCCTCATCTATATTACTACAGTTTATTTAATCTTTGACTTTTATAAGTTAGTCATGTCCGTTGTTACATCCTAGCTTCTATAGTTTGGAACAGACTTCAAATGTATTATGTGAAGATTGTTATTTAGGTTAGGAGGATGATTTATTGAAAATTAATTAATTTTCTTTGACCTAATCTCAAGGTCACAATTTAATTGGAATTTCAATTAAGGCGCACGAGGTCATGTAAAATCGTACTCCTAATAGAACCACGAGAATAAGCATGCCTCATGGCTTTTATGAGCTTATTCTAGGTTTTTCGGATCTGTTTGTATTTTGATTGCACTCTGTCATCAGACATATTATTATAATAATATTTAATATTTGTTTTCAGTTTCCCATCATTATTCGTAATGTGACAGAGAATTCTTCTTTCAAAAGCCTTATTAACACAGTGATAATCATAGTGCTTATTTTATTTATATTTTGTTTCAGGTCCATGACCAATCGTGACAATACCCGGGTGCCGCTGTTTTTATCCCTAATTGCTGCTAATTTGTCACATCACGATATTATAGCAACACTGTACTCTTAATCACTTTATAATGTTATCATTTATAGGCAAAAATAAATGTTTATTAAACAGAATATCGTTCCATTATATTACATAAACCTAAGCACTTTCACCGCCCAAATGTTCAGTATACCCAAAAGAGGAAAGTAACAGCTGGACAAGGGCCTCCTCTCAGTGTTCGAGTTTTGGGTTATAGCTACTCAGAGTTCTGCCATTATCATGCTTCCACGCTTGATGTAACAACAAAACGAAAGATATATTGAGCAGATGATGTAAATCTCCAGCTTCAATGGAAGGTCACAAAACTTGAATAAAATAAAAATTACATTGCTGTTTTCGCGGCTAAACTGTTATAATACAAAAGAGACTATGAAGAACCGAACCCTAATGAGGAATTGCAACAATGGCTGTCAAAATTTTTGGCGCCAGAAGCCAATCTCGCTAAGGGCCCACTGACTGGAGCTACTGTTGGAAGTTGAGTCATTTCTTAACAATTGAAATTCAACTTCGTCTTCCACTTTCGGCTGAATTCGGCGCTGTCGCGTGTACGCTCGGAAAACGTCGATGCTCGAACAACTTGCACTGCTCTTTCTCAATAGTTTTTTTGGAAAAGGCGGTAAAAGCGCATGCGGGTCACCTGATGGTAAGTGATAACCGACGCCCACGTACATCTGCAACACCAGAGGTGCTGCAGGTGCGTTGCCGGCCTTTAATGGTATTTGGGAGGGAGGATGAGATAATTATTCAGTGTTATCAGAAAATCTTATACTGTGCCGTCCTCGTGGTAATAGAATTTGGTGGCGTTTCAAGAACCGGCACACGGCCTACATGCAGAATTTTTCTTACCGATTTCCATTTAGCATGGCCACAGAGTACATTTAAAGTAGCAGCGTGTAAATGCCCCCTGCTGGGCAAAGGTCTCCATGAATATCTGAAAGGGTTTTGGAGCCCAGAAGGGTTCACCGCTCTGCTCCAGTGCGGGTTGCCGGACTCCACGTGTCCTCGAAATACTTTTTTTTATTATTTAACAGAGATCCAGATATTATTCATAGCCGAACAAGTGGCAAACTCAGCACCTAAAATTGCTCCGGGAATCGAACCCAAGTCTCTCACATTCTAAGAAACTAAAGCGAGCGCCCCGACCACAAGGCTTCCACCGCTAGAGTACATACATATACACGCTGAAACTCATCACAGCGAACCGCAACCAACTTATCACCCTTCGGGAGATGGAACGTGACGGCGAGCGAACATTGTCTCATCGGGTTGGCTTCTAGAAATTGCCATGATATTGTCAAGGTTTCTCCCACGGGGAGTGTAGGGGAGGGGAGGGGAGGGGTCTATCCGCGATAACAGAGGGTTACATGATAAATAAAAAGCAGTATAAATAATCAAAATATTCTGTTGACACTGTATAACGTACGAAATATGTTTGGGCAAAATTATAATCCGAGATTCACACGACATCACATAATACATGCTATTTATTAATATGCTGTAAAATATTGTCCTATAATAACGCAGTCTTTGATATTCAAGTTAACATGTTTAAAAAAATTCGTACCAAATCGACTTATAATAATATTACACGAATAACCACCGTTCGCTAATTGTATGCGTGAAATACTGATCTCTTGCATTAACATTAAACAAGTTAAATTGAACTAATATTAATTTAATACAATTGGGTAAGTCTAAGGTCTTATATATATCTTTTTCTCCAAATGACATATTTTCTCAACAGCCAACCAGACTACCTGGTTTTAAAAAAACATTCCATAATTACAAGATTAAAACTTGTAACATAGGTAATGTCCACAGCTGAGAAAAGGCCATTTACTCTTATGGGAGAGGCGGCAAACGAGCAAGCGGCTCAGATGATGGTCAGTGATTACCGACTCCCGCGTACCTCTGCAACACCAGAGGAGCTGCGGCTGCGTTGCCGACCTTGAAGGATATTTAGGGAGGAGGAGGGGGAGAGGGAGGGGGAGGGCAATGGGTCTCCGGTTACCTCACTCGCTGAACGAAAAGCAGAAGCACGGGATGCCTCCACTTCACGCCGATATTCCGCGAGGTCATGGCACCACCACGGTCGAGCCGGCAGCAGCAATAGCCGTCGCTTGGCTCTACCACGTACCAAAAAAGCGCCCAACAAAACCGCAGTGATGCTGCTCTTCATCACTAGTCCATGAGATTTGGACTTGCCAACGCTGGATGAAATTTCCAATATCATTCGGTCGCCAGAGCCTGGTAGGTTAGCCAACGGTAAACCTCGTGCAGATGTGGTTGGCGTACGGAGAAAAGGATGGTATTTTACCCCTCACAAAGGATATTATTATTTATGTACTTACTAATATAAATTAATAGAAAGTTTTTAAATATCTTATTTTTAACTCAATGACGTCCAGCTGTTCGTTTTGAACCGCTGTTTTTGTACTTAATTCTAGAAATACATCCTGACATGAGATTTTTTAAGGTCTTTAATATCTAAGCTGGCAACAATGTTCACTTACTAATAATTTAAGAATATTTTACTGCGTTTTTATCCCGCTAGAGGCGCCACCTTAGTACAAGGTAAACAAACATGTTGGTACATCTATCAATCTATACATGATGTATACATCTATCAAATTTATTGTTTGTTTTTATGCGAAATATGTCATTTTCTGTGAAATGTACAGGCATATCGGAGACCATTCTTCTCCGGCGGCATAATATAACCAGGATTAAATGGGAGATAATCACATATATCTGTAATATATCTTACAGGAATATTGTAAACATTCTTATTATGCAAGCTGTGTTATTACATTGCTGTCTTATTAGTTATTAGACTGTAATTTATAAGTGTTACATTTCAGTTTGTGAAACATAAAATAAAAAGTTAAATATCGTAGAAGTCAGTGTCTCGATACCACATCTCAATATTAAACAAAACTATTATAATACCCACCTAATTATTAATTTTAATTTAATGATATTTCAATGTTTGTTAACTTTCTTATGCTCAACTTCAGCTCCGTTAGATATCTCACTGACTGCACCCATGTATACATTTAACAACACAAATATCCCAACAGCAATGACGTTAGAAGTTTGTTCACAAGTCTGAGTTTACATCAAACCGCGGTGGCGCCATCTACTTTGAGTTTTGCTAAAACTCCCTGCTGACGCAGTACTCGCCGTGTCTTCCAACTACAATGTAAGGCACTGAAGAGACAAGTGTAACTTGATCAACTTAACCCTTTCAAAAACTAGAGTACGATCCTACTCCCCCATCACTGGGACACTTATTGCTCACTTTACTTCTACATTAAGTTGTATGACAGATTAAATGCTACTAAATGGAATTTTGTGTACACCTCAAACCATAGTATTAAATTTTAGTTGGATCCTGTACTAAAGGATCAAAGTATATAATCAATACCAATACAATATATATAGCTAAAATTTTAAAAGTGAAACAAAACAGAGAAGCAATTAATAATAGTTAATATTGCATTGTCATCCAATTCTGAGCTATGTTTAAAGTTTCTCAACGACTCATTGGGAAGTTGGTTTAAATTTGTACCATGCAAACAAAAAAGCTAGTTAATGCACAATCCATAATTTTAAAGTTAATAAAAAAAAAATCCTTATTACTTAAGTGCATATCCAGTTCTTATACATTTCATACCAAAATATATTTACTAATAATTTAACTTAACTTCTTACAATTTATAACTTAAAAAGTGTACAATGTAATAAAAAAATAGTTGTGTTTTTAAAAGCATGAGATTCAAAATTTACATTCAAATATTCAATGTAGCACTAAATCACTAAATTCAATAGATAAGATCATCATAATAACCTTGAGGGATGCTATAACCCAATCTCGGACTTTTGCTCGCTATTCTTAAAATATACAGCAGCCTCCTCGCCAGAACCACACACTTTAGGATGGAAAAACATATAGTAAATCACCATAAACACCAATCCCATCACATACGGCACCACACTTAACACTAACACTGGATAGAAATATATGGAAGCCCGCATCCAGTCGTCCACAAAGAAATACCAAATTAAAGTGCAACTAACGTTCTGGAAAAAACATAATGTATAGTATACAGTGTATCGGTACCGCGTCCTACCTTCGGTTGGCAGAATGTAGGTAAACAAATAGACTCCACCGAAGGCAAAGGAGAAAGCGATTTCGGCCATTTTGTTGTGCGCACAAAATGGCGACCGGTCGAACAGCTGCAGCCACGTCGACATGAGCAGCACGTGGATCGCACATGCGAGCACCGTCCAATATGGATAGAGGTAGGCGATTATTGATAGAGATAACACTCTACTCACTGAAAACGAAATGTCTTATTAGCAGCTTAGGATTGTCAGATTTAAAGAATATGTTAGCATAATTGTTAAAGACGGATATTATTAAACTGCTCTTATAATTTTCAGTAAATTTCTACAAACAAACTAGATGGCGCTAGACATATTTAGTACGCGATATGGTTTGCCTTTTATAAAGGTAATAAGAATGTTGATTTAATATGTTCAAATATATCAGCTTAGAGCAGTATACAGTTGTGGTTTTATTTATCAACCCTTTGAGTGTACACAAACAGTTCAAAGTTCAGTGTGGCTCTTAACAATAATTATAGATGATAATTAAACAACAACACAATTACATAGTATTGTGACGTCATATGAGTAAAAGAAAGAAATCCAATAACTATGAATGTTTATTTTTCTAAATATAGAACCTGACACAATATGTATAAAAAAAACCCGTTAAGTGATAGCTATGATGGTGTTGCAGGTCTCCTGCTCTGAATTGATCGGTGGCGAGAAGAGCATTGGGAAATTTCTGTTTTGTGTCGTTAGGAAATATACATTATGTAGATTTTATTTGTTTTCACACAAACAATGTCATATCAAGATTTATGACATGAGAATGGTTAATCTAATAACCAATAATCAATATCGGTATCGAATTGAGACATGGAGATAATATAAATGACGCTTATGACCCTATTAAGAATAAATGTAAAGCTATGAGAAAGTGCACTTACACGTGACTAAGAAATGCCACAGAGTCTGCAGTACGGTACCTGACCAGCTCATGTTGGACTTATCCTGCTGGGCGAACCGTACGGCGCGCTGGTACGCCGCCAGGCACCAGCCCATGCCCACTACCGACGAACAAATCGACAATATCTGATGCACTGCAACAATGTATATGTAATTACATTAGCACTTGGCTTTGAGCGCTGAGGATTAGATCAGATTGAAATGGTAAGAATTGGATTGCTCCGGGACGGGGTGTTGCTGACTTCGTTAATTAGGTTTCTATTATACCGACTGGATGTGCTATAATACCAGTACTCATACATAGTGAAAGAAATATTTTAAGTATTTACACATACACTAAATATTTACGTCGGGAATAATAGACTACTAAACTATTTTAAACAAATTAAATAGTCTAATAATCAAAATTAAATAAATTGATGCGGTCAGACATCAAAGGTTTCCTAGTTGGTGAGTCGGCGATTTGAAAAGCAGACGGCGACGGCAGATGCCGGCGCAAACGGCCGACAAGGTCTATGATCTGAGTCACAAAGGCTTAGTGAGTGGTAAGTTGTATAGTAAATAAACTAAAAAAATATCCTTTGACTAAACTAACAACCTGTAGAATATGAGTTAAAATATAATTTCTATGTTAACATTGCATCCAGCCTGTATATTAAGTTACTTTTATAGTTAAACAATATAAAGAGACATAAGTTACTAACCTGCCAAATGCTCATAAGCATGGAATAGCAGACTAGTCTGCAACACTTGCTGAGGAGCAGCCTCAAGGAAACACTCAAACACCCTCAGGAGAGCAGCGTCTGAGTCTTCCTTTAACATGAGCCCATAATACATCCTTTGTGATGATGGGTCACGCTTGTTCCCAGCTCTGCGAGACTTGATGGCATAACTAAAGTTTACATTTACATTAAAAATAATTAAATTAATTATCTAAACTATTTTCATGTGTAAATTTGCAAGTGGTTTGGCGATCTACCTCTGAATAAATGACTTTTTCGAAACTTATGTACGATTTGAATTGTTGGCTTGGACACCAAGACGGCGCCAGGCACACCACCTGTTACATTGTCTCAAATAAGCTCTGGTCAGAAATGAGTGAAAAAGGACTAAAATGTACGCGTTTGGGAAAAATAATGAGAGTGAATTTCTGCGATGGGCGCGCACACCAACATCTAAAAACAAATAATGTTGCAAGAAGTTGGTTTCTAAATGTCTTTTAAATTATCTTGGTAACTATTATGTAGACTATACACTATTATGGAGTGTATAGTCTTCATAGTAACTATATTTAAAGTTATTCTAAGGGAATATATTCCCGGCGTTTCGATTATCGATATTATAAAATAAAATTAAACACAATAAAATCCGTAAATAATAGTTGCATTTTCAACCATTATCAATTGCATTTCATGTATTTTTTTTACAAACCAAAAGTACTGGCACACGGGATAAAATTTTAAGTTATTTTGTTTTGTTACACTAAAGAAGTATAACTTCTTATGTGTGTACCTAACCTAAATAAATACACGCACACGCCTTTTTTATTATTTTAAGTAAAAAGACACTACTAGGTTTAACTCTGAAATAATATGTGCTTCAAATTGTAGCAAATGGACTATCCATTGATAACAACAACAGACATGACCTGCCTTGCCTGGTTTATGACTGCAAGCTTAGTTTAACAATTAAAGTGGTAGCAATAATCAAGATTTACAAATGTTCCATAACAATATTCTATATAACTTTTTTCTTACATAAGAGCATCAGTGAATCGTAATATCGGCGCCATCTGCAGCACCAAAATGAAAATCCTTAGCCATCGTCGTTTTGTAAACTTATTGGTTACAGAATCTTGTTGTTTGTCTTGAGAATACCTGAAAAGAAATATGATAAAACTCAATAGTTTTATAGTTTAAAAATATTCATCTGACTGGTTACTGACCATTTGGCACGAACCATCGAATTTGTAAATTGAGTCATGCCTCTCCAGAAAACAGAAATTGTAAAGAAAATTAGGCAAGACTAGTCTAGCGGATATAGTGCTTTTTTAATAACAATACTAAGATATTCCCCCTTACACTGATTATTATACCAGATTTTCCCCCAAACTGGCACTGTACTCACCAATCCTTTAGCTCAGTATGGCTGGGGTGAGTCATATTTGCTCAAACATGTTCTTAGTGTTATGAGTATAATTATGTATAAATAGGAGTTTCAAAGACTAGCTCCTCCAGTTTTTAGAATGTGTCTAATTGTTAGGTTGTTACAAAAGTAGGAACTTTCTAGTTCTTACACACAGACACCAGGGAGTTTCCATAGTTATATCAGTAAAAGTAAAAGTAGCAGCCTGTAGCCTAGTAACTGTATGAAATTGAGAATGAAAAACAGTCTAAGTCCACGGGTCATAAGATCACCTATCATTCTGTATCAGGCTAAGAGACTGTGTAATATAAGGAAATTCCATATGATATTCAATAACTTACATTCTAATCGAAACTGCAGTGTTTACAAAAGCCGGCAATAGAATGAAAGTCAGTGTCCAACCAAACTCCATCATCTTTTGGCCCAATGAATACCTCACAGCCACATTTATGTCCAACCCTAAATCCACGAGATGCCCGACAATCGCCACTACATACATAATAATATCTAAGTTGCTTATCGTAATATTCTTCGGTATTCGGTCTGGTTCGTCATACGAGTATCCATTTTCCAAAAATTTCCGTATCGCTTTCGGCATTTTGCATGTAGACAGTTACACAGTTTTACACATATTTCAAATTAAACAAAACAAAACAATACAAATTAACATCAAGCGCGCGCCATTTTTTGACAGTAGCAATAGGGCTGCGTGATATTTTCCACTATTTCGATATTATCATCATCGATTATTTCTCGCTACTTAATCGATTTTTAGAAATGTCTTATACAATGTCAGTCAATAATTCTTGACTAGTTGTTTCTTGACAAGGAAAAATTTATTATTATGACACTACACAAAGTCGTTAGATAAAAAGAATCTGCATAAAACTAAACATCAACTCTCTCGCCTGAAACTAGAAGGGTAGGCAGAGACTATGGACTTTCTGACACACCTCTCTCTCAAAAAAAAGCAAATGAAACGTAGAAAGTTTGAAAGTACCTAGAAAATGTTATTTAGATATTGTAAAATTATTGTGTAGCTGGTGATGAATATTACGAGTATTCTAAACAAACTGTTCTTTAATCTTGCTCTCCCCGTGGGTATATCTCTGAACAAGCGAAAAGTCGGTTGCGGAGGGCGGCCTGCGTGGCTAAGTAGATGTGTGACGATGTGGCCATAGCCGATTGATTCCCTTTGGGTACCATTTATTAATTACCATAAATTTTTGGTTTACTGAGGGTGTCAGGGTACCTATTAATCAAGATTCGAACTACCTCAAAACATGATAGAGCCATATCACTGCTCGCAGTAACACTTACTATTGCTTACTGTTGGGATAGCAAAACTAGGTTTTGAGTTTACTCAGACTTCTCCTGTTGTGAAGGCATTGTTGTTTTTACACGTGGTAAAGCTAAGCGATGGCTTTTGCTGCTGCTCCAATAGGCGGGCGTCAGGGTTAGAACCACGACCTCGCAGAATACTGACGTGAATTAGAGACATCTTATGCTTCTGAGTTCCGTTCGGTGAGTGAGGTAACCGGAGGCCCACTCGGCTCCCTATACCTCCCATTTCCCAAATATTCTTAAAGGCCGGCAACACACCTGCAGCTCCTCTGGTGTTGCAGATGTATGTGGACGATGACAATCACTTACTATCAGGCGAGCCGCTTGCTTGTTTGTAACATGCTTACTCATAAAAAAAAGCATGTTACAAACATAAATTTTGAATGGTTATACACCCAAACCAGAAACAATTATTTGTTTGACATACTTGTTCTGCCCAGGATCGGACCTGGAATCCACAGCGCTGCAGTTTAACACTTCACCAAGTGGCTGTGTTAAAGTTCCTATGCAAATATTTCAATAAAATATACACTATCCTATATTGTAATGTACATAGTCCATACATATGTTAGTCCACAAAATCTGATGTGTTGGGCAAATACAATTAAGTGAATTCAAATTCAAGAATCTTAAAGGCACACAGACACAAGACACACTTTTTCATAAACATAAGGAAGCAAATATCTTAATAATCTGTAGGTGTATGATTAATATTAGACTAAGGCAAGCCATGCAGAGGAGTAGTATAGTTGACAAGAAGCCTATCTAACACAAGTGAAGGCTGTAATAAATTAAATAAAATAAAATTTATTAATTTTAAATTAATAACTTTACAACACATTTAACTTTATTGTTTCAAAATGAGAGAACTATACATATAAGTTTTTTCAAAGTTTGTGTCATCATGACAGCAAAAAATGTGTCATATTCACTGTTATCACCAGATAAATGGCGCCCTCTCCCTCAATATCTTCAAACCAAATTTGGTCCATTCACTCTGATTAATCCACAATTCTATTGCTGATTCTAAGCATGACATAACAGCGGCTCCCTTCCACACTGTACTTGCTGGATCAATATCCTTAGGCGAAGTCACAATTTCTAGCTGTTCAGTTTTGTATGCATATGGTATTTGAAGTGCTAAACGATTTTGTAACCATAAACTCAGACCATGTATCTTCACACCACCCCCAACTATCAATATACTGCTATACATCTTTCTCTTCAACTCTTCACTAGAACATCTATCTATGCTCTGTAGTATAGCAGCATCGAGACCTAAAACTTGTCCAGGTGCTAATGATACAATATCCCCAGGACCTCCTTCCAAAGTATCAACTACTATATCTTCATCAGCATTTGTTGCTGGCTGTACATCATTCGCAGATTCTAACTGCTGAGTTTCGTTAGTAGTTGGGTCGGCAGTTTCTCGTTTCCTTCCTGTTTCTCTTAAAAACTCAGCATCAAAAGGATCTTCTGGGTCACTAGGTTGGCGGTTTTGAATTTTTGTTATTTTCTGACCTGTTATTTTCAACAAATCCGTATAAAACAATGAAAGCGGTGATATAATGCATTCGTCCCCTACTTGCAGTGTGTATTTATTGACAATATCACCTGGATGATCTACAAGGAATGTCTTCTCCTGTGGACCGCATACATCGAGATTCACATGACAAAAGTCCTGATATAGATTACGCATCAGCACTACATCTCTCGGTACATTTTCATTCCAAATCTTATAAGGAAAGGCGCTTTTATGAAACATCCAAGACAAAGCCTGGCAGACATCACCGGCTCCATAGTCCATTCTTAACCTAGTTGCTTTATGTGATATACCATCTTCAACGCAGGATATTGCAGTTTTCTGATCACCAATATCTACAACACACGCAGACCCTATGCCTGCACCAAATGTTGCTCCCACACTCTCCTGTACAAGAAAACAGTGGCCGAATCCTAAATCTTTCAGTAACAAAGACATTAGACACTTAAGGTGACTTCTAGTATAAATATCAGGTATCAGCAGTACACATCTGTACTTCACTAACTCAATAAGTGGTATCCCAAGCTTATATTCAATAATTGAGCTCCATATAGTGTATAAGTCATTCAGGACTGATGAGATAGAACCACCAACTTCTGAATGAATATTAAAGTCACCTCTCTTGTACGGAAAGTGGATGTTGTATGCGAGTTCAGGGTCTACGTCTAGGACTAAATCTCCAACAACGATATCACACTCGACTTGTGGCCATGGTTCTCCATCATTAACCGTCTCAGGCAAGGACCGTCTGTTAAAAGCAGCAATTTGTTGCGGAGGAGTAGCATATCTACGAGCTCCATTAGACTGCATGCATGATTGCAGAGTGTGCGATATTTGGAGGCGACATTCCTCCAGTTCTTCGATTAATTCCTTCGTTTTAGGTATGCTAGGCGGTACGAATGGGTCACGATATATTTTACCACCGGACCGTCGTTTTCTTGCAATACAGTGGAGTTGTTTAACGGGAAGAAGATCGGACGCCCTGCCAATTCTCACGAAAAGTGAACCAGGATGTATTACAATAATTCTATTTGGTGGGAACTGCTGGAATTGTTCCGGACCTGGTTCATACGCCGGCGCACTCATTGGTTTTAAATTCGTAATGAATATAAAGAATTTTCGCTATCCCTTTAAATTTATTTTCGAATAACTAGGACTTAAAATGTAATTGGCGATTTCGATTGGTAAAGATAAACATAACCTTAAATGTGAAAAATAACTGTTTTTTTTTTATTTAGTGGCAATCTCGTTGTTACGAATTCTGCCTATGTCAAGTCAGTCATGAAAGTAACACAAACGTCAAATGACGGTTTTTAGATTATTAACAAAACACTTGTTGAGATGTCTACCTTAACAATGAACATAAGACTATTGTTATATATACACTACTATATACTAACTTAACTAAATAAATGTATTTTAACTATCGCCACAAAAGTACAAATATTATGATTTAATCTTGTTATAGATTATAAATTCGGACAATACATGTATAAAAGGAGAGTAGACATAAGACAATAATGACTTAAAGTTAGTAGGTCGGGGAATATATTTTGGGAGAACATCATATAGAGAGAAAGATAATCTGGAGCAACAAAAAAATAGATGTTCCAGAGTACCTTCCTCTAATCCACACTCACACAACGAACTGTCCCTGATCCTAAGCTTTGCTAGATGTACTGGGTAGCATGCATGACCTAAACGCATTCGGCAGATAGAAGATGTCACCTGTTTATTGACAGCACGAAATTTAAAAAAACAGGGTTTGTCAGGAATGAAGTCTTCTATTTCACTATAATATTTACCCTTTATCGTTCTTGTTTTTTGCCATTGTTTCTCCCAATCGGATTTCAAATCAGTGTCAGCAATGGGTGGAAGATCAAGAGGAAAGTGTGGAAGTGAGTAAGGCAGCCTAAACGAGTTGCCTCTTTAGCTAGGAAATCCGCGACTTCATTTCCTTGAATACCAGTATGGCTTGGTATCCAGGCTAACGCTATATTAAGACCTTGTGTTTGGCAGTTATGGAGAGCCTTTTTAATTTCCAAAATAATAGGGTGACGACAATTTCTTTTAAATGAATTATATTGGAGAGCCTGAAGACAGCTGAGTGAATCAGTGAGAATAAGAAGTTTATCCAATTTATGGGATTCTGCAAATAGTGCAGCTTCTAAAATGGCAACTACCTCTCCGGAAAAGACTGAAGAAGTAGGAGGGCACTTGTAACTTAGAATAATTTTATACTTTGGGAACCATACCGCAGCACCTACGCAGCTTTCATCAGATAACTTCGATGCATCTGTGAATATTATTGGCCAGTCAACCCAATCGCGGGATAAAATATCTCTTAATTTTTGCTGGGGATTTAAACAGTCCTTTGTTATATCAAAAGAAATGTAGATTTTGGAATTGAAAATCAAAGCGTTGTAAGGGATTTTAAAAAGAGCATTTTGCGATGTTTGGAATAATGGGAAATCAATCTTTTTTATTTTTAAATAACTCTTAAGCAGGCACCGCATTTCTTTATGTGTCCAGTATGTTTTAATACATGTAAGTTCCAAGAGATCTTGAAGTTTTTGTATCAGTGTATGCGACGATAGTTGAATAAGCTTAAAAAAAATCTGTCCGAGAGGAGTTGTCGACGTAAAGATAGGGGGGGATCCATACATTCAATTTGTAAGCAATTAGTGGGAGATGACTTCATAGCTCCGCATATCATACGGAGGCATTTGTACTGGATTTTATCCCAAAGATAAAGAGAGACCTTATTGCATGGGGCCGGTAGGAATGATCCATAGTCAAAGTGACTGCGTATTATAGCATTTTATAATAGTTTTTGGGTGTAGGGATGAGATCCCCACCATACTCCGGAAAGTGAACGAAGAACGTTAAGATTCTTTTCGCATTTCTTAGCGATATAATTTATATGGGGGATACCAGTCATTTTTGAATCTAAATAGACACCTAGAAATTTTACTGGGCTGAAATTAGGTATTATCTGACCATCAATAAAAAGCGACTCTTCGGCTATTAATCTTTTTCTAGTAAACACAACGACATTACTTTTAACAGCTGATAACGATAAGCCATGAATGGTTATCCAGTCTTGAAGGTAGCTAAGTGCTGTATTTAAACGAGAGATAGCATTAGGGATGAATGAATCTGCAGTGTACAGTGCAATGTCATCTGCATATTGTAAGATATTACAAAAACAATTTACTGATTGTTCTAGGTCATAGGTATAAATGTTATATAAAAGAGGGCTGAGAACAGAGCCTTGAGGTAGACCCTTCCAGACAGTTCTAGGGAGAAATATCTTACCTTGGTGACGAACTAAAATAAATCTAGGCGACAAAATGTTGATGGTGAAATTTATTTTTGTTTTCTTAGAACCATTCCAGTCGATTTTTAACTAGATGTTCCGTAATTTTGGCGATAGTTGAAGTGAGAGCGATAGGTCTATAGCTTGATGAAAAGGATGGGTTTTTACCAGGTTTTAATATAGGCATTACAACCTGAGATCTCCACTCTTCTGGTGGAGAAGCAGATAGAAAAATTTTATCAATTAAAGTTAGAAAATAGTTGATAGTGCTTGATCCAGCCTTGGATAGAAACGAATACGGTATTCCATCCATTCCGGGTGAAGAATCTTTTAAGTACTGTAAGGCAATTTTTAGTTCATAAATAGAAAAAGCATTATTTAAGTGATCATCTATGTTAATTGGACGGAATGTATTTTCATATTGAAGGGGAAAAGATTCATCCCTAGTTGGTACCCATGGAGGGACCAGCGCGGACCTGAAATCTTCTAACCAGATGCTAGAATTATTGATAGGAGATTTAAAATCTGGGAGAAAAGCATCCCGAAACTGCCTGATTTTTTTCCAAACTACAGAAGGTGGAGAACATAGAGATAGAGACTTGCAGAAATTAATCCATCCCATTTTTTTTTAACAGAGAGTATTCTTTTTGTTTGGGCCGCTACGTGTTTGTAACGACAGAAATTGTCTTCAGTCATAGAGACTGAGTACTGAATTTCTGCCTGTTTACGTGATTTAACCGCTTCAGTGCAGTGAGAGTCCCACCATGGTGGAGAAGAAACTATATTGGTGGCTGAGTTTTTAAGGGGTATAGAATTGTTTGCAGATGTTATCAAAGAGAAGTAAAAGCACTATAACTAGTATCAATATTGGAAGAATCAGTTAAAGGTAGGAAGCATATGCCTAGTTCTGTCTGCCTAGAATATAGGTCCCAGTTGGCTCTAGATAAATTATGTTTTAAAAGAGGACACCAGTTTTTTACTGGAAGGCTAAAGTTTGGCATATATATTATAATTGGGAAATGGTCACTACCAAAGCTGAGTGGCAAGATATTCCAGTTTAGTTTAGGCGCCAAACTTGGAGAGCATAGTGTCAAATCTACAACAGAGTTGGGGTTTTGTGACGGGGATGACCTTCGTGTGGGAGACCCATTGTTCAGGAAACAGATATTGAATTCATCAAAAACGTCTATTAATAAATGAGAGAAAGAATCAGTTTTGTAGCTACCCCATACAATGTGATGGCTATTAAAGTCACCCATAACAATGAATGGAGTGGAGATGGATGACAGTATTAAGTTAAGCTCAGGGATACAAGTATAGTTTGAATGTGGCATGTATATAGATAGGAATGTAATATTCATTACTTTCACTGCAACTGCATTTATACTGTTACTGAATGTTGGTTGGGGAATGTAGCTATAAGGAATAGAATGATCAACTAAAATTAAAGTGCCTGCATAACCATCGCATCTGTCATCTCGGAAACATGCAAACCCAGGAACACGAAAAACAGACCTTGGTCTTAACCAAGTTTCTCCAATAGCAGCTACCGATACTTTATATGGGTTTAGAAGAGCACAACCATTAGAATTTGTTGATGTAGGTGTTTGAGTTATTTCTTGGTGGGCTTCTTTGTTGAACCCTTGTGAGAATTGTTTGGGTTGCGATCTATGTAGGAATACGGTTTTTTTATAAGATTGTCGGATTGCATTAGACGGTGCAGTTTCATATTGGTTAGTATTTGAGGAGGTATTGCAAGATGAGGCCGTAACTAAAACATCAGCATAGGGTCTCCTAACAACTGGAAATCTAGCAGAAGCTTCAGAATAAGATATGCTTTCTTGAGACATCACTATTTTGATCTGTTTCTGTCGTGAATGTTCAGAACATTTTTTATCATTAGCAGCATGTGATCCTAAGCACAACAGACAGGTAGGGGATGTTGCGTTGCATGTTTCTCCCAAATGTTCTTGGGAGCATTTGAAACAACGAGCACGAGAGCGACAATTAGCTTTAATATGACCGAAGCGGCAGCACTTTAAACATTGAATAGTAGGAAGTAAGTATGGTTCAACAGGTAATGAGGAATAATAACAGAAAATTCTTGAAGATAGTACTTTACCAGTAAAAGTTATTACAGCGGTCTGCGTAGGGATCCACTGTATTGATCCATTATTAATAGATTTGCGATTAAGCCGTCTGGCCTTTATAATTTCTCCACAATCAGTGGAAACTTCAGCAACAGATGCAAGTTCTTGCAAACTAATATCTATGGGTAACCCTCGTACAATGCCCATTCGAGTTACATTGTATGGTAGGAATAAATGCATTTAGGTTTTCAGAAGAATGAATAGGATTACATATAAAAGAATTCGCATCCTGTGCTGATTTGAATTCGATGGACACTCTATTACGTCCCAAACTTTTTACCCCGTCTCTTACAATATTGGTTACTTTATTAGTATGTAAAAATTTACCTATTTTGATCTCACGTAGTATTAGACCCATGGTAGGATCTGTTTCTTTTCGACTGACATGCACTATAAATGGTGCTTTATCTGAGTCACGGTAAACTTTTTTCATCGGCTTGTGGGTGAACAAATAAGTCCTGGTCGTCCACAGTGGGATCGCTTTTTTTCTTAGCGGGTTCATTAGATATTCCATCAAATTTTCTTCGACGGGTTGTACTGGCATTGGCAGGAATGTCCGGCATTTCATTTGTTAAATTATTTAATGAGGGTATGTCGGGAGGAACGGTGTCTACATCTACCTCCATTATAGTTCCCAGATACTTCTACATACAAAGACAAATTACTTACCCAATGAATAGTACTTAACAAAAATAAGGACAAATATACACGGAAAGAACTACACAAATTTAGACAATTCAACAATATATATATATTTGTTAAATTATTTAATGAGGGTATGTCGGGAGGAACGGTGTCTACATCTACCTCCATTATAGTTCCCAGATACTTCTACATACAAAGACAAATTACTTACCCAATGAATAGTACTTAACAAAAATAAGGACAAATATACACGGAAAGAACTACACAAATTTAGACAATTCAACAATATATATATATTTGTTAAGAATTTTTTTTTTCAGAAATTAATGTGTTCCCGCCAATCACTCTGACCAACCGCATATATGTTTATAAGACATAGATTAATAACTCTTTTGTTGTTGACATTTGTCTTCGGATAGTAAATGACACTGATAGATGACACGACAGCGTACGGGCAAGCAACAACTCGACCGAGAGATTAGACTGTCAACTGAACGTCAAGAACGGTTTTACGTGTTTTTGGTTTTTAATTAATAATATTCAGTTTTTCTCTAATCTTCTGATTATATTCCTTATTTACTGTAGTATTTATTATAGATTTAGTTGTATATTCATATTATCAATTTTTTTTTCTTAGTTAAACTTTGTGTTAGACGCCATGTCTGAACCACCAATTCCGCCTAAACCTCCTGATCCGTATTACTCTGATCCTAATATTAACTTTCTTCCCTCTCCAGCTGCATACATTGAAGTCCATAACGATTTAGAAGGTTCTTTTATAATACCATGGCAGTCGTCGATATCGCAAGAAATATACGATGATAATTTTAAAATTATTTCTAATAAAAAGAAACGGAAACATAAAACAAAAGAACGGAAGAAAGAGGAGCATGCTAATCGAGTTGATTTACATAGAAAAATTTCAGTTTGCTCCACCAATTCCTCATTCTCAGAGTCGGACTGCAATACTGGTAATATTTTAACATCTAAAATTAAAATAACGGATTCAAATTCTATGAAAGGTATTTTATCAGGTCAAAGTGTTTATGAATCTGCCATGTCTTTATCGTCAAAAATTGCCTGTGCATACATACCTCTATCACAAACGCTAAATTCTAACAATAGTCAACTTCCTTCTACATCTCTTTGTATGCAAATAAATAATAATAATATAAAAGTAGATTCTCAAAGATTTCAATCTCTTCGTCCATATAATTCTACAGATACAGGTCCCTTTATAGTCCATGTTCAAATAAAAGAAGATATTCCTAATTCAGGTAAAACTTTAAACGCTATTTCATTTGGTCACTTTTGAATGTTCAAAACATTGTTAATGGAGGACTAAAACGTATTGGTAGAAACAGAATAACTATTGAATTTTCTAAATTTATTGATGCAAACCTATTTTTAGAAAATCCATACCTAAATGATAAATATAAAACGTTTATTCCATCCTTCCAAGTATCACGTATGGGAGTAATAAAAGTTGTACCAAAAGATTGGATGCCGGAAGAGATTATATCTGAACTATCTGCCTATCCAAACGCCATCCCTATCTTAAAAGCAAGAAGATTAAACTATCAAGTACGTAATGAAGAAAACTAGATATGAAAGCTCCGAAAGTGTAGTTATCACATTTGATGGCCAAATTCTTCCCTCTAGGGTTTATTTATGTTATTCATCTATTCCCGTTGAAATTTATAAACTCCCAACGATTCAATGTTTTCAGTGCTGCAGATTTGGACACACTAAAGATTTATGTCGTTCAAAACCAAGATGTTCTAAATGTGGCGATAATCATTCTTCTTCTTCTTGTGACAGAGATGATGAATCCTTCATTGTTTATTCTGTTCTGGAAACCACAAAGCCACCGATTCTAGATGTCCTGAACGCACGAGACAAAATAATATTAAAAACGAAATGGCACAAAATTCAATATCATACCAAGAGGCATCAAAAATATCCTCCTGTTTCTACAAAATCTTATGCTGATGTTCTAATCTCAAAAGTTCTGCAAATCATTTTCTTCTTCTACTCCTGCAATGGATCATTCTCCTCCTCAATCAGCAAAATCTCATAATACTTCTTATAAAAAAACCTTCTTTATTCCTAAAACACTTCGTCAACATGAACAATCAGGTTATGACAGAAAAAGTCACCAAAAAGTGATTGAAGAATTTTCAATACCGCAACCAGAGAATGGTTGTGCTCTTCAAGTTTTACAAAATTTTTTGCAGGAAAATTTTAATTCTTTAGAAAGTATTATAAATTTTCTTATAAACATAATCATATCTTCGTATTCTTCACAGTTACCGTCCCAAGTTGCTCGCTTACTTAATTCTATCCCCCAAATTGTACATGACATTCTTTCCCACAAGGATCCTACAATGGAATTGTAGAAGCTTGTTAGATAAACGAACTGAAATTATTTATTTAATAAAAAGAAACGGAAACATAAAACAAAAGAACGGAAGAAAGAGGAGCATGCTAATCGAGTTGATTTACATAGAAAAATTTCAGTTTGCTCCACCAATTCCTCATTCTCAGAGTCGGACTGCAATACTGGTAATATTTTAACATCTAAAATTAAAATAACGGATTCAAATTCTATGAAAGGTATTTTATCAGGTCAAAGTGTTTATGAATCTGCCATGTCTTTATCGTCAAAAATTGCCTGTGCATCTGACATACCTCTATCACAAACGCTAAATTCTAACAATAGTCAACTTCCTTCTACATCTCTTTGTATGCAAATAAATAATAATAATATAAAAGTAGATTCTCAAAGATTTCAATCTCTTCGTCCATATAATTCTACAGATACAGGTCCCTTTATAGTCCATGTTCAAATAAAAGAAGATATTCCTAATTCAGGTAAAACTTTAAACGCTATTTCATTTGGTCACTTTTGAATGTTCAAAACATTGTTAATGGAGGACTAAAACGTATTGGTAGAAACAGAATAACTATTGAATTTTCTAAATTTATTGATGCAAACCTATTTTTAGAAAATCCATACCTAAATGATAAATATAAAACGTTTATTCCATCCTTCCAAGTATCACGTATGGGAGTAATAAAAGTTGTACCAAAAGATTGGATGCCGGAAGAGATTATATCTGAACTATCTGCCTATCCAAACGCCATCCCTATCTTAAAAGCAAGAAGATTAAACTATCGAGTACGTAATGAAGAGAAAACTAGATATGAAAGCTCCGAAAGTGTAGTTATCACATTTGATGGCCAAATTCTTCCCTCTAGGGTTTATTTATGTTATTCATCTATTCCCGTTGAAATTTATAAACTCCCAACGATTCAATGTTTTCAGTGCTGCAGATTTGGACACACTAAAGATTTATGTCGTTCAAAACCAAGATGTTCTAAATGTGGCGATAATCATTCTTCTTCTTCTTGTGACAGAGATGATGAATCCTTCATTGTTTATTCTGTTCTGGAAACCACAAAGCCACCGATTCTAGATGTCCTGAACGCACGAGACAAAATAATATTAAAAACGAAATGGCACAAAATTCAATATCATACCAAGAGGCATCAAAAATATCCTCCTGTTTCTACAAAATCTTATGCTGATGTTCTAATCTCAAAAGTTCTGCAAATCATTTTCTTCTTCTACTCCTGCAATGGATCATTCTCCTCCTCAATCAGCAAAATCTCATAATACTTCTTATAAAAAACAATGTAGCTTATTCCTGTATAGATGTTTCCGATGAAATATTTGACTACAATGTTGTAGCAGTGAAAATTCAAAATATTACTTTCGTTTCTATATATGTTCCCTCCCCGTCTATACATACGTTTCGCAGAATAAAATATTTGTTCGCCTCTCTCCCCAAACCTTTTTTAATTCTTGGTGATTTCAACTGTCATCATCCTTTATGGGGCGATAAATCGGACAGATGTGGTAGTTTATTAGTTGAGATTCTCGATGAATTTAACATTTGTGTCCTTAACACTGGTAAAATTACAAAACGATCGCGTCCTACTGAATCTAGAAGTGCTGTAGATTTAACTATTTGTACTCCAGACTTAACCTCCCTTTTAAATTGGACAGTTTTGGATAGTTCTCTCGGCAGTGATCATTTTCCAATTTTGATTTCTCATCCAACCAAAGAAACGTCTGTTATTAATAAAAAACCATGCATTAAATATAAATTAGATAAGGCAGACTGGACCTTCACAATGAAATTTTAAAAATCGCGCCTATTTCCGATAATAATTTAACTTCAATTGTAGAAGCATTTACCAACGCAATTATAAATGCTGCAGATCAAACGATACCTATTAAATCACAAAGCATTAACAATAGGCTCTCCCCTCCATGGTGGGACACCGAATGTACGGAGGCCATCCGAAAAAGAAAAAATGCTGAAAAAAGGTATAAATTAGAAATGACTTCTGAAAGTTTTTCATTCCTTTTACGTATTCAAGAAGAAAGCAAAAATACCCTTCGCTTAAAAAAACAGTCAGGTTGGCATTCCTTTTGTTCTTCAATATCACCATTTATTCCTTCATCAGTCGTTTGGCGCAATATAAAAAAGTTTTGCTGTAGTTTTTCAACTAGTACTTACCGAGGTGCCATTCCCCCACAATAAATAAATAATTTTCTAGATAAACTTGCCCCGTCTTACGTTCCTTCGAGAGAGGAGTTACCTGAAATTACTCCACATGAGTCTTTCTGTGATCCCTTAGAATGTCCATTTTCTCTACAAGAATTAAAATTTGTTCTTTCACATGTTCATGATTCATCTCCAGGTCTAGATGGAATTCCATACTCATTACTTGTCAAATGTAATGATCAAATTTTAACCTATTATTTAAATATCATTAACGCTTTGTTTGATAAAGGTTTGGTTCCTGATTCTTGGAGGACTCAAGTGATTATCCCTATCTTGAAACCCGACAAAACCCCAATGACGGATATTCATATCGACCGATCGCTCTATCCTCAACGTTAATAAAAACCTTTGAACACATGATCAAAAATCGGCTGGAATGGTATGTGGAAAGTCATGGATTATTATTTAATACTCAATACGGATTCAGAAAAGGTAAAAGCACCTATGATAGTCTATCAATTTTCACCACGGATATTAGATTAGCATTTTCGAGAAATGAATCGGTCCTTGCAGATTTCCTTGACATTACTTCTGCTTACGATAATGTTAGGCTTAACATTCTTAAAGAAAAAATGTATAAGCTTAATATATCCAAAAAACTTTCAAATTTTATTTCTATTTTTTTTTTATTTTATTTATTTATTTCTAGACCGCTTTATTCATCTTAAAATTATTGATGACATAAGATTAACTCGAAAGGTGTTCACAAGGTTCCGCAAGGCTCTGTTTTAAGCCCTTTATTATACAATATTTATACATCAGATTTAGACCAGCACATTTCAACATTTCAGGATTTTACAATATGCAGACGATATTTTAGTTTATGTAAATGATAAATGTATAGAATACTGTGTTAATGCAATAGAACATGATCTTCTGTCTATGACAACGTGGTTAGATGAGCATCAACTAGAAATTTCCCCAAATAAAAGCAATACTATTCTTTTTCTCTCTAAAATTAAAATTTGTTCTTTCACATGTTCATGATTCATCTCCAGGTCTAGATGGAATTCCATACTCATTACTTGTCAAATGTAATGATCAAATTTTAACCTATTATTTAAATATCATTAACGCTTTGTTTGATAAAGGTTTGGTTCCTGATTCTTGGAGGACTCAAGTGATTATCCCTATCTTGAAACCCGACAAAACCCCAATGACGGATATTCATATCGACCGATCGCTCTATCCTCAACGTTAATAAAAACCTTTGAACACATGATCAAAAATCGGCTGGAATGGTATGTGGAAAGTCATGGATTATTATCTAATACTCAATACGGATTCAGAAAAGGTAAAAGCACCTATGATAGTCTATCAATTATCACCACGGATATTAGATTAGCATTTTCGAGAAATGAATCGGTCCTTGCAGCTTTCCTTGACATTACTTCTGCTTACGATAATGTTAGGCTTAACATTCTTAAAGAAAAAATGTATAAGCTTAATATATCCAAAAAACTTTCAAATTTTATAATCAATTTATTTCTAGACCGCTTTATTCATCTTAAAATTATTGATGACATAAGATTAACTCGAAAGGTGTTCACAAGGTTCCGCAAGGCTCTGTTTTAAGCCCTTTATTATACAATATTTATACATCAGATTTAGACCAGCACATTTCAACATTTCAATTTTACAATATGCAGACGATATTTTAGTTTATGTAAATGATAAATGTATAGAATACTGTGTTAATGCAATAGAACATGATCTTCTGTCTATGACAACGTGGTTAGATGAGCATCAACTAGAAATTTCCCCAAATAAAAGCAATACTATTCTTTTTTCTCGCAAAAGAGTTGTACCACAAGTACAGGTACATTTTATTAATTATCCGCTTGAAAATATTAAGCAAGTGAAATTTCTCGGTTTAATTATAGATAACAAATTATGCGGCATGCCCCATGTCATTTATACTAAAAAAAAATGTGAAAAAAATATTAACATATTTGTGTGGGGTATGGTGGGGTGCTCATCCATATTCCTTAAAATTAATCTATAATGCAATAATAAGAAGTCGTTTAGATTATGCCTCATTTCTTCTTGAACCTTCTAATAAAAGAGGATTAAAAATGTTAGACGTCATTCAACACAAGTCTCTAAGAATAATCTTAGGTGCTATGAATTCGTCGCCTATAAACGCATTGCAGATTGAGTGCGGAGATCCACCTCTCTATATTAGACGGCAATATTTATCGGATGCCTCTTTTTATAGGGCACTTCAATTTTCCAACCATCCATTAATCCCTAAGATTCGTTTACTTTCACAATACATTTTAATGAATTCAGGTAAGTACTGACATACCAAAGCAACTCCCAATTTAGTAAAAAGTTATGAACATTATAATGCTTTGCTAGATCCTATTCATCGGTCTGCTACTCTACCTCTTTTCTCCAATTCATTTGACGTAGTCCTTTACAGTCCAACAGTTATCTTAGATTTTGGACTAAATAAATCTTCCATTGAATCAAATAAAGAATTTCTTTTTGCAGTAGATAAACATTTCCCAGACCATCATCGTATTTTTACTGATGCTTCCAAACTCGACGAAAAAGGTTGTACTGGTTATGCGATATATCACCAAAATTGGAAAATAGTCCAGAAAATAAAAAGTCTCAAGAATAATCTTAGGTGCTATGAATTCGTCGCCTATAAACGCCTTGCAGATTGAGTGCGGAGATCCACCTCTCTATATTAGACGGCAATATTTATCGGATGCCTTTTTTTATAGGGCACTTCAATTTTCCAACCATCCATTAATCCCTAAGATTCGTTTACTTTCACAATACATTTTAATGAATTCAGGTAAGTACTGACATACCAAAGCAACTCCCAATTTAGTAAAAAGTTATGAACATTATAATGCTTTGCTAGATCCTATTCATCGGTCTGCTACTCTACCTCTTTTCTCCAATTCATTTGACGTAGTCCTTTACAGTCCAACAGTTATCTTAGATTTTGGACTAAATAAATCTTCCATTGAATCAAATAAAGAATTTCTTTTTGCAGTAGATAAACATTTCCCAGACCATCATCGTATTTTTACTGATGCTTCCAAACTCGACGAAAAAGGTTGTACTGGTTATGCGATATATCACCAAAATTGGAAAATAGTCCAGAAAATAAAAAGTCCTCCAGAATCTTCTGTTTTTACAGGTGAAATGCTAGCCATTTTACAAGCAATCAAATATTGCTATCTTTTTAAATTTTAAACTAGCGTTATATTTACCGATTCTCTGAGTTCTTTACAGGCATTAGTTCACAACCCTTTCTATGGCATCTCACGCAATCCTTTGGTATTTGAAATAAAGAAATTTTTATTCCTATTCAAATTTCAAAATGTTAACATTTCCTTTGTTTGGATTCCGAGTCATGTTGGTATATCTGGTAATGAATATGCTGATAAACTTGCTAAACAAGCTATAGTCTGTGGGGATACTTTTCTTTTTAAAAATTATTGCTATGACCTTATAACGACAACGAAATCGTTATGTAGAGATAGGTGGACTAAGTATTGGAACCAAACCAAAATGACGAAAGGCTTTCACTATGCCAAAATTCAACCCAATATTCCTAGTAAGCCATGGTTTTATAAATTAACCTTTTGTAAGAAATATACATCAATGATATGTAGAATGCGCTTGGGTCACTGCTGTAATTCGGTTCATCTTGCTAGGCTTCATATAAAAGATTCTTCAATATGTGAATGTGGATTAGACATTGGCAACCTTAATCATATTTTCTTCTCGTGTCCTTTATATGATCATTCCTCACTATATAACTCTTTAATAAAACTTAAAATACCCTTCCTATAGAAATATGCTCTCTTTTATTTGTTTCGAAGATAGTAAAAATATTTTTAACTGTCTTGTAGAATATTTAGATACAAATAACATTAAGTTATGATATTTAGTTCATTGTCTGTAGTATGACCTGGTACTATCCAATATTTTTAATAGAGTAGTTAGATCATTTTTTTTTCTCTTTATTTATTTTAATATATTTTGCATTTTTAGTACAATTAGTTTCACATCAATTCATTAGATCATAGTTATTATGATTTCGGCTTATAATCAGAATAACAGATTTTTTCGTTAATTATTTTAATGACTGGACGTTGGCAGTAATCATTAGGTTGCCATTAAGGGGAAAAAAAAAAACAACTCGACCGTTACCGGAGCGCACAGTTCAATCGCAATGAACGATCTATAAATCGATAAATCGAATGCACAGCCGATTGTTAATGTTCGATTTTTTAGAATATAAATGATTTTGCATTTGTAGGTCGTAAATTATATAAATTATATATAAAGTAAAGATCAGCAAGCTGAAGTGGCAATGGGCCGGCCACATAGCGCGCAGAACTGACAACCGGTGGGGAAAAAAGGTTCTCGAGTGGCAGCCACGTACAGGCAAACGCAGTGTAGGACGACCCCCCACAAGATGGAGTGACGACCTGCGAAGTGTTGCGGGAAGTCAATGGATCCAGGTGGCTCAGGACTGAGCTTCGTGGCAATCTTTGGGGGAGGCCTATGTTCAACAGTGGACTTCTGATAGGCTGAAATGATGATGATGATGATGATGATATATAAAGTGGACTAATAGATTTAAAACGAAAAATGGTATTGTTATTTTTTTAATAAAAATCATTCATAGTTCACATGGAATTGAATTTTAATAATATTGAGCATAAATATTTTATAAAATTTTAACCCATTAATAAAATATATTAACACAATGTTAGTGCCGTTAACAATAGGCCCCATTTCAATATCATAGGGAGTGACAGTCGTAAGTAGTGCCACAGGTATTCAATAATTCACCCTTATTTCGATTGTTACATATTGTAAAAGCTACATAAACTAGTGGTCGGGGATGTCATTACATCATTTTTAGGTACCATAATGCCCATATTTGCGTTTACACAACGTTTTCCAAACCGACTATTTTACAACGATCTATTTCGCAATCACTGTTTGTATTTGACACTCGTAAATGTTTGCGTTTTTAACAACAATTAATTCTCTATAACATGATAATTTTGCGATTACGTTATTGCATTATTATACAGTGGCGTGCACTTTGTTTCAGGAGAAGATCGGATAGGTGACCTAGGTAACTGGTACTGTAATTATACAATAAATAATGCACTAAATCAGTTTTACAATTACTGTGTACTAATTTACCATAATGCAACGGCAGGCAGCAATGTTGTTGCTCTTTATGGAAATTAATTGCGGGGCTTCTGTTCGCGTGTCTCTTTAGCCGACGCTTTTAAGCCCGCCCGGCAAATAGCATATCTCCTACCCGTGGGTTTTTGTCGGTCCGGCACTTAAAATGATTCCCTCATCGGCCTATCGACCCGCGATGCAAGTTCGAGTTGTTTCGTTCCAAGTAGAATTGCAGAGAAAATACTTGATCATCGAGATATTTTACAATAAAAACAATCGAGTTCAACGTGTCGGACTCGCCCATAGCTACTACACTCTGTTATACATTTGACATTTAACACAGTGCTAGTGTCAAACCAACTGACAAATGACAATTTATGAATTTGTATTGATACGATGTTGTGTAGCGAAATATAATATTTCGGTGATTCAATGTTTATTGCTGTTGGAAGTTTAACATTAAAGTAACCATGGTCTCCCGGAGTTTGACGGAGGTGTTTGTGTTAATGCGAAATAATGCTATGCACAGTCGGCAGATATTTTCTGAGGTAGTGATGAAACACTTCCGATTACTTATTCCGGGCATTTTTTAATACAAATTTCATGACTATTCCGACTTTTTGTCAATTATCGGCTATTTTATTGGATTTCAAGTGGATACAGGAACGTAGTAATTTCAAATTATGTACCACGACTAAATAATTTTACTGAAGTTATCTTACTATGTTACATTGTTTCTTAATTATATTCATTACATTAATTGATGTTAGCTGGAATTTAAACTCAGGTAAACCCACTCTTAGTATTAAAATGTACAAATGGTGACCACTGACCCAAACAGAGACAAGACCTGGTATGTAATCCATTGAAATGTGACATAAGTCCTGATATGGCATATAACAACAGAGCGGCCAATAGGCTACTAACTTATGGTAGTAATGAAAAATTAGCCCAATCGATATAATTTTTACAGGCAAATGACTCTGAGCAGATGCATTTGATGAGGTCTAACTCTAGAGATCTTGAAGGAGGAGTAGAACTGCGGTCAGAATCATATGCACCGCCACCTTGGACTGATGCTTTGGAGGAAGCACATTATGTCATCACAAGGTATGTTTAATGACATCTTAGTGTTTCATAATGGTTAAAAAAACGGATTAATACTGTACTTCAGCATTAAATATTAATTTCTACAGCATACATTTTTTTATTAATGATTCTATTTTTGTCAAATATTGCTTCTGAAAATATGCATTATGACATGCCCAATAAACAGGTGTTGCTTGTGGGGGCTGCAAGAACAAGGCTGAGTAGGTTAAATGGCAAGATGCAAGTAAATGATTTCAAGATATATTTTAAGACTTAATGATAAAATTTCATTTTGCTGTAAAAAAAACTGTGGCATGTACTGCTAGTTTTTTGAATCATGATGGAATTCTTAATATTAACCCCTTCTTCTTGATGCATGACCCTTAAAATTACATGAGCTGTTACATGCTCTAAATCTTGTGCTGCTCCTTTTCATTTGATGAATGTGGTGACTGGAGGCCATTCCTCCTCCTCAACCTCTCTTCCATATTCCTATGTAGCCTTTCCAATAAAAAACAAAGACAACCTGGTCATTACTATAATACTATACCGGTTAGATACCAAATAAGTCCCTGGCACACAAACGCAAGCCGCAATATGGTCTACTGCTAATACTCCAATGCTGCCCGAGAGCTAGTGTCTACAACTAAAACTATGACATGATAATGGAGACCGTTGTCGCTGCAGGCTACGCACCAAGTTGTCGGAGTTGCAGACGAGACACGAGCGTCAGATCAGGCGGCCCGCGCTTGACGACACCACGGAGCAGCAGTACATTGGCAAGCTCACCGCCGAAATCGGCCGACATTTTACCCACGCGCACACTCACCTGTCTTCGATTAAGGCTCAGGCATGTCAAGGTGAGTGAGTGATAAATTCATGACTGACAGAGATAAAAAGTGTTCAACTAAAATTGATGTAAACCGAAAGTAGAGTTAACTTAATACCACAGATCGACAGATTTTTAACACTAGAGATAACCGAGTGGTTAGAGGATTTATCTCTGTATATGGAGGAGTCGTAGCAATGACTTTATTTTATTTTATTCGGAAAACATACAGTGATACATAGCTTGATAAATTAAAACTTACTATAAATGCTACACACCATTTTAGTTGTTTTCGCATATTGTAACTAGAAAGTTTATCAATCTGCGTTTTTGCTACTTGCACATAAGCAATTCACAACAATTAAGAAATCGCATCGAACCATTCCTTTGTAATATAACCTTTTAAAGCAATTGGGGAAAGGTTAAAAATATCTAAATCGAGAACGCCATCCAGTCTATTCATTAGGTTTGCTGATCTGATGAAAAATGAATTTTGCCTATATTTTGTAAAACTATGTGAAACATTAAGATGTCTTGGTTGTCTCACGGATCTTAAAGGAATCTTCAGACTTATCTTAGACAAGAGCTGTGGAGAATCTACCTGGCATTGCGCAATTTTAGTTAATAAGGCAATATCCGCTATTTTACGTCTTTCATAAAGAGGTAACATATGGTGTCTCCTACATCTTGATTCGTAATCAGCATCGTATTTCTTGCACCTAAATTGTAAGTGCTTCAAAAATCTTCGTTGTATCGACTCTAGCCTGTTAATGTAAACATCATACTGCGGGTTCCATATCTGTGAGCAATACTGAGTATGCTACGCACATATGCGCAATAAAGAATTTTAATAACTTTGATACTAGAGAACTGGTAGCTAGTTCTTAACAGAAATCCCATAGAGGTGTTGGCTTTTTGACTATACTATCAACGTGTTTATCATAAGTTAGTTTTGAATCATGTACGACGCCTAAGTCACGTATTTCATCCACGGTTTCAAGTTCATGATCTTTAAGTTTGTAAATAAATTTCGTGATTTTAGTTTTACGTGTAAATATCATTTTGTTAAATTAAGGTCTAATTTATTAAAGTGACAGTATTTTCAAATCTACATAGGTCTTGCTGTAAAATACGACAATCGTTTTCGTTATTAATTTCTTTGAACACTTTCATGTCATCAGCATATAGTAAAAATTGGAATGGTGGAAACAAGCACTAATGTCGTTAATGAAAATGTTAAAAGCAGTGGTCCTAGTAAAGAGCCCTGTGGCACGCCTGAGGGTGTATGATTCCATGATGACATGTAACCATTAAGAACAACAGCTTGAGTTCGGTTCTCAATGTAAGATGTAAACCATCTGTATAAATTTCCATGAATACCGGCATGTAAGAGTTTCTGTAATAGCAAAGTGTGATCTATACGATCGAAAGCTTTACTAAAGTCAGTAAATATGGAATCTACTTGTCCCCCAGAATCCATACCTGATGTAGTAAAGTCGATAAATGTCAATAAATTGGTTGTTGTTGATCGATTACGAAGAAATCCATGTTGTTGATCGATAAAAGAAGCTGACAGGGTATTGTAAACTTGCGTATAGACCAATCTTTCAAATATTTTGCGAAGACACATAGTTTAGAAATTGGTCTGTAGTTTACAATGTTGTTTTTGTTGCCACTTTTGTGAATTGGTGTTATAAATGCAGACTTACAAATTTTGGCATGGTATGGTACCATCTGTTAATGAGCGTTTGAATAACAGAGTCAGTGGTTTAGTTAAAACGTCTGAGCATTTTATTATAAACAAAGGGGTTATATGATCCGGTCCTGCTCCTTTTGTTATGTCCAATGACTTAAGTAGTTTATTAACCGTCTCTGGAATGATTTCTATATCGCTAATGGTATTTATAGAATTCGAGAATTCTAGAGAATCGTGCACGCTGGAGCCATCACTTTGCATGGTACGGGAGGAAAGATACGTTGATTGAAAATAAGATGAGAAAAGCGTACAAACATCTTCTCCAGAACTTGCCATTTGTCCCTCATACGAAAGAGAAGAAGGAAGAGTGCCATAACTTTTTGTTAGACTTAATAAATGACCAAAACAGTTTTGGGTTTTGCTATAGAGTCCTCGCATTTTTGAGATAGGTCTTATAGCACTCTGACTCCAATACTTTAGCTCTCTTACGGAGTAGGGAAAATGTGTCATAATCAGATGAGTTACCATATATTCTATGTTTGTGAAGAAATTTTAACTTTTCCTTTAAAACTTTCTTCAGTGCCGCGTTATACCACGGGGGAAAAGAAGTAGTACTAATAAACTTATGGGGTATATATTTCTCTATAGCAATATACAAGTGTTCGTAAAAGACACTGACAGAGTCCTCCAGTGAGTTCCTAATTAAGCAGTCATTCCAATCTACTTCATTTAAAAATGATTTTATTTTAACGTAATCTCCCGACTCGAAAAGTATTTATTTCTGGAATTCATTTCTAATGTGTCGAATTGCTTTAAATTTTAAAAGATATCCAAAGACTTATGGTGACTATCTTCCGGCACCAGTGGATGACTACAGGCAGACACTTGCAAATCAATGTTGGAGAATACTAAATCTAATAATCTATTGTTAATGTTGTAGCTAAGATTAAATTGAACTAAGTTACATTCTAGCAAGGAGTCAAAGAAAATTGTTTGGGCTTCACCTGTAACACCTGAGTACTGCGAATGATAGTTACAGTGTTTCCTCCAAATGATATTACTTAGGTTAAAATCACCCATTATAACAAAAAAGTCGTTTGGGCATGAATTTACAATAAGTGATAATCTTTCAGTAAAATTATTAAGTTGTGTATTAAAGGAGTTACCCACCCTTTCACTACATAGATATATGGTACAAAAATGTATTTTTTTGCTATCGCTTTTGTTGGTAACTGTAACCCATATATCTTCAGCAGATGAAGACCATTCTGGTCGTTCTACAGCTAAGAGCTTACGGGTCAATGCCAGTAGTACTCCCCCACCGTATTTCTCTTGCGTAAGCGCATAGTTTCTATCTCTTCGCCAAACCATATACCTGTCGTCAAATAGTTCGCAGTCATTAATGCCGTTAAGCAGCCAGGTCTCCGTTAACGAAATAACGTCATATGAATGTAAAAGTAAATTTCTTTTAAATAAATGCGTTTTTGTGCGTAGCCCTCGAGTATTTTGGTAATATATGTCAAAGCCATTGGAAGCCATTAATAGTACCAATCAACATAAGGCTAAATCGAATCAATTTATGATATATATTTTGTAACAGGCTATTGACGTATACAATCGAAACCGTAATGTTGTCTAAATTAAACTGTTTAGAATTAAAGAAGAACGCATTTGGAAAACATTCTATCATGATCCAAAATACGAGAATTTTAAAAGAATTATAGATTACATATATTAATAAGTCATACCGCGTATCGATTGCATAATTTGCAAACACGGTAGTATAAAAATAAAATCTTACGGTAGCTAAGACAATAACTTCGCTAACAAATTTTAAAGTAAGCAAGACAAGCCTCAGGCGCTTGAGCGCTTCGCACCCGATAATAAGCGTTGTTGCAGCGCGAGTAGAAGCGCGAGGATGCGGAAGTTGTACGAACAGGTGCAAACTTACGTGCGTAGATTGGATGGCCGTTCCGTTAAGACTCCGGTAGTTAATTAAACAAAGGGTTTTGGATGCGGTTCTCAAATTGTCGTGTGACGAAATGTTAGATTTATTAAGAATACTTTTAAAAGTGAATAGGTAAGTTATGATATCTTTGAGAGGTCGTTCTCGCATTTTATTAAAAATACAGGTGAGCTGTCCGATTTTCTAGCCATTATTTTGCAGTGTTTGACCCAAATATACTGGAAATTCTTCTCTTTCGCTAGGGATCTTGCTTTACTCAGCAGGGTTTTATTGCGTTGTGTTAAATGGTCGTTAACATAGAATTTACCCGTAGTATTATAGCCCAAGTTAGAGACGTTGAGCTTCTTACTCCTACGAAACGATGCAATCAACTCTTCTTTGATGTATCGGTTATTGAATGCAACAAGTATGGGTTTCTCGGTATTCGGTACACGGGTCGGAATGCGAGCGATATAGTTAATATCCTCCTTCTTAATAGGAAAGTCACATATAAGGCCGATTTTCTGAGCAATTTCGTATAAGTTCTCGTTATACTTTTGAGGAATTCCTTTAACCTCCACGTTATTCGCTCTGGCCCATTGATCTCTAAAGTGTAGTTCTTGATTAATCTTTGTTATTGCGGCCTGCAGGGTAGTAATTTCATGTTCCACTTTCTCGACCTTACTAACACGAGATTCCATATCTTGAACCGTGCCCGAGAGGCTGCTAATAAGTTGATGTGCCATTTCATGTGATTCCTTCATATCGTTGAGTTCTTTTTTAATGGATTTGACATCTTCTACAAGTGATGCCAGAGGTGCCAATTGGGACACAATTTTGTTAAGCTGCTCCTGTATTTTGTCCAGTTGATTGGGTTGTGGTGATACTGCAGCTGCAGAGGAAAGTACGCGCGACTTGCATTTGGGACACCGCCATGAGTTTTTTCTGTCACCAAGTTTTCGATAACCCGATTCGGTAATTCCTGAACATTGGAAGTCGTAATTTCGCTTGCAGACACTGCACACGGTCCCCTCCGTATGTTGTAACGCACAGCCAGCGCATGTCAGCATTTTAAATAAAGTTTGACAATCACAGATTGGAGCAAAAACAAGTAAAAAGCAAACAGGCGTGTGCACTCTAACGACGCAAGTACGCAACTGAACTTATGTAGGATTGGTATCGTTGGCTTGGACACTAAGACGGCGACAGGCTCACCACTTGTCACGTTGCTCCAAAATAAGCTCCGGTGACAAGTGGGGTTGAAAGGATTAAAATATTGACTACTGGGGCGCAGTATTGGTGTATGGTCATAGGAGCTTTTTTTATCATTCACAATTTAACGTCATTGAACGTTAATGTTTAATAGAATATGCGCACTCACTCACTCATTCAGTCGTTTTTGTCGAATACGAGAACATGAGTGAGCGATTCTATAACTTTGCATGCACTTGCTGCATTAAATTAACAGATAAGATCAGCTAGGCAGCAAGCATTATTACTCTGAGCATACGGACGTTGCCTTCCATCCATCCACCAACTCGTCACAAAATAGACGTTAGAATTTGCCACCCACCTTTCTGCCCGTGGGTGCCGTGGACGGCCGTGGACAGACGGTGTGATAACCAGCTCGGAAAATACCAACCCAAAATTAACCAGATCGCCAATCCGCTGACCGAAAGTGGCGATTGTGGCACATTCTCCTTATGAGGACTATGTCCTCCAGTGCTTTAATAGGCTGTGAAGGTTAAGATAAGGTCACATTAAACAAGGTGAGTGACACACTCAAGTATAAGTTTAAGAGTTTTACAACTAGAATGGTAACTTTCGTCTGTACGTTGTATCAAGAAGTAGATCTAGTTAAAATAAGCTTCAGAGGGGAATAAATAAACAGCGATACCAACGCATTTCTTAGTCTAGGGATCTCGGTTCGTCCAGCACGCACACAAACGAGTCTTGGAATAAAAACCGTTGGCAATGATGGGGGAGCGGCATCACCAGTGCGAGGGTACCGGGTAATGCTTCCACCAAACGTCTTCTCTACAACAAGTGAAATTTAATTTTCTCGTGACGGCTGTTGGTAAATAATATTTTAATGGTTTAGTCTGCGACGTGCACGCCTCTAGATGACAATGCCTTGTTGCGAGGCGAAACACGTGTGGCGTATTGAATATCCGCCGTATATATTACCTAGTGTCGAGTGTGGTACTGGTGTGGGTTGTGGTTGTTGTGGTGAAAGAACGCTTAATGCTCTTCCTCTCTTCGGACTAGTTGATATATTTGCCATTTTATTGGTTTTTTTTTCAACACCTCGAATTACAATCTTCAAAGTTTCTTATGACGAAGTGTAAAAATGATTTTGATTTGATTGAGCCGCTCGCCCAGCGTACCGAGCACATCCTTCAAGAAATGTGTACTGGCTTGTCGTTGACATTATTTAAGAGTACACTTCAATCTAACGAAGAATAACATCATATTTTTAATTTTACCTCTACGCCTAATAAAGTAAAAAGTAAAGTAGCAGCATGTAAATGTCCACTGCTGGGTAAAAAAAAAGCCTACTTTCAAATATTTGTGAGGGCTTTGAAGGTGGGAAAGGCTACGCTGCTCCAGGGCGAGTTGGCGGACTTCAAACCCGTCCTCGAAATAATATTTTTATTATTTCTCCGAAATGCAGGATTCCTCTCGAAGATGTTTCCGCCGAGCACGTGGTAAATTCAGCGCTTACAATAGCTTTAGACAATTCCAGCGGTGCCGGTGGAGGCGATAGCTCGCGTGCCATGGAAATTACCACGGCTCTTCACAGAGCCATATTCATTAGTCACCTAATGAATATTTAAAAATTTCAGGCAACAAAACCGAGCAGAGGCTGGCCAACAATGTCGCTCTAGCCCTGGTTACCATTTTACAAGACCTGAGCGTCACGTTCCGCACAGCACAGTCAAACTATTTGAAATCGTTGACGTCCCGCGAGGAGCGTTCTAACGCCTACTTCGACCTCCCGAACTTCGAAGAACTAAGTCTAGAAGACAACGAACTACTGCCCGGACTTACGAACAACCAAACAGACCTGCTGTTCTCTCTGCCCAGCACCTCAGCACATAACTACACCGAAGACGATAAGGACCTGGACGGCATGTTCCGGAAGTCCGCTTTAAGCCAAAAACAAATGCTGCTAATGCAAGAAGAGAACACACAAGTAGTGGCCGAAAGGGAAGAGGAAGTTAACAAAATTGTCCGTTCCATCATGGACCTGAATGAGATATTCAAGGACCTAGGGCATATGGTTCATGAACAGGGTACAATCTTAGATCGTATAGACTACAATATAGAACAGACACAGGTGCAAGTGCATGAAGGTTACAAACAATTGCTGAAGGCAGAACGGTATCAAAGAACTAATCGAAAAATGCATTGTATCCTTATTCTGGCAGTGACATTGATTATCTTAATTATGTTACTTATTATTGTGAAGAGCTAGTTAATCAAGCGTGGGTACTGGGTTCAAATCACAGAGGGCATTTGTGTAACAGACGAGTTGTTGGATCTGTGATGGCCGCTCCATGTCTAACACTGAATCTGACCCTTCCTCTGATCTTATCACATGAGCCTGGGCATCGCAGGACCTGAGGACCAGTGAGTGCCTCTTTGTTTGGGCTGATAACTATGCTATAACCTGAGTAGATTTCTCATAGGAAATAATTCCCGTGGTTAAATCGTGGTTAAAAATAAAGGTATATTTTACACAAAACCATTGAACAAGTTGGAAAAGGATTTTGGTCTTCGCACAGGAGTATGGGTTTTCTGTCTATATCTAAATAGACATAAGGAATATTTTCAGTAAGTAAATATAAATAATCATAAAACTTTGAGTAACAATTCCGTTGTTGTGTTTTTGGTTTCTGTGTCTAAATAATTCTAGAAATAGAGTTAAGTACTCAAAAAAAGATAATATTATAAAAAGCACCGCCATTTGAAAGTAAAATCATAAAACAATATCACACAAATGATGTATTTTTAATTAAACAGTATAATACAAAGTATCAATCACTATATGTCTGTGTGTTTGCTTGTAACTTCTAAACTTCTGAGTGAATTCAATACCATTTTCACTATCACATGGAACATTTCACGAGGATGGTTTATATGTATAACACATTAACATTCAAAGATTGTTTTACTTTATATTCTACTGATCTGTCTGTGCAAAGCCAGTATCTTTCGCTAGTACATTATAAAAATAGTGGTTACAAACACATTCCTAATAATCCATAAATGTTTTATGTAATATGTTTTATTTGTTCAAAATTATACAAACTAAGTGTAAAAAGAAATAAAAAGATGTTAATGTATAAAATATTATTTATCTCAATAATAATTGCTTACTTGTTTATAACTGTTGTGTGTTGTCTTTATTTGTAATATTTTCAGCTTGGATCTTTACTATGAATTCATAATTATTCTATGATTAGCCCTACACTAAAAAGATGGCCGTAGAATTTATTTATTAGTGAATTTTTGTTTGTACCTTGGCTTTGAATAAAATTTTGTAATCATCCCTTCTCAAGTGGAAGATAATTTTTGTATATCAAACCCAGAAGACAGTTAGTAGTGTTTTTATTACCAAAACAATTTTGAAATAGGTAGTAGCTTTTACATCGTATCTTCCCTACATTTTGATGTTGCTGGTATCGACTTTTACATTTGCTTCTTTATTTAAAATTCGCGCGTTAATTCTAGTCTTTATTTATTTTAGCTTAAATTGTAAATTTGTGTGTAACATAAAATCAGTTGATTTTTGAAATTGATGTATTTGTATTGTCGATGTGAGATAAATAAAGAATTGGTGAGTGTACCTTCGTGAGAAGGTGACGTATTGCAAATATTGTGAGAGATGTGAGAGTGATTGTATGTTTGTCTAACAATGTAGATTTGTTATATAGAATAAGTTCTAAAATTAAAATATTGTATGCGTTTATAAGACGAATTTTACGGGCCTACGTTCATGGACATTTTGGGCTTTAAAGTTACCTTGTAAAATGTACGGTACAGACAATCTTAACACCGGCGTGAAAATTAAGTTTTAATTTCTCCTTAAAACATTACTGTAAGTAAACCCAAATGAATCCCAAATTCCCGTAAATTCAAGAAATTATCATTTTAGATCTTTTGAAATGTCACATTTAGGGTTGCCAGATGTTTGACTTTTATCCAAATATATTTTATAAGTCCGACTTTTTAGTCAAGAGTCCAGAGAAGCTGCTTTTTAGTGATTGTTTTTAAGTTTAAGCATGTCAAACATTGATATCGCTTAAAAATAACTGAAATGACATATTGATAAACTATGTCTATCTAATACTTAGTCGACTATTTTAGTATTTGTAAGAGGTAATTCGGCTGACAGCAGAATGCCCGTCCTGATATGAGTCTGTTTTTTTTAAGCTGGCAGCCCTAGTCATATTTAGCAAAGTTCAATTGCTTAGCTAACGCCAACAGGGATTCAACCTAAGCCACGGTTTAATCGAAAATATGTGATGACCGCAAATTCGCATTAGAGCAGTGTGGTGGACCCTTCCCGGCTCCAATCTGAGTATAAATTATTGAGAGGATGCCTTTGCCCAGCTGTAAGCATTTACAAGCAGCTACTTTATCCCTTTTCACATGTTCAAATTAATAATCAATTTTATATTGTTGTTGTTTTATAAAATTGAGAATGCTTAAATGAATATAAATGATGTAACGATAGACATTTTTATCTACCACAGCCTAGTGTTCAAGGTTTATTATTGAGAATGTTTGGATATAAACTTCAAGGTTTTTAGTAAACGGTTGAGAATTTTGAAGCCATGTGATTAACACTATGTATGTACATTTGTCGGAATAACTATTAACTCGCGGTCTTATGCATTGATCCACTGAATTTTGAATCTGTCGCCCTCTAAGGATATTTGGGGAGGGGAGTGGGTCTCGGGGTACCTTACTCACCGTTCGAAACGCAGAATCGCAAGAGGCATTTAGTCTAACCCGTTCCAGACAGCCCATTAGAGCAGTAGCCAAAGCCGCCGCTTGGCTCTACCGCGTACAAGACTTCGAAGTTCCAGCTGTCATTGCATCTGATAGTCTATGATACCATTAGGAGACACGGCCAGTTATTAAATTAATTAAAAATATGGTTTCCTCTCAACTCTTGGGCTCCATTGATCAGTTTTAGACATTCGGATACCCTATGGTGGGTTGGTATAACCATTCAACGCACGTTGCTTTGTTATGACCAAATACTTGCGTGGCATGCCAATATTTTAATTTATAATTTGTAAGGATTTAGTGACTGAATCAATCATCTAGGTGAATTATATCTTGTAGGCGATTTTTAATTAATGTCTATTTAATGATATCTCTGTATATTTAATAGTTCAAAGATATATATCTGTTGTTATCACTTGATATAAAATGATAGTGAAAATTATACCATAATGCTGAGAATTTGTTTTTTTTATTACAACCTTTGCCTACAACTTGTCAGAATTCTATTTATAATTTGTCAATTTAGAACCATGGACATTGATGCCTTTTTTATGGAAAGAACGCCCGCGTAGATCTGCAACACCAGAGGTGCTCCAGGTGTGTTGCCGGTCTAATATGGTATGCTAATTCTGGAATTACGATGCTGGACACGTTCAGATCGGTGCATCGCAGTTCAGACAATCTGAATATGTCATATACGTCAATACCTTGGCGATTTGTTGCTAGACGCTCACATAAATAATCGCGCATAATCATGCTCTTTCGTATATTCTGTGACATTCTCGACTTAGTAAGAGTTACTTTTAAATAGTTTAATCTTTTTTATAAAGATAATAAAATATTGCTTATTTCATTAAGATCCGCATAGAAATTAGAAGTTACAATAACTCTAGAAGTTTTTCATGTCTTAGAAGTATTTTACAGACATAAAATGCACATGGACACCTAGGAATTTATATTATTTGTAGATTATGCAAATACTTCTCCGCGATCTGCAACCAAACACTTCTAAACAACGCAACGAAAACATTATTTAAAAACGATTTTGGAATTTTTTTATTGCATCAATTGGGCGGGAAAATTCGCCACAGATAACCGTTCATATCTATAATTTATGAGTACAGAATTATTAAGAAACGAAGTATCTACGTAAGTATATACTACTAGGCAAAAACAAGACCTGGTCAGATCGCCAACACGCTTGATTACGGAAACGTAGTGGTTGTTGAAGGAGTTATAAGCTTGCCGTGGTTGCGACGGAAGAACCTGCCAACCTTCATGGGTGTCGAATAGTTGACAAAGGAAAATGTCATAAAAATCTCACGTACTTCCGAAAAGTTATGGAATAATCTACAATTCACAATTTTTACTAAAAACTATTTACAAGGAAATAAGGGTACAATGATGAATACCGATGATTATGTAGAATAGTAATTTGTCTTTGTTTTTTTTTATTTAAATAAACAGTTTTCATTAATTCTGCATAATTATTCTGCTTTCCCAGTATTTGTGGCGCATGTCCTGAATCAATCTTACGTGCACATGGTACATTTAACTAATGGACGAAGCGCTGGCGAACGAATGATGGGGAAAAACCATCTGATGCAAAACCCCAATGCTATGATGCTCAGCATGGTGAATATGTGCAACTCTTACATACACTGTTGTTGGCATTACCATAGAAAGCCCTATTTCCTGTAGTGAAAACTTCTCTAACAGAGTAAAATTACTCACACCAGTGCCAGGAATTTCAATCGCCAATGTATTTGCTCCGACAACCATGAACTTAGTTATATTTTGGGGATGTTTATTCAAACTTTTTCTCCAAATTTCAAACTCACCTGAATGCAGAACACCCTGCAGTCTGGCGATCACTTGATAGCAGAAAACCCATTTATCTGGAACCCACATTCCACTGTCTACTGTTGCAGCAGCATCTAAGGCGTGATTGCCAATTCGTTTGCCGAGTATGGAGGGAGAGACCTGTCCTGCAGTGCACTACAGAGGTTGTTAAGGATGAGGCAGACTTATGTCCTGTTGTGGACAAAAATGGTGATGATGATAGATAATAAATAGAAACAAATCTTTGAATTGCACTAATGAATTGTAATGTCAGTGATCTCACAATATACATAAGGTTCAGGTCCATACAAAACTCAAACATTTGAAGTTAAAAAAACAGATAATAGTATAACTTTTGATGTAACTTTGAATAATTTTACTAAAGAAATATTATTTTACAGTGTAGGTTCCAGACATGATACTTAAAAAGTTTATAATAAAAAGATTAAAGGATTTTGAAGTGATATGCTACAGACCTTGGTGTCCAAAAGTGACAATTGTTACTCAACCAATAGTGATCTTTAGAATCTTACTTGGAATACTAAAGTACAAAAACGATTACAATATTTTTTTTTTGTAAAATGTAAATTTTTGGGCACAAACATCTTTGTCACATACCAAACAGACCCCAATTAAAAGAAAATAAAAGCAGCCAATTTCCTATCTCCATAACAAGCTAGTCGGACACAACATAAACCTGTAACGCAACCCGTAAAATAGTTTGAAGTCACTATACTCTAACTATGAATCTCTGTGCTTATTATAAAATTCGTCTAAATACTTCTTATAGGCGGCTTGGTTTGACCAAAGATATGACGCTTGTTGGTTTAGTGGACTCTGTGTATTCGGTTCAGCTAAGAGGCTTTGGATCGATAGGAGCACTGTACGCACATCATACAATGCAGTCCACTTATCTTTTAAAATATCTAGACATATTAAACCACATGTATCTACGTTAGGATGAAAACAAGGTGTTAAAAATTTTACTACAGGAGGTGCGTATGGATACGAGTTAGGGAATTCCAGCGAGAGCTTATACTTGTGACCAGCATAGACAGTTTCATGTGGTCCATTTATTGTCCCTATCCATTTAAACAAGTTCTCACTTTCTGGAAATGCAGAGATGCCTTTGTCTGCACAACGCATCAACTCCATAAGCTCCTTCTGCAATCTGTGGTAGAGAGAGATGAATTGGTAACAGTTGAAAAATATTTATAATTATAATAGCGAAATTTTTATTTTATTTAAGAAGGTAATTGTAATTTACGGGGATGTCTAGACTAAATTTACGTAATGAATGACTTGTGAAAAGATCTGATTAACAATAACAAATTAGCATTAGTTGTAGATTATTAGGGAAATGTCTAGTAATTTACTATCAATAGATAGCATAAGCAAGCACAGGTTTTAGTACAAATAGTTAAAATTGTTACTGTTTTCCAGTCTAAAGCTGGCATTACATGTTACAACTAAGGTAGTTACGGATAATGTGCTAGTGAAAATTAACTTACGACTTAAATGTGACCGTTTGTTGTATTTGTTATAAATGTTTTCATGAACAATTGAGACATGAATTAAAAAAGTGTATTAGACATCATCACCAAGAATATTTCATGTAAGTTCTAACTCAAAAATTGTGAAATATACGTTAAAATTATCTTTACTAACCGTTTGCTCACTGCGTGGTTGTCTTTCAATTTTATTGTGTCCTCATTCTGTTTGGCGGGATTTGAAGAGGATGCGTAATGTGGATTAATATTCTGGGCCATAATAATACAGCAGATCGAAGTCAGATATCACCAAGTGTCTGTTAAACGAGATCGACTTCCTGTTAATTTTAAAAAGCTTAAATTTTATTGGATATCTCATTCATTTGACAGCAAAGCTATAAAATAATGGCGTCAAAGTCAAAACGTCATAAAAAAGCGCCATCTGGCATCTGCTCAGTAAATAATTATAATATACGTAGATTTAAGGTATTTTTAATTTATAAAATAAACAGTATAAAAATCAAATGATTAAATTTTTATGTATTGTTGTTAAAAATATTATATGAAAATTACCAACAAATGTTTAGTCCGTTTGTGACGAATTGTATTTGTGATACAAAAAAATAATAGATGAGCTGAAGTAAATAGGTCAATTATTATTATTATACTTTACAAAAAGTTTCGGGTCAGAATTTAGTGAAGCTTGCAACTGTCTCGAACTTGCTAGAAACTAAACTTCTTATACACTTATGAAAAACCATCAATAAATTTCTGGAAGATATGAAATTTTCATAATAATTGTCTCCCCTCCTGCGAAAACCTAAATCCGCACCTGAAATAAGGTTAATTTTGATTCATCTGTTCAAATTGGATTGTGTAAGGCGTATAAAATTAGAAAAATTAAATCAGATTTCTACTTTCACTTTCTTATACTTTTATTGCTTTTAGTGATTACTTAAGCGTGAAATTAGTTAGATGCGTATTATTTTGTTGGGAAAAAAAAATAACACGATTTGAATGAAATCAGGCTAGGTTATTTAAGAAGAGACTTGTTGTGGACATGTTTAGTAGTTTTAGAAATATAGCAGTGAAATAAGGCTTCAGTAGGACATCCAATTTTACAGCATGTTTAATGTAAGTATTATATTAATTAGTATAATTTACACATTTTAGCAACATAAAATATTGTTTCTATTAATATTATTATATACCGGTTTTGCATTACTGCATCTTCTTTGTAGATTTTGATACCCTGAAGATACTGTAAGGCGAAATTGTTCTTTAATGATTTTTTATGAAATAAATATTTAATTATAAGCAATATAGTAGTGTAAGTATTGTTTTATACTGCTATTATGTCAGCCTATTTTTGTTCTTTGTTGAACATAGAAGTTGTCAGCAGAGCCGAGATCTGGACGCTGGGTAAGTGGGTTAGTGAGCGCAGATACTCTTGTAGGAGTGATGGTTCTCCCTATTCCGTTGAATTTGGGTTCAGAAAATTCGGAGGGATATTTCACCATCAATCGGTCGGCCGGGTAAGCCTCAATTGTTGGCTAGCAGGATGAAATTGGCATTTGGAGAAAGATATAGCATATTCCCTCGCTGGTTATTCCCAAGCAGGTTTTTAAACCCTATTAATAACTGATTATACATCTCTTTCTAACTTTTAGAATTATTTAGGAAATCCAATTATGTATTTCATTTGACTGAATATCGACAAAATTATTTATTTTTAGAAACTCCATTTTTGGTTTTAAAAGAACGAGAGCGAATGTTGATGGAACAGTAATAAATTTACTACATATACTTTGCGCGGTTCTAGATAATACATTCTTTACTAACCTAAGATTATCATTAGTGTAATATTATTAATTCAAATTAAAAGGGATTCCTACTATTCAGTCTCACCGCTTATGGGCTTGGGCGAAGTTCTTTAAGTAGTTTAGTAACAAAAATGATTCTGAACCCCTGGCATAAATATTACTCTGTTTCAAGAAATGACATGCACATTGCATTGTTGACAGTTGACACCTGCCGATGACATTTAATGATTAAATGGTGGATTGCTTTGGCGTGATACTTTAAAAAAGTTGATATTTTGATTAATTTGGTGACCAGTTTATTTATTGTTTCTTAAATTTGAAAATTAAATATTACTACAATGGCTTGTCAAATTTACTTTGATAACCATTTCCTATTGGAAACTGAATGTGTGAATGCATCCGATTTGCGTCGTAACATTTCACAAAAATATGGTGTTCTACTAGAAGATTTGTACGTGACGATTAATGGAAGACTTGTGACTAACGAATATAGGTTACAAAAAGGAAATCATGTTGTTAGAGTGCATACAAGGCTTATTGGCGGCAAAGGTGGGTTTGGATCGATGCTTCGTGCAATTGGCGCACAGATTGAAAAAACTACAAATCGTGAAGCCTGCCGTGACCTTTCTGGACGTCGATTACGGGACATTAATGAAGAAAAACGACTAAGGAAGTGGTTAGAAGGTCAGGAAGATCGCGAAAGAGATGCAGCAGAACGGAAGCAAAAAAAATTAGAACGATTAATAGCCGAACCAAAAATCCAGATAAATCTCAATCCAGAATATGAAAAGGGTCGCCAAGAGCTGCCAGAGCGTGTTAGTGCAGCTGTTGATGCTGGTTGGGAGGCTGCAGGAACATCAAAGGAGTGCGGGACTAAGCGGAGAGCAGAGGATGCCAAATTGAAGGGAAAGAAGAAGGCCAAGTTATGGATAGATGCCGAACTGTCTGACTGTTCATCGCTTAGTGAAGATGATGAAGAAGAAACCAAAATGAGTCCGGGACAGACTGTTTCTACAGACAGCGGTAATGAGTCAGATCGGGCCTCAGAAGCTAGCACCAAGGTTTAGCGCTATCTGTAATGGCCATTCTTTATTTTCTTATTAATTTTATTATTGACTTTGTACTGTAAAGTGTATATTTTTTAAACTTGATTATTACCATTTTTGAGCAAGGTTTCTGTGGACATTGAATTAAAAAATGTGCCCCAACGCTTAGGCCAGAGTTTACCTCGAAGTCAACAAATGTTTAATATCAAAAAAGGCATTCCAAACTAGTTTTCACTTGGCAAAACAAGTTCATAACCATCTTGTTGCGGTTGCCATTAATGGCTTGTGTTATTAATGCCTTGGTTCCAGGCAAAATGCATGTTTATTAAATGTTTGTGTTATATGTTACTTAGTATCAACTAGATAACATATTTAAGAAATCTATTTTTTTTTGAGCCGAGTAGTGCCAAGTATTTTTTTCCAACTTCTTTAAAATGGGGGATTTTCACAAAGTAACACCTGATTGTATTTATTATCATCTGTTAATTTGTTGGGGGTCAAAACAGCTGTTCAACATTACATAATGTTAAATGATTATATTAAGTTGTAACTGACAATGTTTGGGAAAGAAAGGTTCTCGATTGGCAGCATAGGTCAAAAAGTTTAGCTTAAACGAATCATTGAGTTTGGTATAGTGTGGATTCCAGATGGCTCAGGACTGTGTTTTGTGGCAGTTATTGGTGGATGCTTACATTTAGCAGTAGAGCTGTGACTGGCTGTAATGATCAGTCTTCTAATTTGTTAGTGATCTGGAGCCTATATATATAAGTGTTCGACTTTTTCTTATGTCACAAACTATATCTGATTGCAATACCTTGAACTCATCACGAGTCTTACCAATAGAACTTCTGTTGTTGCAAAACATCAAGAATTACTGATAACTTTTAAGGAAGGTCCTATATCTGGAAGGGCCCTTATTTGCTGTCACAAACAATTTCACAAAAGTTCCATGTGATTTTGTTCCCACATCAAAATATTTTGTTATTATTAACATGGTTTTGTTTATCTAATACATGGTTACCAAATGACGAAATTGAATCTTGGATGTCTTTTTCATGTCATATGCTATTTTAAAGGCATAACATTACATTGAATTCCCAAATTTTTTATAGCATAGTGGATAATGCTCCTGAGAACTTTTAACAGTCTGGTAAATAAGAATAAGTTTAATCATCCCTACCACAAACATGTTTTCCAAAGACTATAGAATATAGTGTAATCTATTACTCATCATCATCAACATCATCATTTCAGTCTATCAGAAGTCCACTGCTGAACATAGGCCTCCCCCAAAGATTGCCACGAAGCTCGGTCCTGAGCCACCTGCATCCATCGACTTCCCGCAACACTGCGCAGGTCGTCACTCCATCTTGTGGGGGGTCGTCCTACACTGCGTTTGCCTGTACGTGGCTGCCACTCGAGAACCTTTTTTCCCCAACGGTTGTCAGTTCTGCGAGCTATGTGGCCGGCCCATTGCCACTTCAGCTTGCTGATCTTTACGTCTATGTCGGTTACCTTAGTTCTGCTGCGGATATCATCGTTACTCATAAAGTGATATAATAAGTTATTTGTTTTATTGGATTTTGATGAATAACGAGCTAACAGCCCACCTGATGGCAAGTGTCTACTGCAGCCCATGGACATATGCCAACAACCTCAATCGAACCCTAGCACTAAGATGGAATGCCGCACAGTCCATAGCTATACTGGCTCTCTGAACCTTTCAATCTGGAATATGGCAGTAGTTGCGCTCTTGTTTTTGTGGCAACTAACCAGACATCTCCTAGGTAGAGAAGGGGTCCAGTAGCAAAGTTCTAGAATTATAAAAATAAACAGTATTACCACAACAGCATAAGGAGACTTGAGTTTTGTCCTTCTTATGTGGAGGATTTGAAATGACCAGGTATTCGAAACCTCTTTATGATTATTATCATTTCCCTGAATGCTAAGATGGTGACAGGCTTACCACCTGTCACATAGATCCATATAAACTCTGGTGAAAATTGGGTTGAAACAAAATAAAATGTACAGCTTCTAGTACTAAAATAAAGCTCATGACAACCCATGTATAGCATTTATATTAGTAATTACCCTGATATTTATTTCCAGTATCAGGTCATAAAAGCACTTGGATAATTTTTTAACTAATTTGTTTAAACTAAAAATTTTAATTTGTACCATAGTATTATCATAATAAATTGATACCTCTTATTCTCATATTATATTAAAATTGTGTAAACATATGTTGTGTGTATGATGGATACGATGTAACTAGTTTTAATAAACTTAGATTAGACAAAATTTATTTCTTTTTTCGTGCAAATGTTAATTCTATAGTCTACCCACCCACCCCTCTGAAAGGTAAGTATAATTGCTATTTACATATTAAAATTTTATTTATAATAGTAATCTTTGTCTTCTTTGAAGCACTATACCAATTATTCGAAGTGTCACTTATAGTATATAGAAGCATATATTTTTACAGCAGGTCCCTGCTGGTTCTTAGGTCAGTTAGGTTAGTCTCTTAGGAGCCAATATTTGTACAACACGCTAGTTATTTGGGGGGTCATGAATATAAATATTTTTATACTGCATTTGACTCGGATCAGATTTAGTATGAAGATCGAGAAAGAATTAGAGTGTATTTGAGTTGATGCTTAGTTCACAATATGATGTAAAATAAATCGGAAACTGTGTGTCTTAGTCCTTTAAAAGCATATAACCCAAAAACTTCATGGCGGCTGTATAGTCGGCTGGAGAGCGGCGTCCCATAAGTACATACAACGTGACAATAAATAAGTGATCATGACTACTTGTCGGATCTTCTCTCGACGGCTTTTGGGAGCTTGTCGGGGGAACTGTACCTGGGCTGTGCCCCTTCGCAGTGGTATCCATTGCCGCACGTAAAAGTACGTGCGGGTCGTGGGGTAGATGTGAGCATGGCGGACTACTTGTTTTTTTTTTTATTTTAACGTGGGGGAAAGGTGCTCGCACCTAGCCGTCACCGTCTCCGGTGACTGGTTATGTCGGGATCAGCATTGAAGATGCAGGACCGACTAAAACCCCCACGGTAGTTCTGCTGTTGGCCCAGCTTTGGCCGTTACAGCTACATCGGTAAGGCTCGCGAGTAGGAGGCCCGCAAGTTAAGGCGGACTACTTGTGGAACATGCCAATAATATTTATAGCCGCGAGATTTAATATAGCAAGCGACTTAAGTTAATATTGCCATATAAGTTTTCACGTAATAAGTGACCATATTAGGTTCTTTAAACACACATATTGACTAATGCCTATTTTATTTAATGTATATTTTTAACGCAGGCTTGGGATGGGAACTCGGGAAAAGTTTAAAATCACGAAAGTACGAACGGAAGTTGCAACGCCTCTCGTTGGCTGGGCAGCGCGTATTCTTGGCCATGTGAGAGAGCGAGACAGAGTGAAAGAGAAGCACTGCAAAAGGCTGTCAGCCTGTCCCACCTTTGCTCTCTTATAAACAATATACTAACATATCAAAATTAAGTCATATTAAATAATTATTGGAATATACCATCCGTCCTAAGACACCTCCCGCTGTTTATTTATTTAGGCCAAAGGTTAAACATCCCACTTGGCGTTATGTGGTGATGAGAGTCGAGATGCTAATCGAGTTAACCTAGAAGATGAATATTTATTTAAACTTCATTTTCACATAAAAAAAAAGTAAAGTAACAGCCTGTAAGTGCCCACTGCTGGGCAAAGGCCTCCTCAAATACCAGTATCTGAGAGGGTTTAGGAGCCGGGAAGGGCCCGCCACGCTGCTCCAATGCGGGTTGGCGAGCTTCACATATCCTCGAAATACTATTTTTATTATTTCTCAGACATGCAGGTTTCCTCACGATGTTTTCCTTCACCGTTGAACACGTGGTAAATACAGCACTTAAAATTGTTAATAACAATTTTAGTGGTGCCGGCACGGGGATCGAACCCTGGTCACTCGCGCTCTATGACACTAAAGTGAGCGCCCTGACCACTAGGCTACCACGGCTCTATTCTATTTTCACATAACGGAACAAAAATTGACATAACGGAACATAACGGACTTAATGCCAAGAGGCATTCTCTACCAGTCTACCATTAGATTGAACAGAGAATATTTACGTTTACGTTAAAAAGTCCCATGGAATACAGGTCTAGAAAGACCAAAGTCGGTATGCGTTCCAGTCTGTCTTTGCGCACCAAAAAAACGAATTAAAATGTTTTTACAACACTACTAATATATAAAGGTTTTGTCATTCCATGTTAAATTGGGAATGGTGGAATAAGCAATGTAATTCCTGTTCACATTCAACTGAAATGTAATCCATAGAATACCTAAAAACTGGCAACCTGTCATTGCATCATGCATCGCTCACAAGACTCTTTGTATTGAATCCAAGGCAGTTACTTGATATTTACTTACCAATGTACTTATAAATGGGGACATTATAAAATTTGTATTTTAATATTTGATTATTAAAAAATAATTAAGTATCTTTAACGAAAAATAAATATTTGGATTACTAAGAGGAGCCATTAAAGAATGAAAGATAATATTTTGAATTTGACATTACAAGCAGCACTTGTTCACTATTTAACTTGAGCTCGATATACGACGTAATTTAGTGACCCCGAATAATATTCGAAAGTTTCGACCGGTCAGAAGGACAACATCATATGTCGCAGTTTGTTGAAACGGCCCTCCGGCGACGACATTAAATCATAAATCTTATTGCAATGTTTTTTTTTTCTTAGGTTCACTTTTTAATGAGAGGTTTTTCACCATAGAACTTGATTGTTTTCTTCTAAGAGAGAAGGAAGTTAGAAATAAGCGTTATAAGTGTCTTTAGTTACTAGGCGCATAGTAGGTTTCGTACAGAGTCATTGCCGAATTTGGGAGCGACTCTGAAGCCACGTGCTCGATGGGAAGGGAAAACGTGAGGGAAACAGCATCTCTGCAAAATCAATACTTACAAATTAAACCAAAACGGACGAGAAAATTTGAGCCTTTTTGTTGGGAAGGATTACATTTACTGTACTGGTTATTTTACCGTCTTATTTTTTGACATCATTTCGTTCATCCATCATATGGTTACAAATAAACGGATCCATGCCTTGTATGAGAAAAACATGGTGTGATTTTATCGACAAACGGAGTTAAACGATAGTTGTAGGTGATGGAGCCAAGCGACGGCTTTTGCTGCTGCTCGAATGGACCGACCGTGAAGCAGATGCGTAAATCTCAATCGCATTAGGATTCCCTGTAATGATTGAAATAAATTAATTATGACGCGTGTAATTTACGTTATTTGTTTTTTATTGCAGAGAAAGACTCTGGGTCTGATGTTCTTATTGGCGTTTCTCGCGTTGGCGGTCGCGAGGCCGCAGGAGTATGGCGATGAAGAGCATGACGACGGCCACTCGTTTGGCGATCGGAAAGGTTTATTTTTTTGTTTCGTTACGTCGTCGCAAATACTTTTGGCGGGTGGGGGACGCCTGCCTTTCATTTCATAGTAAATACGAGACAAAAAAAGCCCGGTAGAGCCGTGGTCGCCTGTCGTCAGGGCAGGACGTAGGCCTCTCCTAAGAGGCGGATTCGCCATAACCGCCACGCTCGGGAAGCGGATTGGCGATAGCAGTACTAGACAACTCGCCGAGGCGGGCCCGCCGAGCTGCTCCAGTGCAGGCAGACTCCTATCGTCGATATAATTTTTATTATTTCTCCGACATGCAGATTTCCTCATGATGTTTTAATTCACCGCCGAGCACGTGGTAAATAAATACAGCACTCAATGGCACCGGGGATCGACCCTGACCACTAGGCCACCACGGCTCTTGTAATATGATTCAATCGCTTTTTGATTATATTTCATAATGTCATGTTCATAATTATTCGTATGTTGTTTAATTTATTCGTTACAAGTGGACAAGCGGTCACTTTCAGGTGTTTTATTTTTTTTACTTTTTCCAGACGACGTCTCCCGTGTGCAAATAAAAGTTTACCGAGGTCCCACAAAGCACGATGGTTACGCGCCGTGGGGTTTCTGGGTCAAGCAGCCGTCTGACGATCAATAGATTATAAATAAATGAGTTTTTAGCTTAATAATAGAAGACATAATAGACAGTGTTTTTTTTTTTAAACAGATCTGTATTAGAAAGTACTTTTGCATGTTTAGTCTACGCTCGGATGTAAAGATGGTGACTTTAGAAATAAAACCAAAGACTAATTGTTATATATTTTTTTTTCTCTTTTAGCCTTTAGATAACTATCCCCCAACTGTTCATAAGTTCCTTAATAATATTTTCCACGCTATGCATAACACATATGTATATTGTTTTCGCTAGCGATTTTCTATAGACAATAAGTACAAGGGTGCGTAGATTATAATATGCAAGGGTGTATGTATATACGTATATATTCACGCCTTGTTCGAACGGGGTAGGCAGAGAGAATCTTCTTCCACTTGCTACGGTCCTGACATACGTCTTTCGTTTCTTCCACTTTCCTCAATCTCCGATTTGATCGTGAAATGTTCGCCTAGGTCTTCCTCTCCCGACTCTACTATTTACACTCGTCTTATATATTTGTTTCGTTAACCTACTTTCATTCATTCAGCATCCCTTTCTCAATTCGTGTCACTACACCATCTTTCATTGCACAACGCGCTCTGATCACATTATTACACAGTCTGTTCTCTCCCCCAAGAGTCAACCCTTGCATTAGCACCCTAGTGAACAAACGCATGTGACGCTGAATCTCTGAACCTAAATCCAACAGACCTATATCCTGCAGGACTTCAACAGCCTGACGCAGTGGAATACGAAGAAATAATCACAGTACATAAACGTATTTTAAAGTTAGAAATACGTTTTACGCACGATGAGATTCGATGAGAAGAAGTGCACCGCTCTAACCCACAAGTGCGTGCACTACTTCTTCCATAACACTCAACTTCACTACAACTATCACCCACACCAGCACTACACTTGGTAATACACACCACTAACATTTAATACGCGACACGTGTTTCGCCCCGCAACGAGGCGTTATAAAGCGGTTAGACTGTGCGACGTACAACCGCCAAATGAATCATTCCTCCGAACTTTGCCACTTTGCCTTATGAACTGCCACGCACTTCGACTTTGTGGAATGAGCTGTCGCCAGCAGTATTTCCGAACAGTTACGACTTAGGGACCTTCGAGAAAAGAGCTTATTCCTTCCTTAAAGGCCGGCAGCGCATCTGTAGCTCCTCTGGTGTTGTGGATGTTCGTGGGCGTCGGTGATCACTTACCATCAGGTGAGCCGCACGCTCGTTTGCACCCTTCTTCTATAATAAAAAAAACTAGATACCATTGTATTATTGCATGCGGTATTAGCCCATATGGTTTATTTCTAAAGTTTCTATGGTTTCTATAAAACAATGCAGGAATAATTAAATGACAAAAACAGCACCTGATTACATTAACCAACTTGTTTTATACTGAGACTTACAGCCACACCTAATTGAGCAAGATTGTTAGTTGCAATTTTTACTTAACATATTTCACTGTGAAGGAAAATTTCGTGTGAAAACCTGCATATGTGTGTTAGGTGTCATCTCATGCCAAGCGACTCATGTGTCCAATATAAATAAATTTCGAGCTGTTTCAATAACAGTCCATTCTATTGTTACGCGTTACAGCAGCGCTAATATGTCGCCGCGAACGACGCTGTCGCCGCCTTTGACAGCGATCACGACCGTCATCCATGTAGGTGTAGGCAGAGAGAAATATGTCGTGACTAGTGGTGGCGAGGTATATCGCCTAGTTTATTCCCGAACTTGGCCATGATATTTTCAAAGTTTTACCCATAGTCGCCTCTTAGGACATCCATAGGAAGAAAGGGAGTGGGAGAGTTTTATGCTGCTACCACGTAATTAGGCGGATAACTCTCCGTGTGTCATAATTGCCACGATCATGGTAAATTCTCACCATGGGAGAGACTAATATAAAGCAATGGCCAGACCATTATTTACAGATGGTTGATAACGTGACTGAGTAAAAGTGTTGTTTTATGGCCGTGAAGTAAAATAATTCAAATCAGATGTGTCCCGTGGATGGCGATAATCTAAGCTTGGAAGACGGTCTATATTAATTTCTTGATTTTATGCGAACACTACAGACAGAAATGAAATTATTATTTACGGATTATACTGCGTTTAGTTCTAATTTCTTGTCGGTGATCAAACACCTCGGTCCCCACGATCGTAACGTCGGGAATATAAAACTAAAATAAAACTCAATAAAATCCGTATATATTAGTTTCGATCACGGGGAGAAACTCTCAAGGCAAGGTCCTGGATTAACCTTGCCATCTGTCAGATCATCCAATATTATATGAATCAAGATGATCAAAAAACCATAGTGAGATTGCGTTTCATAACAGTTATTCTATATTTTTTAATTTGTAAGAAGCAGCATTTTATCTTAAGTTCCCGCTAAATTAACTTTAAATAATACCTGAATAATTAGTACTGTCGCTGAGTAACTAAAGCATAGTGCCAAGAGAAAGTATAATTAGAATCGTTTTACCTTTAAAAGACGTAAAGCATTTTTACAATATCTCCAAATAAATGAGAATAAGACGAAACAAATAACGTATTACACGTTGCTAAGTAATAAATGAAAGTAATAAAAGATGAAATAAATGGAATACTAAATGCCTAAGACAGTAATTTCGTTGTCATTATGAAAGGTAAATAATTAATTAAATTGCGATGTAACTAGATAGTAAAAAAAGATAAGATATGAAATGAAAATAAATATCTGGTTATTATAACTGCTAATGGAAATGATAATTTTATTAATCTATGATCAATGTTCGAATGTTTTTTTTTTAACTACAAGAGAAAGCTAAGGTTTTGACAGGTGAGTTATTTTTTTTATTACAAATGACTTGCATTCGATTGCAGCGACATCTTTTAGAAATTTCTGACACTAACACAGAACTGTTGTACGTTAGTTATTTAAGTTCTTTTAGTATAGTTAGTATAACATAAATAAGTGGACACGATAATAATAAAATGGCTCGAACACCATATAGCTAAAACTTATTTTTGATCGCCGATCGATGATTTTTTTCTCGCTTTAATTTCATAGTATGAGTGTGACCTGGGTTCGATTCGCGGTGTTGACACACATCAAAATTGTTAAACGCGATTTTAAGTGCTGAATTTACTACGTGCCTGTATGCCTGAGAAATAATAAAAAACATTGATTGCGACGACATGTGAAGTCCTTTCAACCCGCACTGGAGCAACGTGGCGGCCTACCCGGCTCCAGACATTTGAAAAGGAAGCCTTTGCTTAGCAGTGACCACTTACAGGCTGCTTAAGTAGCAGCCTGCAATTGCTTACTTTACTTTACTTTTTCTATTAATGTATCGTTTTACTTTCGTAAACTTAGAAGTTGAGTAACAGAAAATCGACGCTGAAACGATAGAGCCACAAAAAAAAAAGTAATATTTAGTCTTTTTTTTGGCAGATGTAATGGCAACAGTTTGTGTTGACTTTTTCCTAGTTAATTAAAAAACATTACAATGATAACTACTTTCACGATTGACAGCACAGATGTTTAAAATAAAATAAACCGGCCAAGTGCGAGTGGGATTCGCGCACTGCGACTTCCGTATAACCAAACAGTGAATGTGTTTGTACACATCAAGTTACAATGTTTACCCTGTGCCTTGGTGGTAAGCGCACCTAACTGCTGAACCACGCGTAACAGAAGTCAGAATTTCCTAGAAAACACAAATTCTTAGTGTTCGGGTCCCGGTTGTGTTGTGTTCGCCCCGTGTCCCGTGTCTCTGATACTTCATCTGATTCCTCCTCCGATCTTATTGCATAAGCGTTACATCGGATATAGGAAGGTAAAAACGAGCGAGTGCCTCGTGTGTTTGCGCGTCCACCTACGGCACTATAATATCTCCTGCGCAGGTGACAACTGCCGATAGTGCTCGGAAGTTGTCGTCGTGCTCGAACTCGGCCAACAAAAAAAAAAAAACGGGTTTTCTTTCATTCAGTTCGGGATCCTAAGCACAAGCTCGACTCACACTTGGCCGGTTTTAATTTGTTGAAGCGTAAGTTTGCACTATAATCATACAAAGGTTGACGCTTTGTATATATTACAGAAAACAATATAAACACTGAATAAAACACGCTTCTCGTATGTGGTCTCTTCTTAGTTTCTACTTTTTTATCATTTGTTAAGTATTGTTTAATATACTCAATAACAAAACAAATTCGGTAAAAGTTTCAATCTGCTACCTTTTGCGGTTCAAAAGATACCTACGTCTGTCCTTCCTTTAAAGGACGGATAGACGGCATAGGCCTAATAATAGGGCTCTGTACAGAATCCTTAAATCAACTGTTTATGTATTTTATTAAATACATTAATCATCTGTGGTTTATTGATTTATTTGTTTATTTAATCTCTATTGCATTCCTTTAAATAGAAGGATATTAAAGGCGGACTTAATGCCTGTAGGCATTCTCTACCAGTCAACCTAAGGTGTGGTGAAATTTTATGGCAGGCGCAACAAAGAAGTTAGAAAACCATAAATGACTTAACTACTAACTACATTACTAATATATATATGTACATATTTACGTAATTAAAATCTAATGAAATACATAAAATCATATACATTCTTACATAGATACTTACTTACTTTCATATATAGATGTGTGACGGCTCGGTGTCGTAGTGGCTAAGGCGTTTAGCTGCGGCGCTGTGGGTCGCGGGTTAGATTCCCGCACGGGACTAGTATTTGTATGGACTACAAATAATAGTTCCCGGTCTGGGTGTTTGTCATGTATGTAAACTGCCTCCGCGAGACAGGAGAAATTCCTACAGCGTACCTTCATATATTCATATACCTACTGTATATACTAACAAACATACATACATACTTTTGCCAGTAGCAATCATAAAATAAACAGCATGATGTCACATTAGAGGTTTTTAATAAATGCTCACGAACCAGTCTTTTAAAAGTTCACTCACTGGACGCTTGCCTTATATGATCGGGCAAGGAATTCCATAACAGTGTAGCCTGTACAGTGAGTAAGTTACCAATGAACCCGGAATTATATCCTCTTTTATTTACCATAGACTACTCACTACTCTTTGAGAGACAAGCGGAAGAGAAGAGTTCTAAATTGACAATGAAAATATCGATTAGAATATGATAACAATGACATATATTTGTTTTATAGAAAATCAATTTACACACTAAGAAGAGGAAGAGAAAACGATGAAGAAAAATTCAATGAGTTATCGTTAAAGCTCTTAAGAAATTGATGTAGAAGAATGTGGATATCGCCGAATCAGACAGTGATGTATGGTGCGCCGAAAATACTGGCTTTAAAATTATGTAAGTTCCTTGAATCTACAGTGCCTGCTGTATGGCGGTGGCGTAATAGAATCTGCCAGTCCATCTCATTTCGAGTGGCAAGTGGTGCAATTGTCAACTTAGGGAAATGCCAGAAAATCTCGTAGGACCTAAATTACGAAGGCGGCTGAACAGTAGAAGCGTCTAAGATGAATCAACAATCATCATATTGGAAGGAGCCTATGTTCTGGATTATTTAGCTGCAGAACTATTGTCACTAGACATCCGCTGAACAAATGACGCCACAAAGCAGCGGACTACCCAAAATTGTTCCATAGTTTTCTTGCACTGCGCTCTAACCAGACCGCTCGAAGAATATAGTTCCAGTTTTACTCCTGACAGAAGACTAACGTTTCATCGGAATCTCCTTACATTAACTTAACGTGTCCCAACAATATAGTTTATATTGTATCAGCACATCAAGCAGTATGGCCTATGATATACAAGCTTAGCATGTAAAGAGATGTAATTATTATCGTATCGTATTAACGGGTTTTATCGCGTTCAATTTTAGCTTTATGTGCCAGACGTTTCGTGTGCTTTACAGCATCCGTGGTCACAGGGGGACCGAGGTGTTAGACGTCCTGATGCCCTAGCTAGCGTTGAATCGTGCGTCAACAGCGTTGATCATTGTCTGCGGCTTGCCGTCTCTTTGCCGATTCAGAAATCCACAGAACAGAAATTACTGTTCCGTGCAGACATCTATGTTAGGTCTGGCATAGTTGAGATTGTTATCGGATGCTATGAGAGATCTCTCGATTCCCTTTGCATGAAATAGTGTCATGGATTGTGTCAAGCATACGGTGTATTATGGGAAAATTTTACTAACTAGAAAAGTGATGACTGACTCAAATTACAGAATCTATAACCTGGGACATTGGAGACGAGGGTAGTAAGTTCTGTCATAGCTCCAAGCTCCAAAATCTGGTGACAAAGTTTGGAGTACCTATTTTAGGCATTTTTTTTATTGAATTGGAACGACAAACTAGCTAACAGTAGGTTGGTAAGTGATCTACTGCAGCCCATAGACACCTGCAAACAACAGATGTCTTGTCACATCTGAAGGCTGAGATGGAATGCCTCACAGCCTTAATTATACTGTCTTTATATAACTTCCAAACTGGAAAACAACAGTAGTTGCATTGCTCCTTGGCAGTGGTACCAACCCCATCTGGGTTGCAAACTGCAAGGCAGAAAAGAGGCCTATATACTAGTAAAATCATTCTGAAGTGTCTGATGTTTGTTTTACCATTTCATCATTACTTTTGGTGTGAAAGACGATGCAGTGACACGAATTGAGAAAGGGATGCTGAGCTGGTTTGGACACGGGAAGAGGATGAATGAAAGTAGGTTGACGAAACAAATATATGAGGCGAGTGTAATTGGTAGAGTCGGGAGAGGAAGACCTAGGCGAACATTTCACGATCAAATTGAAGACGTTCTGGAAAAAGGTCAGGTCAAGAGTACACTAAACTAACGAGCATGCATGCGAAGATTGATGAAAGTGAAAGAAGTGAAAGATGTATGTCAGGACCGTAGCAAGTGGAAGAAGATTGTCTCTGCCTACCCCGTTCCGAACAAGGCGTGAATATATACATACATACATACATATATACATCATTACTTTTTTCAGTTCGCCGAAGGAACTTTGTGCTGTTCGTTATTCTGCTCGTTTCTATACTCGCTGCTGTACCAGGTGGCTGGTGGCTGGCAAATGTCATCGGCAATGGATTGATGACGCCCGTACCACCCAATCATGATCTGAGACACCTGCAACGAAGCAGAAGTCTTCGAAACTATTTGAATCACATGTCAGTATATGATCGCATACCAACGACACGACTGCACAATCGGCCAGGGCCCTTCCCGTTATGACACAAAAATATTTCACAATAATTACGCGTGCAGTCATTCCCCGTTAAAACCATATCGTGTTATATATTACGTACAAGAAATTTAGTTTGTTGGTAACCATTGTTCATGCACCTGCTTCTAAATTTACTAAAACAAAAAAAAAAAAGTATGTTCTTTTCCCGCCTTTTTCTGTCGTTTTCAAAATACAATCGTCGAAGTTAACATTGCAATTGCATTACTTAATATTACCTTATACTACCGAATAACCATGTCTTGGGTAAAAAAGAAATCACACGATGGACTATCACACGGGATTTTTGCGAAGTCTTTTTTGGCATACGAAAAAATCGATTGAGCAGCTTTTAATCTATAACAATTTTTTTTTATATAGAAAGAAGGGGGCAAACGAGCGTGCGGCTCACATGAAAATACTTGTATTTCAGACATACACACGCGTGTATGTACAATATATTAAAGCATACACTTTTCTAAGATCATACTCCGACACCAGATTAAAAATCATGGACGGACAGGGCGCAGGGCGTCGTCGAATCTTATTCCAGTATCCTGTAAAGGTAGAGCATCCTCGCTGTGTGAGAGGGTTTTGGAGCTGAGAATGGTCCACCACACTGCTCCAGTGCAGGTTGGCGGAATTTATATGTCCGCAAATTTTTAACAGGTAGCAGATTCTTTCTCTGGCTTGAGTTGGCTGGGTTGGCACCACACTTTTACCCATTTCTGCCACCAAACAGCAGTTCAATTACTGTTGTGTTCCGAGTACGAGTGTACCAGTATAATTACGGGCAGTGTGGTCATCCATCTTAGACCTCATGGGTGACGACGCGTTCTGACCATCTTCGGTTGTAGTTGTTTGGAGGTGTCCATGAACTTCAGTTGCCACTTACTATCACGTGGGCTCTAGGAGGAAGTAGGGGGGGGGGGGCATCTTGTGCCGAGGTAGAAATGCTGGGACCTAATGGAAATTGGTGGCTACAAACTTTTGACGATTAACTGACAGTGCAGAAGAACAGAAAGGAAATATGATGGGAGGTGTGCGTTTTATCCACGTTTAGTCTAGATGAAAAAGCAATATATAAAACTTAGACAAATTTGTTGATGAAGTTTTCGGAAGATATAAGATAAATTCTAGACTCCAAAAAGACGGCGGGAAGTCTAACAACTTTGTAACAGACTGTATGAGGCTACTTCAAAGATGTAGGTAGAAGGTAGAAAGCATCGAAGAGCAATAACTGGGTATAGCTCTTCGATGCTTCAATCACTTTTCCCCCCCACCTATTCCGCCACCCGCTCCACCTTCTCATCCTCTATCAACTATCCTTAAAGGCCGGCAACGCACGTGGAGCCGTTAGCTCGTTTGCCCCCTTTCACATAAGAAGAAATGCTTAATAGTTACAAATTTAGGGCATAAAATGAAATCTCTTTCGACAGACAACTGCTATTAGAGCCTACTTCCTCCGTCTGCGAAGGCACATCGAGCATCCCCTTGATCATTTTGGTCTCCAGCTCCCCACTTCACTTTCAACATCGGGACGTGATTCGGAGCACCTGGGCCAAGAAGCAGCCCACGTTCTTCGTCATGGGTGTGCAGGAGACGTTGGCCGACAATGTATTGGTATGAGTTATGATTGATAATGCTGTGGCTATATAGCCTCACTCTCCTAATCTGTACATAATCTGTATATTTGTATATTTTGTATGTAATCTGTATATTTTTTGTCCAAATTTCCACATCACCCAGAGCAGTGGTAGCCAAGTGGTCAGGGTGCACGCTGTAGGTTCATAGAGTGCGTGTGACCTGGGCTCGATCCCCGGTGCCGGCATCACTAAAAATTTTAATAGCAATTTTAAATGCTGTATTTACCACGTGCACGGCGGTGTAGGAAAACATCGTGAGGAAACCTGCATGTCTGAGAAATAATAAAAAAAATATTATTTCGAGGATATGTGAAGCCCGCCAACATGCACTGGAGCATGTGGCGGGACATTCCCGTCTCCAAAAACCCTCTCAAATATTTGACAAAGAGGCACTTGCCCAGCTGTGCCCCCCTGCCAAAGAAGCATATTTACGACGTCACCGTTTTTCATTTGGCACAACTCAGTGGAGCAATCCATTGTATGATTTTATCAGGTAATGAGGTCACAAGAAATTTTTGTGAATTTTTTTTTTGGTGGCTTTTCGGATACGGCCCCAGTGCGGGTTGGCGGACTTCACAGGACCTCGAAATATTTTCTACGACCTACCGGTTTTCTTTATCATGCTTTCGTTCCGCGCCGGGTACGTGGTGGCACAGGGCTTAAAATTGCTATAAACTATTTCAGTCGGTGGTGGTAGCGGGGTCGGAGTCCAGATCACTAGTGTACTATGAAACGAAAGCGTGCACCCTGACCACCAGACTGAGATCTCGGCCACATGCGTCATACATGTGAACAGGCACTGCTTGTGGAGGCCGGTCTGCGAGTGTTTGCAGAGCACTTGATGCTTTAACTGTTCACGATATTGTACGCATTACAATTATTAAAAAAACAAAAACAAAAATGGGCCAACTCATTACGAAACTGTGGTAGATTGTGCAATTTGTTTTACTTGTACTCGATGTAAATACTCTCCAACTTCAGGAAGGCAACTACATAGAAGCGAAGCAGTACGACGACGTCATAATCTTCGACTTCCACGACCACTACCAGAACCTGACGTTGAAAACAGCGCTCATGCTGAAATGGACCCTCGGCCGGTGTCCCCACGTCAAGTTCCTGTTCAAAACCGACGACGATGTCTTAGTCAACACATGGACCCTGAAGAAAGTGATACAGGACAATTCCAACGCCCAACTGGTCGGTGAGTCAGCGTCGCTTTTGCGGTCCGTCACGAGTCCAGTGCCAACACAGACCTCCTCCTCAGATTGTGTAGCATACGCACCAAACCGAAACAGGGATGGCTTTAATACGTGACGCTTTGAAACGTGGTGGAGCCAAGCGGTGGCCGTAGCTGCTGCTCGATTGGGCAGGCTCGACCGGGTTTGTATCACGGTCTCGCAGAATAACGGCGTGAGGTAACCGGAGGCCCGTGAGGTGAGGCATCTTGCGCCTCTGCGTTTCGTTCGGCGAGTGAGGTAACCGGAGGCCCGCCGGAGGAAAGACTCATTCAGTGGTCAGGGCGCTCGTTTTAATTACATAGAGCGAGTGTGACCTGGGTTCGATCCCCGGTGCCGGCACCATTAAATTTTTAATAGCAACTTTAAGTGCTGTATTTGCCACGTGCTCGGCGGTGATGGCAAACATCGTGAGGAAACCTGCATGTCTGAGAAATATTAAAAATATATATTATTTCGAAGATATGTGTGCCCCCTGCCAAAGAAGCATATTTACGACGTCACCGTTTTTCATTTGGCACAACTCAGTGGAGCAATCCATTGTATGATTTTATCAGGTAATGAGGTCACAAGAAATTTTTGTGAATTTTTTTTTTGGTGGCTTTTCGGATACGGCCCCAGTGCGGGTTGGCGGACTTCACAGGACCTCGAAATATTTTCTACGACCTACCGGTTTTCTTTATCATGCTTTCGTTCCGCGCCGGGTACGTGGTGGCACAGGGCTTAAAATTGCTATAAACTATTTCAGTCGGTGGTGGTAGCGGGGTCGGAGTCCAGATCACTAGTGTACTATGAAACGAAAGCGTGCACCCTGACCACCAGACTGAGATCTCGGCCACATGCGTCATACATGTGAACAGGCACTGCTTGTGGAGGCCGGTCTGCGAGTGTTTGCAGAGCACTTGATGCTTTAACTGTTCACGATATTGTACGCATTACAATTATTAAAAAAACAAAAACAAAAATGGGCCAACTCATTACGAAACTGTGGTAGATTGTGCAATTTGTTTTACTTGTACTCGATGTAAATACTCTCCAACTTCAGGAAGGCAACTACATAGAAGCGAAGCAGTACGACGACGTCATAATCTTCGACTTCCACGACCACTACCAGAACCTGACGTTGAAAACAGCGCTCATGCTGAAATGGACCCTCGGCCGGTGTCCCCACGTCAAGTTCCTGTTCAAAACCGACGACGATGTCTTAGTCAACACATGGACCCTGAAGAAAGTGATACAGGACAATTCCAACGCCCAACTGGTCGGTGAGTCAGCGTCGCTTTTGCGGTCCGTCACGAGTCCAGTGCCAACACAGACCTCCTCCTCAGATTGTGTAGCATACGCACCAAACCGAAACAGGGATGGCTTTAATACGTGACGCTTTGAAACGTGGTGGAGCCAAGCGGTGGCCGTAGCTGCTGCTCGATTGGGCAGGCTCGACCGGGTTTGTATCACGGTCTCGCAGAATAACGGCGTGAGGTAACCGGAGGCCCGTGAGGTGAGGCATCTTGCGCCTCTGCGTTTCGTTCGGCGAGTGAGGTAACCGGAGGCCCGCCGGAGGAAAGACTCATTCAGTGGTCAGGGCGCTCGTTTTAATTACATAGAGCGAGTGTGACCTGGGTTCGATCCCCGGTGGCCGGCACCATTAAATTTTTAATAGCAACTTTAAGTGCTGTATTTGCCACGTGCTCGGCGGTGATGGCAAACATCGTGAGGAAACCTGCATGTCTGAGAAATATTAAAAAAATATATATTATTTCGAAGATATGTGTGCCCCGCCAACCCGCACTGGACCCGCGTCGCGGTCTATTCCCGGCTCCAAAAGACCGTCTCTGATATTTGACAAGGAGGCCTTTGCCCAGCTGTGGGCACTTACAGGCTGCTGCTTTACTCTTTTTACAGTCCCTTGACACAGGGAATCGAACCCGTGTCTCCTGATTTGAAGGAAGATCCCCGGCTATCGTAGTTCAAGAATATGGTATAGGTTCATAGAAAATTAACTTCACTCAGATTCTATTTGGATGTAATGATTTCCGCGAAATAATTGTATTATTACGGTATATAGTAACCGGAAGCCCACTCCCCCTTCCCATTCCTCTCATCTTCATCCTCATCCTCATGCTCCCTCCCATCTCCCAAATACCCTTCAAAGGCCGGCAACGCACCTGCAGCACCTCCGGTGTTGCAGATCTACACGGGCGACGGTAATCACTTACCATCAGATGAGCCGCTTGCTGGTTTGTCGCCTTTTCCATAAAAAATAAAAATAAAAAATATATTGTAATCTTTTAACATCACAGTAATGATATTTCTTCTTCATCCTTTCTCAGGTTACAGGATAAACAACACGAGGATCCACAGGGACGAGTATAACAAGTTTTTCGTGCCTCGTTGGATTCAACGGGATGACTATATTGCACAATATCTGTCGGGGACGGGATATCTGATAAATGGTAAATTCATTTATTTATTTGCGATTAGAAAATGTTCGCTTTGTAAGTCATTTTCTCCTCCGACGTTTTCTTTCACGTCTAGAAATGTTTTGCAGAGTTATTTGTAGATCATAGAAACATTACCGTGTGGGAGCGTCAGGATCTGCCGCGACCTTCCTTGTAACGACCTAGAGGCATCTCGTGCTTCTGCGCTTCGTTCGGCGAGTGAGGTAGCCGGAGGCCTCCCAACACGTGCAGCTCTTCTGGTGTTGCAGATGTACGTGGCAAACGATAATTAGCATCAGGTAGGCCGTTAGAACGTTTGCCGCCTTTTTCTTAAAAAAAAAAAATATTAATGACACATTCGTCGTCTCTGTCTCTATTCTCTGGAACACCTAATCTTTGTGATTCAAGCAAAGAACATTTAAAATGTGTTTTTTGAAGTTATATACTTCATTTGGCCCGTTTCGGAAAAATTATGTGTGTGAATATTTAAGATGCGCGCGCACACCGACATCTAAAAGCGACACCATGAAGTTGGTTTGTAATTGTCTGTCAAGTTTTCGTGAGAACTGATACCTATATTCAAGGTGTTGTAGATTCAGGTGTATTATATTAGTGGAGATAAAAAATATATTCATACATAAATATACACATATATTTGTGTGTGTTTTTAAATTATATATGGTGGTGAATGATAATTTATTGTGAGTATTCGTGATGAAAGTGGTTTTTTATGTAATAAACTTTTTTAAGTGGGCTTAAAGATTTGAGGTTAACTGTCGGTATGTGTTCTTTTTATTTGTTTTGTTACACTAAAGAAGTATAGCTTCTTACGTGCGTACATAAGTACACACACACGTTTTATTTTTAATTTCGCTTGTAATTGTGTTAAAATAGCTTATACATTTGTCTCCCAGGTGCTTACATAAGAAACATATTTTACTCCGCATTCAGAGTTCCCATATTGAACATGGAAGACGTTTACATCACGCATCTGGTGGCGCAGAGGGAGCTCAATCTTACACTGACACACGACGGGAGACTGAGCCCAAGGAAGCCTTGGATTCCCCTCGCATGCGTCTATTGGCGTCTGGCAACAGTTCACAGTCTGCGGCCAGTGGAAATGGCAAAAGTCTGGGCTATGTTGTTGATGTTAATCAAACAGCGGAGGCGGAATGATAAGATCTGCAATGCTTATAATTTCTTCAATAATGACCTTTTTCTGTATTGACAATATAGGAAGGGGCTAGAAATGGGGTTACAAGTTTAGCGGGTTTTATTGTAAAATATGTTATCGTTTAGAAATTAAAATAATAAATTTATTTTAGTTCCTTTTTTCATTATTATTGTTAATAGCTTATTTATAAGTTTTGTGTCATTTTTATTTAGTTTGTGAGTAAAAGTTTATTATAATTCAAAATATTTCTTGTTTGTAATGTCGGTAATATATTTTAATAGATATATTTTTTAAACTTATGCCGTCCACTCTGTTTCCGATAACGCAAGTAATTATTTATTTAAATATAGAACCTTTTAAAATATTACTTAATCAGAAGGCGAATTGAGGTACAACAGAATGGAGGTTGGCCCTTCCCCATCCTGTTCCATAATCTGTATAGGTTCTACGACTACAGTACGAAATAATTTCGGTTCTGCAGGCGGTTTCTTCGACAGACTACTTTTGTTGCTACTGGAATGGACTCGACCGGGTTGTTACAACGGCCTCGCAGAATACCATCGTGAAGTAGAGTCATCTTGTGCTTCTGCGTTTCGTTCGGTGTGTTTAAGGCCGGCAACGCACCTGCGGCACCTCTGATATTGCAGACGTGGGCGACGGCAATCATTTACCATCAGGTGAAACACTAGCTCGTTTGCAGCTTTTCCCATAGAAGAAACTATGACGCTATATCCCCTAGAGAGGTATATAGCGGCTTACGAAATCCTGTGTGTGTGTGTGTGAGAGAGAGAGAGAGAGGGAGAGAGTGTGCGCTTGTCTCATATAGATAACAGGAGTATACTGGTACTTTAAAGGGGGCGACTTGGACCCGCAGCTGGGGCCTACGATCCAACCGGTACGTTAGTTGACTACTCCACTGTTCAGACGCATGCCAGATGCACAACGCAGGTGTGGTCAGCTGATAAGGATTTATTGCTCCATCGTCTTATTGGAAAATAGTTAACATTGTGCGGTTTATTTCATTCGGACAGCGCAGGCACGGACTCGAGATTTTATAAAATCTTTTACTTATAGCAGCGATTCACAAAATATTTTGGGCAAGAGACTCCTTTTCCAGAATGAATTGATACCTCAGACCCACACACGTAGTTGCTACACGTAACACAACTTATACAGTATCTTCAAAGTTTCAAATAAGAACTTGTGTTAATTAATAGGTGTCGATTTTTAGACCTCGTCGACCTCCAAAATCAGTTTCCGTTCATGGCGTCCCGTGGGGGGGACCCTGACTTATAGTTTTTTTTCTTTTAGAATGCTATTATTCATCGCTAACCAGGAAATATAAGCCGGATTTGCATATTTAGCAGTTGCTATGTTCAGTAGTAAAATACGCTAAAGAACGTATCTGGTTCTTGACAAGTGTGTATACTAATATCACGCCTTTCACTCATAGAGAGAGCTAAAGGTTACAGATTACCGTAAAGCATGACTCGGAGGAGTGGAGTGGGAACGGGTTTTCTGGAACGAAACCAGGTGGAGAAAGATGGGAATCTTTCATCGTTCCACACGGCACAGTGTGCATAAAATTAGCATAATAATAGTATTTATAGAATTATGTTAAGTGAATTGTTATCACATTCAAATTAAAAATGAAAATGTAAACATTTTTGTATGTAATCGTCTTCAAATTTTTTTTTTATAATATGTTTTGATCGATATAAACAATGAAAAATGTTAACGTATAAAACAAGTGCTGAAACGTGAATAAAAAATGTATTATCTTTATTTCTCAACCCCTAAATACGTCCCCTCGCATAGAACAAAGAATCTCAAATACCGATGAATTGTACAATCATATAAAAGACTGATCGATGAACTTCTCGTACAATTGATATAACGTGGAATTAAACCAACCATGCACGTGAAATTGGTACTCTTTGTAATCACCATATTGGTGCTTGTGGAACGACATGTTGAAGCGGGTGAGTTCTTTTTTTAATTTGAAGAATAGTGACAATCCGCCATCCGTTTGGTTCTATCACGGAGAGGCGAAAAGTGAGTTGAGGATGCTGATTTGCCTACACAGTAAACCCTTAAACCCTGTCTACCCCTATGGTTGTTAGGCGTGAGTGCTTATGCTGTATTATCGAAGATATTTTTATCTTTATTTTCTCTTGAGCCGTGGAGGCGGCATTAATTATTCATGGACAAAAATCCTGTCCTAGATCAATTATCTATAGGCTGAACAAATAATTGTCCAGAGCGGGACTCTTGCACGTGGCATGCATCGCTCACCTTCAATTTATCCAGCACGGTGAATTGTTGTGATCTCGGCGAGAAGTATTTTTATGGTCCAGTGATGCCACGGGGCCAGACACTCGCTTTCGTTTAAACGTTACAACTGTTAAAATTGTTATTTGTATTTTTAAATACTGAATAAACAACGTACAAACATCGCCGATGAACGAAAACATCGCCGGGGAACCATAAATAAAATATACGGAACATTCAAGTCCGCCAACTCCGATTGGAGCATTGTGGAGGACTCTTGAAAGAGAAGAGACCCTAGCCCAACAGTGGGCCATTTAAAGGCTGCTACTTTAATGCTAACTATTGATTCTCTAACCACTCTAGTTAATTTTAAACGCCTCTAATATGAGACAATATTCTAAGGAGGTAGTGGAATGATGGTTCGAGCACTGTAGTATTATTGCTGGATTCAAACCTAAGACAAGTTTTAAAAGCGTGTCACGGCTGTCAACTGGAATATATTACACGCGACACAAGTCTTGTAGGGTTTGCAAGCGCAGTATAATTATGTTCACAAATTATGCAACTGCCTATCTCATAGATGAGATGCGTCTATGGCTTTTGTCGGCATTAATTTGATGTTATAAAAATTTGATGATTGTAACTACGACAAAATAGACAAATCGTATGTGTATAGCAAGATACTTAAATATTAATAATTGCACACGAATGCAAAGAAATGGTTTGTATCCCACACGGTCATTTGGAAATTTTGAAATGAAAATTCTAACACCATGTGATCTTGTGATCTACAAAGGATATAAGAACATCATGAAGAGATTCAGCTGGTTAGAGAGTAAAATCGATAAACTATTTGTCATTAAGGACATGGAAAATCCCGCAGTCGGCATAGACTTAGGGATACCCTACATTCATTATGAGATTATTAACACAATTTAAGTTAATCGAATCATATAAACCATTATCCATATTTATTTATTTATTTATTTATCGAACTTCATATACATGAAAATGTATATAGGCGGACTTAATGCCAGAAGCATTCTCTACCAGTCAACCTTTGGGCGATGCAGAGATGAAATGAAGTAGGTGTAGGTTATAGAATAGAGAGAACTAAAGAGAGGAAAAAAATTATAATAAATGTAAATCTATATATAGATACAATATTTCAATACGCATATGGTCCGTCTTTTGCATGTATGTAGGTAATAAAATAAATAGTTGACTGATTTTTGTTATCAATCGTATTTTAGTACCGTTAGGATCAGGAAGCTGCAGGCAATGGTCCGGTTACGTAGCTCACAGAACTGACACCTGTTGGGCAAGGTTCTCGAGTAGCAACCACGTACAGACAAACGCTGCGCGGAACGAAACGATCCACCACATGATGGAGTGACGACCTGCACGTTGTTGCGGGAAGTCGATGGATGCGGGTGGCTCAGAACCATACTTTGATTCAATCTTTTTGGGAGGTACTTGTGACAGGCTGAAATGATGATATATATGATTTTGGTACATCAATCATCTACTGTGTTTTGTTCAATTAGCACACCAGAATAGGCTTAAAGTAATGGTATTCGTATAAATTTAGCTAATAAACATGTAGATAAAGGTTTAATGGCATGTTCGTAGAATTTTCATACAATAGAGTTATGCCAAAGAAACCCGAGGAGTTAGAAGCGCTGGGTCTTAAATGCATCCCTGGTCGAACGGTCATAAAGATCGGAGCAGTTAACGAAGAAACACCTGATGATGAATCTGCGGATGATGAAGCCGGCGACACCGCCCGTGACATTAGAAGGACTCATATGAACACACGGACAGAGGACGAGCATTGTAAAATTTGCGTCTGTTCGGTGGAGGGAAAAGACGAGTACTGCAGCAGAAGACCGGCCAGAAACGTTAACGAATGCATACGTATGTCCATTCTGACCGAGCGCTTCAAGAGTAATGTTCCATTCGAACACGAGAGGTCACTTTCTTTCAGGATCAGGAGAGGTTTGTGTTTTGAAAGTGGATTAGGGCAGCTGATAGAGTAACATTTATATTAACAGATGTCGCTTAATACCGTGGTTACATCTCGCTAAAGATTTTAAAAACTTTTCAACTACCGTAAGAAATTTCCACCGTATCATATTGTTCAACAATTCATTTTGCGATGTTAAATGTCAATTGGATCTATGTGTCTGAATCACAGATTACATCTGGCTATTGTTCATCAATTCATTTTGCCATGTTAAATGTCAATTAGAACTATGTGTCTGAATCACAGATTACATCTGGCACAACGACGAGATTCCCTATTCGTCGAACGCGTACTGCTTCCGTGGAACTTCTTACTACACGAACAATGTTAAAGCGAATTCGACTACAATAACTGAGCAAGGGAAAGTCGAATCGCCTCTGGGCTATGACAACAAGGGCGCTTGCTACTACTGCGTTTGTTCCATGTCAGGGGCATCGGTTGGATGCATAAGCAGAAGTCCATGGTTCTGTGATTATTATCGAATAATCAAAAAGCCTAACAGCGCACGGGATCGGTATAGACACTTATTTAAACAAGACAGACCGGCGTATTTCAGACAGTTGTCGTATCGGATCAGAAGGACAATGGACGAGGGCCTGGTGGAATTGCTCGATGATGGTATGGGTTTTAGGATTATGGTTTGCACGGCTCTTTCAATATGGTTCTCATCTTGACGTCGCACTGCTTGTTATACCATACGATGCTGTTTATAGTTTTTATGTTCGTGCTTAGATATTAATGTAAGCTGTAAAATGTGAGACATAAAAAAAAATCGAAGCTTAACGTGTCGCCTTCTGCTACCAATCTTGACAAAAAAAACGAATCAATAATTGTCCGGTTACGAAATTTTGGTTCGCCAATAAAATGTCGACACAAGAAAATGATTTTTTCACATGATATGTTAGATTTGTACAAGAAGGATCGGTCATTGCAGGAGGCGATACGTTGTGCTGCAGCCATCCGAACGGTCATCGAAGAATTCTGCACGAAGGCATAAGGAACAGGATCCGGTTGCTGAGGAGGAAGGTGCCCAAGGAGAATATTTTGGCGGGAAGCCCTGCCGGCGACTACGTAGACTTCATAGTAAACAATGACAAATAACGTCGGTGAAGAGCGAGGGTTCACAAGCGGTATTGCCAACGTTAAGAAGGAAAAGAAAATTTTGATACTTCCGTTGGCGATACGAATCGACTATGTCGCTGTATATTTTTTTGTGATTCGATTGTTGTGCTCATATACTTTCCCAGTGATTTTGCGTGAATTGAATTTTTGCATTTTTGTACCGGATTGTGTATTCATTAATTAAATTATTTCAATTATGATTCGAAAGTGACGAGTTTCAATTATTTTAGCGACATGTTTCGTAGTGAGTTTTGGTTTATGTCAATGAGCGCGAACAGCACCAAATTGCACTCTATCCTTAGATTTGAGCGCACTATTCTATCAGCTGCACTAACTTGTTCATTATTTTTTCATTTATCGCACCTTTCACCTTGCTGAAGTTCAAATCTTGTTATAGTATCTTTCACAGGCAGCATGTATGTTTTGTGTCATTAAAAAAGAAGTTAACGAGCTTGCCTAAATAAGGAAGCGCATGCGCAGCGCTGGTTGCTGCTTGTTACTAATCATCTTGTGAACATCCGTTTCTCTTTATAAATCTGTACGGTCCACTGCTGGACATTGCTGGCTGCGAAAAGGGTGTAGTTGCAGCAATCGTCACCTCTGACCCAGCTGCCCGTCACCGATTTGAATCACATTGGTCTAACCGTTCCGCCATGTTCCTGATAACGGACTTACATGTCGACTTTTACAACACCTTCGGGGTGAGATGGAGTGGAAAATTCAGATGTGGGCACCAACTAGCCAACTCATAGAGCCAGAGTCATAGAGCAGAGGATCCCAATGAATACAGAGAAGACAATTTGTTTTGTTACCAAAATAGTAACGTTCAAAACTGAGCAGCGGCAGCAGACGTGTGGGTAACTAAAATACTTTTAGGAGCAGGTAAGACAAAAACGGTAAGGTATAAAATAAAATAAAATATTCCTTACAAATTTCTAGATTTTTCCACCCCAAAATGTTTCTAGTTTTCGATTAGTCTTATCAAGATCAATTTTTGTTGTTAGTAAAAAATGATACAAAGACATTTCACAGTGGGAGACGAATCGGAGGGATCGGAGTGTGTTCCATTCCTGTCAGAGTACACGGATTGTTCCGAAGGTGAGTTAGATAATCGTATTGTTTCACTTAATGATATAAGTATCTGTCATCAGCGAACTATAGTTTCGTTTATTGGTAATCATCCTATATAGATATAAAATAACTCTTTACGATTTCATCAAAGAATGACATTTCAAGGAATTCTTGTGAAATATTCGTGTGATTTAGGCAATGACGGTGTCCATCTGGCCGGTTAATATAACGCCGACAATTTCCGAATACTATCGGCATTTGTCCACTGCGCAGGAGATATTACAGTGCCGTACCTTCCCATATCGGTGGTAATGCTTCTGCGATAAGATCGGAGGAAGGGTGACAACACAGCCAGACAAGGAATTCAATTATTATATGTTATACTCATTGTTGATGTCGGTCCGATAATAATTAACTTTCTGACGACAATACTAAAAATAAATTACAGATTAACCTAACAAAAACGACATGCATGCGATTTAATCAAAGTAGAACGAGACATTTGAAATTAAATATAAATTACACAAAACTTCACGGATTAGTTTGATGACTTTCACAATATTCTTGGCCGTAGATCTTGAATATCACACAAAGTGACGTCGCGCTTCTTGTTATACCATATGATGCTGTTTATAGCACATTATACGTTTATATATGTTTTATGTTCGTGCATAGATATTAATATAAGCGTGTAAAATGTGAGACTTAAAAAAAACGAAGCTTAACATGCGGCCTTCTGCTTAACGTGCCATTATTGACAAAGAAACGAATCAATAATTGTCCAGTAACGAGATTAGTATACAAAAAATAACACACGTCGAGACATAAGAAACAGACCTAAATAGCGATAAACAACAGTCAACATTATCTCATAGTGAAACTGCATTAACTCTGTCTGCGCTTTTGTTGCACCAATATTAAGGTGCGTCATAACATTCTGGGGAAGCAGTTCGGAACAATTTTTGAAACGCTAAAAGTATTAGGACAATATTTGAACTACGATCCACTGCCAGCTGTAAATCTTACTTTAGAGAACATAACATCTTAACATTACCGAGCATATATATTAGCGAAAATGGAGCTTTTCTGCACTAAATTCAGACAAAAAATATAATCAGAACGATTACAATATAAATTGTACTGTGCTCTGATTCGGTATAATATATAGAGGAAGCTGCAAACCTTACTTTAGAGAACATAACATGTTAACATTACCGAGCATATATATTAGCGAAAATGGAGCTTTACTGCACTAAATTCAGACAAAAAATATAATCAGAACGATTACAATATAAATTGTACCGTGCTCTGATGCGGTATAATATATAGAGGATGGGTACTATAGTTTATAACCAGTTACCTAACAATATTAAAAACAACAAATTAGAAGATTAGTAAGAAACTCCTGCGCGGATCGTCGTAATGATCTTTGGTCTGGGTCCCGTGAGACTAATGGTCAAATCAATTTTGAATCAAGGTAACGAACCCTAAAAGAGTATCCTGTGACTAAATCAAATCATTTATTCAACATAAGAAACATACATTTCACATGAGGAACGTCACTTTGTTAAAATTTTACCACTATTTCTTGATGACGTTTCTCTGACGGAGAAGAAACCAGCGAAAGAAACACCGTGGCTAACCTCTTTTTTTTTTTTTGGAATTTTTCAAAACAAACCATTTTAACAGACGCGCAGTTTCACGACACTCACACGTCCTCGCCTTTTCCCATGTATGTATATATTCACGACTTGTTCCCAACGGGGTAGGCAGATACAATCTTCCTCCACTTGCCACGCTACTGATACACGTCCTTCGCTTCTTCCACTTTCATCAATCTTCGCATGCATGCTCGTTGGTTTAGAGTACTCTTGACATGGCTTTTTTCCCGAACGTCTCCGATTTGATCGTGAAATGTTCGCCAAGTTCTTCCTCTCCCGACTCTACCATTTACACTTTTCCCATCATATGTAATAAATGCGATAATATTAGAGCGTATCAGAAACACTATCGGAGACTCGTGGACTCCTGGAGTCGGTCATAACGTCACATCCTCCGATAGGATTCTAATACAGCTGGAAGGGTGGCATAACCAACCTTCAAAATCTCTTAGCTAAGACTGAAAACTGTTAGAACTGACATTGATAACTAGATATTATACGTCATCGGTCATTGCATTTAGAATAATATTGTGTATGATGTGTATATATATATATATATATATATACACATATGTATTCTTATTTATACGTATTTATTCTGTTAGTATGTATAAATTTAGTAGTATGTGATATTTACATTTATATGTTTATTTAGGACGTAGAATATCTTTAAGTTCCAGTTTAGTTAAGTTGTTCATGAATATTTGTTTTATTTACAACTTTTATATTTTGCATCTTGACAATATCCCTCCACGCCTCCGGTTGACTGACAGAGAATGCCAAAAGGCATTAAGTCCGCCTTTTGCTTACTTTTATAATGGTATACAAATACAGTATAAATAAACTATAAAAAAATTTCAGCAAACATATGCACTGGATGCAGTCGGTGCTCCTGCACAGCCGAGGGTAGATGGTCATGCCGCACGGTGCACGAATGTCCAAGAGATGACGATGAGGACTTGTTCGATGAGGAAACAATCAGCAATGCATATGAAGTGCTCTTTAATGGTAAGAAGTAAAATTTTAATCGACATATGTACGTGTATAACGTAGGGTTGTAAAGTGAAGAGCTTGAATAATTGTGTCCTATCAGGCTATTAAAAGTATGCCAGTTAATATTACAAATGTATATTTATTATTTGAATTTGCTTTCTTTCAGAACTAGCCGACAAGGAAAGTAAGAAAGTTGTTCTGTCAACAACACCTAAAAGAAATCATCTATTGGGTAAGTTTCCGATAACAAAAAAATATTAAGTTTAAATTAAGCATTTAAATATAATTTACTTTACTGTTTGCAGGTTACTTGATTGCTATTCCTTGAAATCACAACTATCGCACATCATTTATAATAAACTTAGCACCAGAGCACGTTTGTTTTTTTTAATTATATAACTATAGTTTATCTAGAAACGAATATAATATGTTTATTACATATAATTAACGAAAGGTAAGTAAAAGAATACTACATATTTCACATTTGCTCAAATCAAAAGATTTTGATATGTTTACAGATGGCGAAAAAGATTTGGATTTAGAAGAAGAATTAAAACATCTAATGTCGAGAGCAAAGCGATCGGCGAATGATAATCCTCACAATAAAGACAATAGGAATAACAACACCATTAAGTTTTACCATACCTTGGATGATTTAAACGAAGGTAGTAATAACAGATTTTTTTTATGGGAAAGGCGGCAAACGAGCAAGCGGTTCACCTGATGGTAAGTGATTACCGTCGCCCCTAACGTATATCTGCAATAACAGAGGTGCTGCAGGTGCGTAACCGGTCTTTAAGGATGTTTCGGAGATGGAAGGGAGAATGAGGAGGGGGATGGGGAGGGGGAGTGGGCCTCCGGATACCTCACTCACCGAACGAAACGCAGAAGCATAAGATGCCTCTACTTCACGCCGGTATTCTGGGAGGTCGTGGTATTAACCCGGTCGAGCCGGCCCATTCGAGCAGCAGCAAAAGTCGCCGCTTGGCTCTACCATGTTTAAATTAATTCTAATAAATCAAAAATATATTTTTTTTATTTTTAACACAGACACACTGAAAGACACAAATGCATCTGGAACAATAGAAGCGAAAAAGGTGGTCGGTGTGAAGATACCTAAAATATCACGAAGGGCTAGTATGATTGACAACAAAAATATTTCAGGTCTAAATGATTTACATATTGAGTTTAATCAGCTTAAAGAATATGATCATCATATTGTTGGTAATAAAATTGACTCCGCGCAGCGCGGGGAGCGCGGGGAGCGCGGGGAACACGAATTGGATGAATTTAATCAGGAGCAAACGCGTAAAGTAATCGGCAACTACTCCCAAATTGCAAAAGATAAGGATTTGTCAAAGTTAGTTGTTAATGAATTAAAGAAAGGTTCGGAAATCATTGGCGATAAATTTGTCGCTCCTGTGTCTAATATCACTTTTACACCCGACAACGACACGTTGACCGCCATGGCATTCATTGCAGGCAATTTACTAAACAAACTATGGAAAATGGAGAAAGAGTCAAGTGTGGAATCGATAGAAACAGAAGTGTTAAAGCATGAGAAAATTGCTGACTTGCTTGAAGTGTTCAAGGAACCACTTACAATGAGGCAAGAGGTGTTTATAAAAAATGCTCTAGAAAGACTTTCGGAAGCATTGTACAAAGATAGTAAGATTAAAAATATTTCTCTTTGTGAAACACTAGGCCCGACGGAAATTAATTTAAGTAACGACAGTAACTCACGTAATGAAGAATCTAAAACTGTAAATAAGAAATGTAAAGTAACTAAAGAGCTTGAAAAACTTAAAAACCTTGATAAGACACAAAACAATAGTACTGCTGAAGCCGTATCAAAAATAAATAATGTTTTAAATTTGATTAGTAAATTTGAACAAATCCAAAAACAATTACATATATTAAGAGCGGGTCCACAGGAAAGTACAGAGCAGGAAGAAGAGAACAAAGAAAATGTTGAATTTACTTTATCGAAAGATGAAATAACAACGGTAAATATATTTGGAAACCTATTAGAAAAAATTACTAAATTACTTTTACCTCGTAAAAAGAGTAAAAAACTTCTAACAAATATGAAACGTATGAATTTATTTGGAGATTCACAAGAGATAAAAAAAGAATTAGAACACATGTTTGATATTGATACAAATAATATGTCTTTAACAACTAAGGATAAATTGGTAATAGATTATCTCAATATTTTTAAAATGAATTCTGACTGTGTTCTTAAGGGGATGTTACAAAAAGAAGCAACAAAGTTATTGCCAAAAGTAAGAGGTGATACAGTTAATAGTATATCTAAGCTTTTAAAAATAAAATCACTGAATGACTATGTCGACCTAATGCTGTCGAAAAAAGAAACCAGTGAAGAATTTAATTCATACTCTACTACAGAAAAAATGGAAAAATTTACAATGAAACCAAACAATTACCAAAGAAATAATATGGATAACGAAGAAACAGCTTTAAACACTCCTAAAGATAAACTCAAAAATCATTTAAATGCAATAATGAAAGACCTGATTGAGTTACAAAATCAAAACGGTTTCTTATCAACAGCAAATAGAAGTATAGTCGATGTCTTACCATGCATTTCTAAAATTTTGAATTGGGACAAAGACAAATTGTATGAAACTGTGGAAACGTCTAAGGAACCACATCTTAACAAAATAACGACAATGTTTGAAGCGATTAAAAATAATTTAAAACATAGTTCGCTGACTCGAAGAAGTGATTCATATTTAACAGACTTACCGCAGTCATCTAAAATCTGGCAGCGTGTCATCAAGAACTTGAACAGAAAAAGAAATGATAGTAAGCGGAGAACTTTCAAGGAAAACCTTCCGAAATCATTTGAGAAAATCAAGGAAATGATTAATCGGATTGATTTACCCGCGAGTTCCTATAAACAATACATCACATTAGGTAACGTATCGCCCGCTAGTTACTTAATATTATTTAAAGTATTACACGGAAGTGTAAAACAGATTAAAAACATCTTAGATAATATAAAGACTTCAATGGATAATATAATGAAGCTCCCGATAGAAGAACGTTTTGAAATACAGACATTTGTAGATAACGCCGCTCGGGTGATTAATCTTAATGACAAAATTTTAGATAAATTAAAATGTCTAAAAATGCGATAGACACTAAGAAGGGCAATGTGCTCAGCGTGAATCGGATACCAATATACAAGCAGCCATATAAGACATCGGATAGCGATGTGGCGGTACTATATGGTAAATCGAATCTATTTAAATTAACTAGAGACCAGGTATTGATTCAGTTGATGAAGAACCGTGTCCAATTGTATTTGCGAATTAAAGAAGCGAAAGGATTTGATGCAAATCATGATGTTAATTATGATATAGCGAGGAGGATTATGGCACAATTGATGAGTGGAAATTACAGTATAGCAAAAGAATTATTTAAAGTTTTTGTAGCAAATACAGAGAAAATTACGAAAAGCAAGGACTTAGCAAATTTTGAAGGTACGTATACTTAGTAACTAATATGTTGCAGAGTCGATTGAGACAGTAGAATAAATGTCCATTAATCTTGTCTTTTGGATAGAGTAAAACATCCGAAAAATTATTTTAGAGAAATTCAAATATGTCGGAACACGTCGTGGTAGTATATTTTTACGCCTCAATAGTGCAGAGTATAATATAGTGCCATAAGTATAACTGTTAACTCATAAGCGCTCACTCGTCGGAAAGCCTATGTAAAACTGAGATAAGATCGACAGTTATTGTGCAAGCAGGATATTGTCCAGATATTATATATTTAAAATTTATGTGCACATTACAGAACAAGAAGACGACTTTATGCCGAGAGGCATTCTCTACCAGTCTACCATTATCACCGGTCTATATTACAGATAGTCTTTGGTTAAAGTTTGAACCTAGGTACCTAATCTATAATCAAAACCCAGGAACGAAAACAATCCAATTACTGGTTACACGCCTTACTGTCAAGCGTGGTAGAGCCAAGCGGCGGCTTTAGCTGCTACTCGAATGGGCCGGCTCGACCGGATTGATACCACGGCCTCGCAGAATACCGGCGTGAAGTAGAGGCATCTTGTGCTTCTGCGTTTCGTTCGGTGAGTGAGGTAACCGGAGGCCCACATCCCTTCCCTATTCCTCTCCTCTTCCGTCCCATCTCCCAAATATCCTCAAAGACCGGCAACGCATCTGCAGCATCTATGGTGTTGCAAGATGTATGTGGGCGAGGGTAAGCACTTACCATCAGGTGAACCGCTTGCTCGTTTCCACAAAAAAAGAAGTAATCTTTGTTCATTACTCGATGGCAACTCGTCAATATGTCAACCAAATCGATATCCTTGTGGTACTCATATCGACGACGCCGTCCATCCATAGCCTTTCTTGCCATAATAGCACCGGTAGTCTCGTCATTGGCCATTAAAGGACGTCATCTGTAGACCTTCTGTCTCCATAAATATTCGCCTGGTTTAAAACCTTGCGGAAGTTTTATAGAGGACGGATTTTTTTTTACTGTTCAATGAGGTAATTGTACCGAGTCAAGAGGAATAAGATCATATACGATAATCTGAAACAAATATTCTTCTGCTCACGCCTACTTCATAAGTTAATTGTTATAATATAATGAAAAACCATTTCTTAACGTACAAAAGCGTATACGTGTCTATATTAACCACTAAGCTATACCTTCGCCGAAAAGTATATAATAATATAATGTACATATGTTTTGGGTGTGGGGCAAATAAGCAAGTGGCTAACCTGATGTTAAGTGATTTCCGTACATCTGTAACACCAGAGAAGCTGGAGGTCCGTTGCCGGCCTGTAAGAATATTTGGGAGATGGTAGGGAGGATGCGGAGAGAAAAGGGAAGGGGGAGTAGGCCTTCGGTTACCTCACTCGTTGAATGAAACGCAGAAGCACAAGATGCCTCTACATCACGCCAGTATTCTGCGAGACCGTGGTTCTACCCCGGTCGAGTCGGTCAAAAATGTCTAAGAAATAGTAAAAAATTTCGCAAGCATGCATTTATCGAATCCTCTCAAAAATTCAGGACAGGCTTTCGCCCATCATTCTGGTCATTCACAATCTGCTCCTTTACTTACTACGCTGCTACGTCAAGTGTTAACTGTACTATATCACAACCTGCTTATTCATCAGTTACAGCCTTCCCCGGTACAAACTCAAATACAGATGTAAGTAACTTGGCATTCAATGACGCTCCTGATTATTCACATGATACAAGAACTGATGTGAAACTTCAAACACCCGAAAATCTGATGCAGCAATTTCTGAAACTGAAAGCTATGAACCTCTAGTTTAGATAAATGATAAATGTGATAGATAAATGTAAATATTTATTTGTAACCCATTTTTTAATATTTTTTAATAAAAGTTTTTTTTTAATATATGTTATGTAGTTATGTCTTGCACCTAAATTATAAAATTATTAAATGAAATAATGATTCATAAAATGAATACTGTTTCCAATTCAGCTGTAGATCTCCATAGTGACACACCATAGAACATGATGCTGTGGTGGTATGCGAAGTTAACTAACTTGGATGGCAAATATCGCAGAACTTAATTTTGGAGCAATTTTATAAATATGCATTCCACACTTAATAAACTTAGAATCGGAATAGGAATTCCTAAGAATACATTTGTATTTTCAAAAATTAGACTTTGTATTCTGTAACAATGTAAAATTTTTTCTAATTAATTAATTAAAAGAGATTAAAAGAGTGTTGAATATTTCGAGGTCATGAGAACTGCACGTCGCATAATTGAGTATCGTGGAACTGGAGCATTGTCCGCTAGTCCATTCCCTGCTCCAAAAACCCTCATAAAATATCGAAAGGAGACTTGTACCCAAGAAGTGATGTTACTATTTTATGTACTACGGGACTACTACGGGTACTACTACGGGATGTTATTATTCGGTGATTACGCAGAGATAGATATTATTTACATTACATTTTCGTCTTCGGAATAAGCCTATTAAGAAGTATTTTGTAAGCAGAATAATATTTTTGTATTAAGATGTCGTCTGTGTTTGTATTTCTTGAAAATAAGGTCTATATTTTTTTTGCGAAAGGGGGCAAACGTGCAAGCGGCTCACCTGATTACTTACCATCAGGTATATCACGTATATCTGCAACATCAGAGGCATCGCCGATGCGTTGTCGGCCTTTAAGGATATTTCGGAGATGGGAGGGAGGATGAGGAGGGGGCGTAGGGGCCCTACGGTTACCTCACTCATTGAACGAAACGCAGAAGCCTCTTTATTCCACGCCGGTGTTCTGTGAGGTCGTCCTAAAAACCCTGCAAAAGCTGCCAAAATTAAAACACAGCTTACGTATCTATGTTTATTAATTTATGCCTATATACCACTTATATATTACTTATATAACATTAATATTGACTACAGCAAAGTCATTTTCCTGGATTTAGAATTTTGCCATTGTCAATACTTTTAGGAATTCGAACTTTATCAACTTTGCCTTTTAAATAATTTGGTATTATGTTTTTTATTCGCTTCACTATATTATTGAATTCAACCGGTGATCTTTTATTTCTGTTTGAAGTGACGATTAAATTATTTTGCCCTTTCATTGTATTCTCATTATATAGTGATCGATCATTTTGGGTCGGGTAATTATTGGGTTGTTTGTTTAGTTTTTTAACTTTATTTTTAAAAATATTCCTGAATTCTTTTTTCGATTGTTTCAGTATATTTTTTACTTGTTGCAGGAATGATTCTTTTTTTGTTTTCGGACTTTTCGTACTATCATTAAGCGTATAGGAATTTCGTTGCACTTTTACGTTTTGCTGTTTTATAATTTGTCGAACCTTATTATCAATGATTTCAATGTCTTCTCTGATCCTTGATGCAAATTGTTCAGCTAAATTCTCGTCAATTATGAAAGCACGTCGGCCTTGAGCAAAGCTTACTAAAGCTAAAGCGTCACCAAGTTTGCAAATGTCTCTCGATAATTCTAGTTGCAACAGTTTCATGTTGAACAGTCGTTCCGGCATGCGACTGGAGGCCATGTTTCTCGTTAATCTGTACCATTTAATTCCAATATTTTCTAAGTCCTTTGTAATATTGTATTTAGAATCAAAAACTCTAATTCCATTTCTATCAAACTCATCTTGATAGTTTTGTTTAATAATACGTATCAATATTTTTTTTGCGCCATTAGACAGTGCAGCTAAAGCGTTAGACCGAGGCATGTCTTTGTCGATAACATTAAACATTTGTTGTACTACATTAATAGTAGGGTTGTGCATAATTTTATTAGGATTAAGTGAAAAGGATTTTCGATAGTTTTTCGCTTGCAATTCCGTAAATTTCTTAATTTTTTTCTCAATATGTATTTTTCCTTGACTGTGTACGTAATATTTCATAGCTTGAATTAAAACATTTAAGTCATCGGGTAGTCCTTTATAATGAGTGCTTTTTTGAATATCAACAATATCTTTAATCACTTCGTAAATGTCGTTTTTTAATTTAAACATATAGTCATCTAAAATGGCAGGATTGTTTTTAATGAGTTCGTTATGTAAATTTGAAACTAACTCCAGTTTGTATATAGTAAAATAAGATTTTGTTGCATTTCCTAGCCTACTTTGATTACCATTAAAATTGGAATCGTTCATCGCGTATGTCTTAATATAATTCATCAAATTGTCTCTCATGCGCTCTAGTTCTCTTACTTCACTGTGTTTATTCTCGATTATAGAAGTCAATGGGTTCAACACATTGTCTTTCAGGCCTTGAACATAATGTTTAGAATTATTCAGCGCAGGTTCATTCTGTAATTTATTGAAAATTTCCCGTTTCCTTACAACACGCACAGATTTTCTTTCATTAATGTCATTTGATTCTCCCATATCGGAAAATCTATCTTCTTTTGTATTGACGTCTATACTATTGACTTCTGTAATTAATAACATTAAATCTTAGAGGTTGGTACAATTATAAATGTGTGGATGAAAGTGGGCTAAGTTATTAAATTACTCATACACAATAGTATGAAAGGTCTTATGGTGTTGTTGTATTGGTGCAAATAATTACCTTTTTTGTTATAAAACATTAGTTGCGGTACTCTTTCTTTTTGTGGATTTTCGGTTAAGAAATTGTTTTGTTCTACATATGAGTTCTCAATGCTTTTCCGAATATCATCACTTTGTGTTATATTGTCGTCCGGAATATCCATATAATCTAGATCTAATATATTTTCGGTGTGGTTTTTTAACATCGGTAAATGCAATTTGGAGAAATTACCATTGCTTAAATTAAACGGCGTCAGGAAAAATTCATCAAAGTCCAAGTTGGAATCGTCAAGTGATTCGTTTGGCTCAGTGGTGCTTGACTCTGAAATTAAAAGAACTATAGTGACGTTTAGTGCCTATAATTTAAGCGACGTTTAAACAAGGTCAATTCAAAATGGTGGATAACACAATGATTATTGCGGTTGCATTATTTCTACTGCATTTTCGTACGACTCGAAAGCTATGGAAGCTAGGTTGAAACTCTTTATTTACATGAAGTAAGATAAGTTGCTTGCGAATATTCATCAGCTTCAAAATGTCTTTAACATAATGTAAGTATTTTTAATTCCTTGATTTCAGAGCTCTAATCTCAAGTTAGTTTCCAAAGTTATAAAAACGGGACTAGGTGATACATATACATAAGTTACTGTTGTGCTTATCCTATGTTGTATAGGCATACGTGATGGGCAACTACTGTGAAATCAGTTACTAAACTACAGAGCAAAAACTGAAGAGAAGTTTCTCCTGGCTTGAAGACAATATAAAACGAACCAAACTTGTCAGGTACAGAGAGGCAGTATCGTTACAGGCTATGCATCATTCCATCAGAGTCCTCAAGGGTGACAAGTTGTTAGGGTCACTTGACCCTAGTGCAGTAGCCACTGTGGGCTCGGTTGTTTTTATTTAAAAAGGTCTGAAATCATAAAGTCCTACTAGATATTGACTGTTTATGAAATAACGTACTTACTCGTATTTTCTACATTATCTGTTTTATTATCCAATTGGCTATCAAATATTTTCCTATCATCATGTCTTATTTTACTTTTCTTGGAATTTGTAATCCCATTTATTAATAGTGATATTTCCTGTGAGGTCAGTTCTTCTTTCTCAATAGTCTTTAATATAATATTTTTATCTGGAGACCGCTTTCTCCTGATACGAGGAACACTTTTAGCTGAAAAATTATAATACCTTTCATAAATATGTTTAGAAAACTTTACAAATAACCAAGTGTTGATCTTCAGTAAGGTGTAGTGCTACGCGCTACCATGCTATCATAGAATACTTTACTAGACTCCTTCTCTGTTTAGGGGTCATTTGAGATGGATGGTAACTCTTATTCATTTCTGCCGTCAATATGCCGCAGGGTAACCACTGTTGTCTTCCGCTTTGAAAGGTGTAGAGAGCCAGTTTAATTAGAGGCTATGAGACATGCATGCATCTTAGTCCTTTGGAGTGATAACTCATCTGTAACCTTCTTTGATGGAAGTTGCTTATAGGTATTCATGGGCTGGTGTAGTCACAGTCTGTGGACTGTTGGCTCGTTTGTTACCCCAATCTAAAAATATATCCTAAGTAGCATAACATGATGTCGCGTTTGATGAATGAGAGCCAGGAACATCATTGACAACGTGGCATTTCAGTCCTGTCTTTTAGGATAACAATTCTCCAAAATCATAATATTCTATCTCGACGACGTAAATTACCAATCAAGTTATAATTGATGTAATGCCGTTAACAGTACTTGGTCAATTTATTTATCTTTCCTTTTATCAAGTTATGAATCTGCATGTGTTTTTTTTTAAGATATTTAGTAAGTATTTCCAATGACCTTAACAAGACTTAGTTACCCATATAGAAGTAATTTGCAAAACCCACCACCAAATCTTGTAATTATTTTAGTAAGCTTAAAAAGATGTTTCGTTTTCGCATCTACGTCCGTTACATGAACATGAACTTACAATTGCTCAAGTTTTCTATAACCTGAACAAGTATTCTGTGATCCACATTCAGCATAACATCGGCTCGGCACCGCTGCGTCGTTTTGCAATTCCACCTGCCTCCGGCGTCACAGTCGCACGTTGTACAGCCAAGGCAGATATTATCTAAATAATAACAAATGTCCACGTCACTTGATGCACATTTCTCACTAAAGAACGAGGTTCGGAGAAGAAATAGCAGACAATTACCCGTGAAGTAAGCGTTAGTGGGTGTATGAGTTTATGGTGCTCCTTGAATGAGGCAGGGATGCGAGGAACTTTCAGTAGCGAACCCGAGTGAAGTGGCTGATCATCCTTTGTATATCACCCGTAGTCAAAAAGTGATTAGCGTGGCTACGCTTCGTGCCATATAGAAATCTATAAACTGCCAGTCATACTGATAAGCTTGAGGGCTTATATGTAGCACATTTCGTTGTAAATGTTGGACAGCGTGGGACTCGCTCACTTATCAATAAAGGTATGTATGTTTGATGACACACTCGAGAAATCTGAGTTGTTGTTATCGAAATCGATGAAGAGGATGTACAACTGTTAACTAGAGTAGCGACTTAAACAAACAATACAGAACAAAGCACATAACTATACATGCACTCACCTTTGTTGCAGTTAGTGTAACGCGATACGTATGGAACACATTCACTGCTTACGATAGATTCTGAAAACGAAATTGAACGTAATCCTTAATATTTTATTTATTTATTTAATCCTCATGCACAAAGTGGTACACATGGCGGACTTAATGCCTAGAGGCATTCTCTCCCAGTCAACCATTAGGCTAAGCAGAGATATATACGTAGTAGAGGCGATACAGCTAAGAGAATAAAACAAGTAAAAGGATATAAATATCAAAATAGATACATACACAGATAGGTAGATACATACATACATACATAGATACATAAATAAAATGTATACAAATACCATATACACATAGAATCATGAATTTTAATACAAAATACAAACAAATATAGATGTCAGGACAAACAACTAAAGCGGCACAATGACAAACAGCAGCACTAGTACAGACTTGCAACATTTCTGTAATGTTTGCGGATGTTATTTTTAAAGGCAAACTTGTTAGGAGTTTTTTTAATGTCAAGAGGGATTTCATTCCAGAGCCTTATAGCCGTATATATTTTAGAAAGATTCAATTTTAAATTCGATAATTCCATCCAAATTGGAAAAATGAAACGACACTTGATTAGGAGAGTCTGCTAATAATGGAAATATCTTTGAAATTACATGGCTTCTGAATTATGGCAAAATAACGCATCGTAATCTCAAATATGCCAGGCATAAACTATCCAAACATAGGGCACCAATCACCAACTCGCAAGTCAAGCTTCGCATTATGTCTAAGCCCGACAGATTGGAGAGGCTTGTGTTCATCAGAGGAGCCTGATAAAGAAAAGTATTATGCTTCAGTAAACAGGGACTGTTCCAACGAGCATAAGCTACGCCCCCTTTAATCTTTGAGACAGTTTTGAAACAGAAAAACTTGGCGGATTTCATATATCCTCACGCTTGACGGCTCAAGTCGAAGGAAGAATACCATACACTTAAATTCAATTTAAAGTAGCAGCCTGTAAGTGCCCACTGCTAGCCAAAGGCCTCCATCTCATATATCTGAGAGAGTTTTGGAGTCAGGAAGGGCCCGCCACGCTGCTCCAGTGCGGGTTGGCTGGCTTCACATATCCTCAAAATGGTATTATTATTTCTCAGACATGCCGGTTTTCCTTCACCGCCGAGCACGTGGTAAATAACAATTCAATTGAATTTTTAGTAATCACTCAAAGGCCAGAGACGGAATATATCCATTTCTCTCTTAAATGTCAACTATATCTGAATTTGCTCCAGCAATGTGGAAGCTGAGAGACAGAACTAGACTAGACTGGAGTTCTAAGTATTAGCCCCACCTCGCTACGTAACGTATATAAGCTTTTCTAGACACTTGTATAGATTGCTGTCTAGCTTCCTACTTAGCTGATGATGAAAAACACTTCAGTAGTTTCAGATATTTAAGTGCTACTGGTATATATTATTATTAGTAACATCACAATATTGGTGTTCGCTGATATTCGTAATATTTTATTTAATTAAGTCGCTTTTCCGATATTTTAAATTATAATTATGCAGCGGTATTATTTGCATATAGTTAAATATTTTTTATTTTGTAACCTATGTATATTTACAAATTTTGACTTATAGTATGAGGAAACCTTCATAGGTTTGTGTACATACTAGTATTCACTGATATTCGTTCAATCAACGAACTCAGTACCATTGCGTTATTCAATTCAACGAATATTGTAACATTAGTTATGTGGGTATACTGGAAAAAGAAATCAAACAAATGGATGTACAGTGCCACAGTGATCTACAGATCTACTGATTTGAATACTTATTGTTTGGTAAATTATTACATTGCATAGATCTACAGGCTGATTGGAGAATATTGATTTATATTATGATAATAGGTTTATTACAGTAATATTAAATATATAAAACCTTCGTTCCTCTGCTAATCATATGATAAGTATCCCGCAACACATTACCCGTTTTGTCGGTGGTTCCTTCACCGTTCAGGCTACACTTCTCTGGAACTCCTTGCCCGAAGACATTAGAAAAGCCCCATATAAAATTTCTTTCAAACGATTGGTACGCGAACACTTTTTAAAACCATCTGATACTTGTTAGTATTTATTCTGATTTATTATATATGTATGTATTAATGTGTTTGTATGTATGTATGTATCTGTATAAGTATTTCTGTATATATTGTAGTATGTATTTGTATATCTATGTGAATGTGTAGATATGTATGCTTATATATTTATATATGTTTTAATTATGTAGTATATTTCTCACTTAGCCTTTTCATATTTATATTATTTTAAACTTGATGCACCTATCACCACATATCTTCACGCCCTGGGTTGACTGTTAGAGAATGCCAAAAGGCATTAAGTCCGCCTTTTGTAATCCTTTTGGTGTACACAATAAAGTATACATTAATAAATAAATAAATAAAACTCATTAAAATACTTTATATAAACCTCCATCAATGATAATATAAGATAATGAGCTCCAACCTTGTGAAGTTAGTTCAAACAGCAATGCATCTACTTCTGCTCTCAAAGCGGGATTGTCAACCACCGTGTCCTGGTCTTTTTCATGTAGTATCTCATTTGCCTCCCTATAGTACTCGCATTTTGCGTCGCCCATCGCCAGGCAATGGGGTCCGTCGCAGATCGTACAGTCATTTGCATTTGATTGGCGGTAGAAAGGGTCATTTGTTTTTGGGTAATAAAAGGTCTTTGTGCTTCGCCTCGTCGCCGGTAAGAGACCTTAAACATAAATTTTCTTTACATATTGTTTAAAATAGAGTTACAGTAGGCAAATTTAATATCTTGCGATTCTTCCACAAATTATGGGAAGATAGATATATTTAAATGGATGAGGGTGTGATTGTACATTGAGTGCATGATTATGTAATTTTGATTATAGTCAGTACAAAGTTTGAGTAACAAATTTTACTTGTTTAGAACTCAGAACGAGGTAATGTTTTCTTGTATTTACGAAAACACTACACATTTAATATGAAACAATTATTTACGGATTTCATCGCGTTTAATATTGTTTCTATATTCCCGACGTTTCAAGTGTTAGACGTCCTGATGTCATATTAATTTTGATCCGACCTAGGAAACGCTGAGGAATATAAAAACGAAATTAAACGCGATGAAATCCGTAAAGCCTAGCGATCAGGGCGCTCATTTCAGTCTATAAAGCGCGAGTGACCGGGGTACGAACCCCGGTGCCGGCACCGCTAAAATTGTTAATAGCAATTTTAAGTGCTGTATTTATCACGTGCTCAGCGGCGAAGGAAAACATCGCGAGGAAACCTGCTGGTCTGAGAAATAATTTCGAGGATATGTGAAGCCCGCCAACCCGCACTGGTGCAGCGTGGCGGCCCTTCCCGGCTCTTAAACCCTCTCTGATATTCGTATATGAGAAGGAGGATTTTGCCCAGCAGTGGGCACTTACAGGCTACTTTACTTAAATCCGTGAATAATAGTTTCATTTCAGAACGAGATGTTGTCAAAGCTTCGTTATTTGATGTAACGGATGATTTGCTAGTTACGCCCACCGTTGATCATAGGTAGGGTTGTCAAACATAGGTAGGGTTGTCAAACACAACTAATGGATAACATAGTTGAAAACCAAATACTTCTCCGATAAATGATTAGCGTATGCCTTTCTGTTCTAAACATGCCAATGATAAAGTATCATAAGATGTAATCTAAAGTTTTATAAAAGCACCTTGAGCTCCGACCGGAAGTACTAATCTGTGCAGGATATATTATAGTGCCGTAGAATTTTGACAGAGTGCCGCACCGTGGTGGAGAAATCGACACACCCACCCCATCGTATCAGTAGCGTAAAAGTCGACTGAAGTAACGCCAGAAGAGTGTCCTGGACTCCGACATGTGGCAGACTGGTAACGGACTTATGCAGTGGATTACTTTGAAACAGCTTATAAAAAAGAAACAACAAGTTTCATCTAGCACAAAGCTTCTCGCCCTTACATTAAGTATACGATGGAAGGATTTTTTTTAATATTGTAAAGAGCTTCGGATCGATGATGTACATGTCGACGATTTCCGAACACTATTGGCTACTGCGCATTATATAATTATTAGGTTCAAAAACCGAAGCACTCATTCGTCTTCACCTTCCCGTATCCGATGCGATAAGATCAGTGGAAGGATCAGACGCCGGCGTTAAGTAGAGGCATCTTGTGCTTCTGCGTTTCGTTCGGTGAGTGAGGTAACCGGAGGCCCACATCCCCTCCTCTTCCCTCCCATCTCCCAAATATCCTTAAAGACCGGTAACGCACCTGCAGCATCTATGGTGTTGCAGATGTATGTGGGCGACGGTAATCACTTACCATCAGGTGAACCGCTTGCTCGTTTGCCATCATTTCCATTAAAAAAAAAAAAAACTATACATTACAAGTGGATCCGTTCAACAATCGAGAATCCTTTTCGGAAATTAAAGAGAATCTTTGATGAAGTCAAGTCCTCGAACACACAGTCTTCGAAGTTCGGGATTAAGACAGGAAGAAGATTTGTAAATACGGTTTCAATGGGGGGAAAGGTTGCAAATATATAATAAACAAAGCTGTCAGTCTCACCGGTGGTGGCGCTGAAGGTCAGCAGGAAAGCGGAAAAACCGTACATAGCGATGTTGTAGCGCGGGAACAATGCTAGGATCGGATTCCGTAATCGAAGCCGTCTGTTTATGAAAACGTGTGTTTTCCAAATGGAACGGACTTAGTTTGTATGGATATAGATTTCATAGCTTATTTTTTTTTATAGTTTTTACTTCGTTACATTGTCTACCCGTTTTAGATATTAGAACACACTTCTATGAGAAAAGTTTTATTTTAATCTAGTTAAATCACATCGTTTATTCTTCGACATAGCGAGACATACGTTTAACTGACGTTCGGGATCCGTCCGAATTTGTCGAACTCAAATGTCAGAGGCTGGTGGTGGTACCAGCGCTCAACAACCCGCTGCCGATCAGCAGTAGTGAGTACGGGCTTATTCTTGTGGAATACGTGCTGGCTTGTCGATGGTTTCTTGATTCTTCAAGATCTGCCTGTGAACAAAATGGATGATGATGTAACGAAAGCCGCCGAAATACCGTCGGGTTCGAGAGTCTAGCGTAGTGATTGCATGTGTGCAATATTCCTCTATTACTTCTTTTTTTAAAATAAGTTGGTTTTTTTACGAAAGCATTAAAGCCTGCTAAAGATTATGGATCCCCTACTAGACACGAATCAGCGTTGCCATAGGGGTTTCTGCAATCTACTTTTCCTGTCTCCGGGATATGTAACGTGACGTTGACGACGCCGTTGGGTTTTCCCCAGATTGCCAAGATATTAGTCAGCTAATGTTAGGTTAGCAGTTCTGCTCTCACCAATCAGCGTGCACATCAGGGTGAATTAAGGTAATACTTTCAAGACTTTGTTATCGCTTTTAAGGACAGACTTTGGATAGTTTTGAATACAGAGTGTTGAAGAAGAAGAAGTATGTGACGTTACGTAATACTTTAAACATAGGATTCAATAAAATAAAATTTGTAACAAATGATCTCGTCTCCTCATATTAATACTTTAAGCGAGCAACAAACGAGCCAACAGTCCACTTGATGGTAAGTGGCTACTGCTGGCCATGGACACCTGCAAACAACTTCAATTCAGATGGACCTTCTTCACCCCTGAGGACTAGCAACCTGGAATGACCCACAGCCCGTAGCTCGATCTCGATACCTTTCAAACTGGAACACAGCAGTAGTCGCACTACAGTTTGGCGCACAGACGACTTCTAGACAGACGGAGCGTATACAGGTTGGATACGATGTTACGACATTAAATTTACCTTCATATTTAATAATCTATTTGAAGGTCATACACCAAATATGAACAGCATAAGTAAGTAGTACGGCAGTATTAAAATATACAAGTATTTGCCCTAATTACGTCATATGTTTCCTGTTCAAAACCTATTCTTTACCAACATTTATTGAAAAGTAGCCGGGCAACGGTTTCGCTCGTTCAGCTTACTATTACCACCACGCTAACGGTGTGTATTCACACTACGGAGTACCTAATATACAGGCACCTCGATATTCTAAGATATAGCGTCAACTTGAAAAGTAAAAGGCTGTCAATACAAAATTTCATACAGACCGTTAGAGCCGTTTTTGAGAAACCAATTATACAGGCAGGATGCATAATTGAAATAGTTAACTACACATAGGCGCAAATAAATTTTAAGTCAAAATAGCATACGATAAAAAAAAAAAAACTATACATTACAAGTGGATCCGTTCAACAATCGAGAATCCTTTTCGGAAATTAAAGAGAATCTTTGATGAAGTCAAGTCCCACAGTCTTCGAAGTTCGGGATTAAGACAGGAAGAAGATTTGTAAATACGGTTTCAATGGGGGGAAAGGTTGCAAATATATAATAAACAAAGCTGTCAGTCTCACCGGTGGTGGCGCTGATGGTCAGCAGGAAAGCGGAAAAACCGTACATAGCGATGTTGTAGCGCGGGAACAATGCTAGGATCGGATTCCGTAATCGAAGCCGTCTGTTTATGAAAACGTGTGTTTTCCAAATGGAACGGACTTAGTTTGTATGGATATAGATTTCATAGCTTATTTTTTTTTATAGTTTTTACTTCGTTACATTGTCTACCCGTTTTAGATATTAGAACACACTTCTATGAGAAAAGTTTTATTTTAATCTAGTTAAATCACATCGTTTATTCTTCGACATAGCGAGACATACGTTTAACTGACGTTCGGGATCCGTCCGAATTTGTCGAACTCAAATGTCAGAGGCTGGTGGTGGTACCAGCGCTCAACAACCAGCGTGCACATCAGGGTGAATTAAGGTAATACTTTCAAGACTTTGTTATCGCTTTTAAGGACAGACTTTGGATAGTTTTGAACACAGAGTGTTGAAGAAGAAGAAGTATGTGACGTTACGTAATACTTTAAACATAGGATTCAATAAAATAAAATTTGTAACAAATGATCTCGTCTCCTCATATTAATACTTTAAGCGAGCAACAAACGAGCCAACAGTCCACTTGATGGTAAGTGGCTACTGCTGGCCATGGACACCTGCAAACAACTTCAATTCAGATGCGTTGTCACCCCTGAGGACTAGCAACCTGGAATGACCCACAGCCCGTAGCTCGATCTCGATACCTTTCAAACTGGAACACAGCAGTAGTCGCACTACAGTTTGGCGCACAGACGACTTCTAGACAGACGGAGCGTATACAGGTTGGATACGATGTTACGACATTAAATTTACCCTCATATTTAATAATCTATTTGAAGGTCATACACCAAATATGAACAGCATAAGTAAGTAGTACGGCAGTATTAAAATATACAAGTATTTGCCCTAATTACGTCATATGTTTCCTGTTCAAAACCTAGTCTTTACCAACATTTATTGAAAAGTAGCCGGGCAACGGTTTCGCTCGTTCAGCTTACTATTACCACCACGCTAACGGTGTGTATTCACACTACGGAGTACCTAATATACAGGCACCTCGATATTCTAAGATATAGCGTCAACTTGAAAAGTAAAAGGCTGTCAATACAAAATTTCATACAGACCGTTAGAGCCGTTTTTGAGAAACCAATTATACAGGCAGGATGCATAATTGAAATAGTTAACTACACATAGGCGCAAATAAATTTTAAGTCAAAATAGCATACGATAAAAAAAATCCTGTGTCGCTACTACGGTACTTAGGGTATTATATAAATATATATATTAATAAGGTATGGTATTATGATAAATAGCCTGATTTCTAATATCTCCCAGAAAGCTATAGAAATCAGGCGTATGTCGAGTAGAAAAAAGTTATTACTGTTAAAAATAAACAAATAATAGACCATATAGGCTCTGAATGCGGCCCTGTCCGAGAAATGTGAATTTTACCGATGTTTACAAACAAGTCCGCGTGATGTGGACGGCATTGTTACGCGGCCGCGTAATCCGTCCGTCGCCGGTGGTGAGAATGTTGTTGCTGATGCTCCTGTTGCATAACGCGATCGCCGCTGGTAAGTAATTTATTCACGGTACAGAGCTTTCATCGGTGTCACACACCCCGTATATGGTGTAAGGGCTTTTTCTCCAATTGCCAATCCCACCTGCGCGTGGTGCCAGCTGAGAAAAGAGGCCATGGCGGCCGAACGATAGCGGTGAGTGAATCTTTCAAAGAAGTGCATGCCAGCCTTTTCTTGGAGAGGGCTGTGTTCAGCAGAGGGCTTAAGTAGAGCGGTAACGAAGATAGAGCTATTAGTCAGTTTACGATCACGCCTGTCATCGAAAATGGCAGAGAAAACAGATATCTTTTCAGGTACTATGCAAGTAGCGTTATGTTGTGGTGCCTTTAATATATTTTTTTGTTTGTGAGTGTAAGATGTCCAAAAAAAAATCATATTCTGTGTCTAAGAAGTAGTGTAAGAAAATATGGCACCATTTCTTCCTCCTTCCACTTCGTGCCGGAGTCGAGTAAGGTAAAGGCCTTTAAGATCTTATGGTGTCTGCGTGACGGTGATCAAGCATTTCTAAACACCTTCGGAAGTAAGTACGCTGCCTATGAGCCGAACATAAATTCCACTCTGTGGTATTTCGAGATGCAGCATGTCTAGTGCGAGGTTACCTGTGCTGTGCTCACCCGCATGCTCAGCGTGGCGTTGGTCTTGTCATGGTTAGGCCTGGGCCTAAGTCCAGTAATGGACTCTCCATTGCTGGAATTAGATTTAGTCTCAAGCAGGCTAATAAAGAAGATGAAGAGGAACAACCACGCTGAGTTCGTATATCGCAGAGAAGAAGGGTTCGTATATACACAATTTTTTTTAATATAGAAATAAAACCAGCATGTTTAAGAATAAACATGCTGGTTTCTCTACGATTCACAGCACACTCGCGTACTAAGAAGGGGTGCGCCCTGACCTTTGCGTACTGTAATATTTCATATTAATTTACAGACTATCGCAAACACGTGAACTATACTATAAAACATGCGGAGACATGCCCAGAGGAAGGTTTCTTCTTCAAGCAAGGTATAGCAAAGAACGAACTTGAGTCAGGGGTTTGCCACCTTTGTTTCTGCAAGGATGACGGAACCGCTGTCTGCTGGCTGAGAAGCGAATCCCAATGCAATGTGAAGAATCACAAGATGATTAGAAAAAGGTTTGAGATATTACTTAAGTCTGTAGTTAATTCTCTCTTAACTTCTTTAGTTAGACGTCGACCTAGGTAGTCGACGGAGAGGGAGGGGGGTCAGACTATTTATCTGTCTCCCATCTCATAGTGTAAAAAGACTATGAGATATGCAAAAGCAATTATGCGGTAGATAACGAAATTTAACATATTATTTTAATAAATTAGGCAACGAGATTGCATCAACCTCGACTGCTAATACCCCTGTAGAGTGTGGAGATTCTACCTTTTCCTATCAGAAGAAGTCTATGTCCAGCTGTTTACTGTTCAGAAGTCACTAAAGATGAAATAAAATTCAAGAAAAGTTCTCACATATGACCAAAATGCTCAGAGGTCTTCGACATATAGTTAAGTCGTTTCAAACCACTTTTCACCAGAGCTTATTTGGAGCTTATGGTGGTGAGCCTGTCGCCGTCTCAGTTCTCAGATCAACGATAAAAATCGTAGATAAATTTCGAAAAACCTATTGGTGTGAGCCTTCCACATGGGACATCGAACTTAGGTTTATTAATTCGAAGATAGATCCCTTAAATGTTAGGCTATTGTGGCATGGCGTGACGTGGCTTAAAAAGAAGAAGATTATAACAAGTTTTATCGTTGCAGCGCAAGAAGATTTCGACGCAGTCCCGCTGGTTTTACTGATGTTGCTCTGAAAGATGCTACCAGGAATGGTAAGATAAGCCTTTGATGATATGACAACCTTGCCAATTCCTGATTAACAAACAAATATGGGAATAGACTATTTCATTCGGCGATCTATTTCAATATACCGAAACCAAATCCCACGGACTATTCATGGGAGCAGCATCACCAGTGTGACCACTACGCTCAGAAAACCGCTTGCTCATCGTGGTCAGTATGGGCAAACCTTCCAAGAAATATATGCAGGTTTTTGCTGGCACTTTTTTGTACACAGAGCACTGGGTCGCATATCGAAATTATGACGACTATTAATTAAAGTAGCAGCCTATACGTGCCCACTGCTGGGCAAAGGCCTCCTTCTCAAATACGAGTATCAGAGAGGCATTAGTAGCCGGGAAGAGCCCGCCACGCTGCTCCAGTGGGGGTTGGGGAGCTTCACATATCCTCGAAATAATATTTTTATTATTTCTCAGACATGCAGGTTTTCTCACGATGTTTTCCATCATCGCTGAGCACGTGGTAAATGCAGCACTTAAAATTGCTATTAACAATTTTAGTGGTGCCGGCACCGGGGATCGAACCCAGGTCACTCGCGCTCTATGAAACTAAAGTGAGCGTCCTGACCACTAGGCTACCACGGCTCACGACTGTTAATTGTTATCCGTTTATTATCAGCTGGCCTGATTGTACGTGTAACATATTTATGGAGGTTAGACCTGTTGCTGATCCTCCTATTTTTTCAAATCACTTCCACGTGATTTACCCTGCTGGGTGATAACGAGGTTCTGCCGACCAAATGATAGTGGAGGATCTATCTGAATTTGTAGAACCCATGTCCCGCAGAGTGGTTATGGGGAACAGCATCACTAGAGCAAGGATACCCTCACCAACCATCATTGTCATCAGACTGTTCGAACTTCAGCCGAAGGCAATATCTAAGTAAAACACGACTTATACGTTTTCGGGTCTGTTCTTCGCTCCGATCTTTCCCAACAAGTATTACATCGGACTTTACACTTGCGTCTCTACATATCTCCTGCGCAGTTGACAACTGCCGATGGTGTTTGGAACTCCTCGCCAGGAGGATATCATCACGTAACGTCCAATGTGTGAGTTGTGCAATATAATAAGTGCTGAGATAGGTTTTCTCTGTCTCTTCTTTCGAGTCAGTGTTGTGAAAGTGAACTACACGTTTATATAGTTTCAATATTTACGGTCTAACCAGATACAACACACAAAGTGATGTAAAGTAACAGTCTGTAAGTGTCCACTACTGGGATAAGATCTCACAAATATCTGAGATGGTTTTGGAGCCGGGAAGTGCCCGCCGCGCTGCTCCAGTGCGGGCTTCGCATATCCACGAATTAATATTTTTAAAACTTGAGATCGCAAAATGGACAGGAGATAGTCGAGATTTTAAATCTACTTCAGTACGGCTCACATTTCGATGCAACTCGGGCTGCGTACGTCCTCTTTAGAAATTCTATTAACGTAAAATTGTATATAGTTACAGCACAGCTAAATGTAATTAAAGAATGACAGTGGATCTAATTCACTGAATTGATTCGCTGGTACAGCAATCGAAAGTTTCAGAGAAGGCTGAGGAATATCCCTTCAGTTTAAAAAAAATTAGCCATCATAGAGAAATAGGAATAATATGATTTTCCCATATTTCAGTACTTAATTTGCTCCATAGCTTTTTTTTATGGAAAATACGGCAAACGAGCACGCGGTTAATCTGATGGTAAGTGATTACCGTCGCCCACTTACATCTGCAACACCAGAGATGTTGTAGGTGCGTTGCTGTCTATTAAGGGTTGGGAGACGGGAGGGAGGATGAGGAGAACGATGGGGAGGCGGTGGGGTCTCCGGATATCTTACTAACCGAAAGAAACGCAGAAGCACAAGATGCCTCTACTTCACGCCTATTCGAGCGGCAGCAAAAGACGCGTTTTGCTCTACCACGTTTAAAAAACTTAAATTTGTACACCATAAAACATTTACTAGTGATAGAAATTTTATCTGAAAATCGTCTCTTTTTCTCTTTTTATTTTGAAGATTCGTTATACTAATAATGGGCATGAGTAATAGGTATCTATGTTAAATAATACAAAAGATACTTATAAAGTTTGAAAAAGTTATATTTATGTGTACTGTCTTCAGTGTTTAGTAAACAATCGCCGTATAAGTGCATGCCGCTGGGGTCCAGTTTCAGCGAGGGTTGTCCACCAAGTGAGTATCAACATGCTAATTTGCAGTCTGGGTCCTGTGCTGGACATAAGCATTTCCATGAAAGTGGCAACGAAAGTTGGTTGTCATGTATGGAAGTAAGGAAGGAAGGATTGTGTTACTTCATACTGCATTATATATATATACTGGTAGATTATTACGTACTTTTATTCACATCAAGAAGGGACCACAACTATGCAATTTTAATTTGGATGATTGTAAGTTACTCGATGCTAAATGATTACCGACACCCACGTTTGGCAACTTCAGAGGAGCTGCAGGTGCGTAGCCGGCCTTAAAGGATATTTGGGGAGAGGGAAGGGGAAGTGGGCCACCGATTACCGCATTAACAGAACGAAACGCAGAATGACACATGTCTACTTCGCGTCTGTATTCTGCGTGTCCCTAGTACTATCTCGGTAGAGCCACCCCATTCGAGCAGCAGGAAAAACCGCCGCTTGGCTCTACAGCGTAATTTACTCGTGGATTTTATATTTATTCTGTTTTTAGATGACTGGTGTCTTGGTTGCAAAGTCTGCGATTGCGACGTCTCCGGCCATTGGAGTTGCCACATTTTAAGTTTTTGCTCCGACAGTGCGTACCCCCACAGCTTAAAATATGTTCTTTTCTAATTTTAACGTGTTCGCCTTTTTATTCACAAAAGTTACATCGATTTGCAGAAAAAGCACCCAAACATATTCAAAATCCCAACAATGCACTCAGACGAAGGACTGTCAAAATACATTCAAAATATGATAATCACACTAATACAAAAGTACACAAATCTGCGAAGAAAGTGAACACGAATACAAAATCGAACAATGCTAAGAGAACACAAGATCACTATTTCTATATAACGAAACAAAATCCGCGTTTAGTGTCAAGAAAACCCCTACCAATACATGACGATAAAATGGTTGTTATTGAAAAGGAACTGGTATCACGGTTACCTATAGAAGAACAGGGTGTGAGAGTCAAAAAGATTTTAAACGAAAACAACCCCAATGTAAAATTAGCTCATAAATTAGTCCAGAGGGTAGTGACTGCTGCACAGAAGATAATCAATAAGAATGAGAGAAATTTTGCGAATTCAACTAAAGTCATAAAAGTTATTCAGAAACGTTCAATGTCAAAGCACGACGACATTAGTGCTAAATTGTTAAAAAACCAAACGGAGTATGCGATCTTGCAAATATATAACAAATCCAATCCCAGGAAATTCAGGAAAAAAATCTCTATGAATAGAAATATAAGTGATTATAATAAACAAAAAAATAAAAGGATAAAGCGAGATATTTTAAATCAAGGTAATGTCCGAAATTAAATATTTTTACGTTTTTATTATGCCTACTGGTGAGGACCTATGTCCACTTATTTAGATGATGCTAAATATGATGAAGACGAATGGCAATTTGTGGCAATTGTAGCAAATATACGATGGCGCAGTCCAAGTAAAGCAAAAGAAACGCAATCATTTGAATTTAACACGTCAATAGCAATAACTTCACAATTCATTCAATTAGCAGGAGTCTAAGTGAAATGATGTATAATCTTTAATACACACAAGTTAACTATAAAGTTATAGTCCTCCCCAGTGGCGGGATTTACTTTCAGTAATTTCTGAAAACACTCGACAACTTAGACGTATTTTTAATGAATATACATTCCAAATTAATCATTTTTGTCGTGGTTGCCTTTCACTAGTTCACTGCTGAATGTAAACACGATAAACACAAATGTCTTATGATTTATATTATTTCGTAGTAAGTATTTGATTTAAACGTTTTTTTATCAGGTAAACCTACAGACGAACTCCAAACGACAACAGGTTTCAGTTCCTCAATTAAAACTCAGGAAAGCGTGATCCCAACTACAGGACCAATGGAATCGAACAGTGGATACTACGAATATAACGTAGTTACAGATAGTATAAAACTGAATGCGAAAGAAGCTATAAGAAATGACGATCCCAAGGTAACACATTCGAGCCTCAACTCTACGTTTGCAAATAAAAACATCAATATTCAAAAGTATTTATCACATAACCTATGGACTGGCGTTCCTAGTTCAAATAAATTGAACTCTACACAATATAACAAATATATGAAACATATAAATAACGAAATAGACAATTTCGTTACGTCCGTGAACGAAACTGCTTTTAAATATTTTGTAACTGCGAGAAATATTAACAATACTTTTTACAAAAATGGACACTGCTTGCATAAAAAATATGGAAATATAACTTTTGGCGAAACAAATGATAAGGAAGAAACGAAGAAAATGGACACCATTGACAACGTACATTTTATAAGTAAAATGCTTAAGAGTGACCCATTTTTATTAGATGTATTAAAACAAAATCCGCAAAGACATATTCCTATACACAAGTCAAGAAAGAAACATTTTAATTTTGTTACTTGCTTAAAGAGACTTTTTAGTAAAACATTTATAAGAAATACAAATAAAACATTGGATAATAGTACACCAAAATTTCTCAATAAGCAAAATATATTGGATACATTTTGCATTCAAAACTTAACATGTAAAGTACATCCACGAGATGAAATAAGATTGCAGGTGAAAATTAACGAATTAAATGGAGAAATACATAAAATTATTGAAATGATCAAAATCATCAAAAATTTATTAAAAACACTTATTAATAAAAATCATTCTGATGACACAAATATTCTGTCAAACTATCTAGATTCGATACCAGATAGACTTCCTAAGCGAGGTAGCACTTGGAATGAAAGAAATGTAAAAAAAGTAAATGAAAATTTGAAATTTGAACTATATTATATTAAAGATGCTATAAAAATGTTTATAAAATCCATTGGGAAGTTTTCCAATATTTTACAAGATATACTAAACATAATAACTATTAAAGAGGATGATAAAAGATCGACTCACCGTCCCGTACGGTGCACAAAGACTAGTATAACAAACAAAAGTAATTCGCAAGCTGCGGCTGCAGAGCTGAATTACAAGAAACTCAAAAAGGTTTTGGTTAATTATAATCTTCTTCAGAATACATTTATACAGAAAATTTACGAAATGTTGACTAAAATGGAATCAAACTTAACCAGTGCCGAAAAGAGAAAGAAATTAAAAATACCAGACAAAGGATATAGAATAAATGCTAATAGAACTTTAGCCATTGAGACTTACACTAAGAATATCATTGAGAATCTGAGAAAACTAAAAAACTTAGCTCAGAAATTGAGTAAAACTCATCGAAGAAAAAGGGGAGCGATGAGGGATGACGACGCCATTGAGTACTTACTGATGCTGATGGAATATTTGCTTAAACAGAACTATCCATTAGACGCCGCTCCAGGTATTGTTTGAAATGAAGCAAATTAATTCTTTCATGATCATACAGCTCATAAATTACAATCCACTGCTAATCATTTGAGTAAACAAAAACTTAAAAAATATTAGAGCTTAATTAAGTTTTCATGTCATTACTATCACTAGTACGCATGTACTGTATACAAATGCTAGTACATTCACATGTACTTACATTTTCTCTAAATGAATTAATGAAAACCGAGACTCTAGTGGCCTACTGATATTCAAAACTCTAATTTAGACAACATTACTAGTGCACGGGTGCTAACACAACCCCCACCAGCCTGCTTGCTCAGCGTGTTGAGAGAGGGGTATTTATGAGCCCATAAATGCTTGCCAGATTTTGTTGACATTTAAGATGAAAGGTATATATCTACCAGAGGACTTTTATAGCTGGTAGCGACGTAACAATTCGCTAACCCCTTTGTTCCCAAGGGCATCGTAAAAGGCGATTATGGGAAAGGCCTTTTATTAAAAACAGTAATCCTTAAGAAAGTTTTTTTTTTTTTCTACATTGCTTACAAAAGTTTGCTGGGCAATTGCGATTCAGAATGTCTCATTTCGTGCTTTGAATTTCAGTAAATGATGGAATCGATTTATTGCTAGATGCGATAAAACATGCTCCAGATGTTAAGCCAATGAAGAAAAAAGTTCTTGGCGGTCAAACCACAACGTCAGTTGCGACGAGAACAACCGAAGGAGCAACCGCTGCAACTTTCTCTTATGTTGACAATATATACGGTATTGATAGTATAGAAAAGGAAGTCAACGATACGTCGAATATTGAAGCCAATAAAGTTGATTTTTCACCCGAGCCGGTTGATCATGTAAACAATATGAAGGAAAATTTTCGAAAATTACTTCACGCCCATGGAAGATTTAATAAGGGCTCGAAATTTAACAATATTAATAGAATCGATAAGAAAATTAAGTTGAATTCTGCGGTTTCCCCTCCAGCGCCATCGTTCACTACGACTGCGTCAATTCGATACGATTTTTTCAAGGATAATTTGCGTGAACATTCCAATATTAAAAATGATCCTCGGCTTGTTGCATATGGTAAAGATAACGATTTAATAAATTTTAAATCGGATATAAATGAAAACGCCGACCACAAAGGTGTTGAGAACGCTGAAGCTGAGATCGAAGAATATTCACCAACTCTCGGTACGGTCTCCGATTCACACTCAGACTTTTCCATCGCTTACCCGACGCGAACAGCGCCGTCAGATAAAACGGCCACACGTAAATTTCACCACATGACTAGGGAAAAATTTGAAAGTGCTGAAGTTATGCCAGAGAAAGGGAACGTCGCGAAAACAAAATTCAACTGGATCGATTACGAACACGAGGAGAATGGTGGTAAATTAGTCCAACGTAAGACCACTTCGATAGCCAATAAGCACAATAACGAACATAAAAATGACATCAGTAGCATAACTAAAGAAATCACAGATGATGAGAAAAAGAAACGATACGATCATAGTCCCACTATGGATTTAGTAAACTCTTCGGAATACGGGACAGTGAGATCTGATATCGACACTTCTGATTCTAAAGACATGGAACCGGAAGATACCTATGTCAACGACATCTTTCCATCATATTTTGCATAGCTTGTTAACTATTTATACAATTAAAAGAAATCTTAAATTAGTTAGGTTTGTTTTTTGTTTGTTGATTGTTATATTATAAATGATAATTATTTAATTGATACATATTGTAGCCATTTTATTACATACTTTTCGTCATCACTTTAGTATATACTTCAACATTGTCAACTGAAATGTAGTACGCACTCAATTAGTAGAATGATGCACAGTTTATTTTTGTTATAAACTTTCATTTTTGTAGACTACTGCTGTTTCCTAAAATTTGATTATGTCGTAGGCTACTTGTTCTACTTGTTAGTAAGTAAACCTCGAGTTGAATTATTGACTTGACGCCGATAGTTATTTAGAGAGTTTAGACTATTATTGTCCATTTTGTAATATTATTCAAACAATAGCATATTATCCCAGTATTTGTACATTCGTTGGTTTATGTTTATTGATTAAATATTTAAATATATTATATAGTTTCATTGATATGTAGTTTTTGACATATCGAGGTCTAGTTTGGAACACCGTTTATTTATAACTATTTTAAGCATTTCGAATATATTCTGTACATAGTACACATTATGCAGCTGTAAAACACAGACATACGTCTATTCAATGTTTATTAGTGGTACAAAAAGTTTTCAACGACCAGCGACTTTAACATAATACGGACAGTATATATTACAGACAGTAAATATATAGTACGGACAGTACAAATTGTACGGACAGTATAAATAGTACGCACAGTATACATAGTAGGAACAGCTCAAAATGTATCTTCGGATATGTTTTTTTAACTGTCACGTGACGCGCGTGCAAACGGACTGACAAAGAAAAACAGACAAAAATTCTAAATATTTATGAATTGGGCTCCACTCCGTCCCGAAAATTAAAAAAAAAAATATTCAATGTTCTTATCTCTTAATCTATAAAGTTTTATTCTACCTATTCGATGTACAGATTTTAAATGAGATAACTCTAGTCACGAATCATAAATGTATTTTATTTGCCGATGATATTCCGGCAATAGTACCAACTGATGAAAAACGGAATAGCACAAATCTTAATAATGAAAATGTAATTAATAATACAATTGATAAAATTAAGGAGTGGTTAAATATAAATAATCTGAAAATTAATTAAAGTTAGTCAAATTACATTCAATTTCACAATTGTAAACATACAAAACACAATTTTAATCAGGAAATATTAATGAAATAAAAGAAGTACATCACAACAAATTCCTGGGCGTAATAATAGTAATATTTGAGCTAGAAAATATATTTTTTTTTATAGAAAGGGCGGCAAACGAGCAAGGGGCTCACCTGATGGTGATGGTAAGTGATTACCGTCACCAGCGTGCATCTGCAAGACCAGAGGTGCTGCAGGTGCGTTGCCGGCCCTTATGGGTATTTGGGAGATGGGAGGGAGGATGAGGAGGGGGAAAGGGAGGGGGAGTGGGCGTCCGGTTACCTCACTTACCGAACGAAACGCACCTCTGGTGTTGCAGATGTACGTGGGCGACGGTAATCACTTACCATCAGGTGAACGGCTTGCTTGTTTGCCGCCTTGTATGCCATAAAAATGAATACAGAGGCGCACGCTCGTCTTTACCCTCTCGTATCCGATGTTAAGCATACGCAATGAGGTCGGATGATCAGGCGCAGTGTCAGAGATACGGGACAAAACGTAACACGACCAAACCCGAAAACCGATCATTTGTACCTTATCATAACAGCCTGTTAATAGCCCTCTATAGGGATAGATATGGGCCTTTCCCATACGGAGGATTTGCCAATAATCATCACCCTGGGGCAGTAGGATTGGGTATCGCTGTACCAGATACCTCGCACTTAACACCCTGCTACCCGTCATCGGTCTGGTATTTTTTTGAGATGGTCATCTCGTCGTCTGTCGGTAGAGATTTTCAAGGCTTTTCAATTAGTCATCTCGTACGACACCCTCGGGAAGAAGGCGTGTGCCTGATTCTCGTTCCGTCACGCTCGGCGTGCGGATCGGCGAGAGCGATCGGTCACCGTACAGTGATAGTTGTGTAAGCAACGTTGCAGCGTTCCGCGCCGCAGCGGCGGCCAGCGCTGGCGTCCGCTTGCAGCACTTTACAGCTGTTTTTTTTAATTAACACCTACTGCATTGACCGACCTTCGCTGTTTCTAAATACAATTTAAGTATTAAACAAAAATATTATGCTACGCTTCAAATTTACATTGAAATTAAATGAAAGTTCTTTATTATAATATTCTTCAACGTGAGAAACATAAATCAAATGTCTAATATTATTATAATTTTTTTACAATATAATTTTTTGTAATATTGTTACAATTTTACTGAACATACTTGTAATTTTTTTTTATAATTTTGTTTAAATTTCGTTCAAACTATAGTATGCCTTAGAGTACAAACGTTTTTTTAATGGCATTATTAAGATCTAGTACATTTTCGGGAATTTTATTACGGATGCCGCGTAAAAGAAGATTTTTTTAAATTTACATACCTTAGTCTTTGGATTATCTAGTTAAAATGCCTGTCACTTTTAATATTTTTGGAAATGTACGTACAGGGTAATGTTAATATAGATAATTTCTTTAAATAATGAAATAAGACATGTGCAAAACAGCTGCGTCAAGTTACAAGATATCTCATATTGAACTTTGCGATCACATTTCTGTGCTTCGTTTTTTTTTTACGATAAAGACGGTAAACAAACCATCGGCTCAACTGACGGTAAGCGATTACCGACCCTATGCGTTACCTCGCTCAGTTATCCTTGTTATTCATGATTTACTACATAATATATTGAGCGCAAATAGCCGAATGGGTCAGGGCGCGGACTACGAAACATGACGTCGTAAGTTCGAGCCCGTCATTCGACTGTTGTCGTGAACCGCTCCAGATACAAGCTGTAAGCTTAGTCGGAGGGTTAACAGGAATATTAGTGATGTTACTTAATAAATAACATTAAAAAAGATATTCTAATGAAAGTATTGTTGTGAACAACTTTCAGGGTAATTTGTCTGTGACCTTTTTTTTTTATTTATAAAAACTCTACCTTCCGCGCGTAGGAATTTCTCCTGTGTCGCGGAGGCAGCTTACATACATGAATTGCACATGGAAATTTTTTTTTAATACACAAGAAAAAAAGGATACTTAATATAAGATTTTCACAATGTCTTGTAAGTTCTCTACTTCCTAAAAAAAGGCAAAACTCCGTACGCTTAGGTTAAGTAGATTGTTCAACCCGTTTTATTTATTTATTTATTTATTTATTCTTTATTGCCTTCAGCTTAAGGTTACAATGGGCGGATTTAATGCCAAGTGGCATTCTCTACCAGTCAACCCTTGTTATGGTGAAAGGTAGTTGGCAGGTATAAAACAAAGAATAAAAAAAAATTAAATTAAAAACTCCAATAAAAATAACTTGATAAGTACATATAAATAAACTATATAATTAAAAAAATATTTATAACATAAAATACACAAATACGTATACAAGTATATAAAAGGATACATAAATAAATATATAATAAAAATCAAAAATAGATAAGCCGAATATTGTCAATGATCTATTATTCTATTAGGTAATTACGAAGTAGACTCTTAAACAGTTTCTTGCTAGGAGCTGCTTTTATCTTATCGGGCAGGGCGTTCCAGAGGAGTGTAGCTTGAACAGTAAAAGAAGAGTTATAGTATCCTGTATTATGTTGTGGAACTCGAATCTTAAATTGGTTTATTGAACGAGGCTCTCTGTCATGAGCAGAATAAAGATATAATGTTTTTATAAGTTTACGTATCATGAAAATCTCGACAGATGGCTACCGCACGAATTGAGCGAAGCACACCGACTAACACGGGAAACGGTCGAGTGCTGCGCGTATTACTCAATCGTCACAATAACTAAGGAATTCTGATGGGATGGAAAATGGATACTGTACGACGATCGGAAACGCTCGTCGCAGTGGTTGAACCAGGGAGAACCGACTAAATCCTGTCCTAAGCGAAACTTGTCCCAGTAGGGGAGTGTTTGGTGCACCGGTGCCGGTGTCATACACAATAGCTTCCTAAGATCTGTCCAGACGATCGCGGGAGATCGGTATTGTGAACAATTGCAAACCATGATGGAAAAGCTAGCCGTTAAGCAATCGCGACTGGTCAATTCCTCTGGCCCACTGCTGCTTCATGACGACGTTAGTCGGTCGCTAAATTAGAGGAGCTGCGATTGGAATGTCTCCGACACCCACCACACTCCCCGGGCCTTGCAAAAAGATTCAATTACAATGAGGCAGTCCCAAACCGATTTCAAAGCTTCCAAAATGTTTCCAGCAATGGAATCAATGAACTACCTATAAAATGGCGATAGTGCATAGTAAATAATGGTACATACTTCGATTACCAGAATACATAATTTCATATGTAAGGAGCGGGAGAAGTTTTTCGTATTTTATAAGTTAAAAGTAGCACAGTGTTGTAATTGTATACAACTAAATAGATGACGAAGTTTCAATTCAAATATGTTGTATGTTGTATTCACGTAAACACACGAGATCGTATTATGTCTCAGGTTGACATAATCGCAAAGAATATATACACCAATTAATTTTTTTTTTCGATTAGTAACGAAAACGAAATACAAATTTAAATCAATGTCATTGGCATTGGTTTTGATTTTGGAACGCGAAGTTGATTTTTTTTTAATCATATGATTCGTCGATTTCTATATGGTTTTTGTTTTTGTATCTCAATGACATAGATGAATGTTTATCTGAGGAAAAAGGTGTTGTTTTGTAAGAAATGAAATATGTACCAGACATAATATTGACACGATACTGCCCGTATAGGCTATATATCTAATGCAAACATTCGCGAGTTCTGGGTCACCAAATAATCAGCATAAAGAATTTAAAAATGTAGAGCAAGGCAAGCAAGGATTGTTTATGTTAGGCATGATTGATTTCAAACATTGTTTCTGTTAATTTGCTTTTCTATCGTGTTTCTTAACTTTGAATCATTCTTAGTTTAATGATGCTGTACCACTTACATATAATATACATCTCTTTGTATTTGTATTTACTTGAAGGGATTTAACATTAAAATAATTCCGCAAATTTTTCTTAAATTTTTTTTTAATATTTGAAATGAAACTTATTAACATCGGGATGTCTAACACCTCAGTCCCCCCGTGACCATGGGTGCTGTAAAGGACTTGAAGCTTCGGGAAGATAAAAACAAAATTTAAACGCGATAAAATCCGTAAAAAATTGTTGTTGTTCCATTGGAAATGTGGGGTGTTTTTTTTATAAGGGAAAGGGGGCAAACGAGCAAGCGTTTCAACTGCTGCTAAGCGATTACTGTCGTCCACGTACATTTGCAACAGCAGAGGGGCTGCAGCTGCGTTACCGGCCTTAAAGGATATTTGGGAGTTGGGAGAGAGGATGAGGATGGGGGATGGGGAGTGGGCCTCCGGTTACCTCACTCACCGAACGAAACGCAGAGGGACAAGAATGCCTCTACTTTCGCCGGTATTCTGCGAGGTCGCGGCACTACCCCGGTCGAGTGGACCCATTCGAGCAGCAGCAAAAGCCACTGTCACCGTCACCGTCTCAGTGTCCTGGCCAACGGTACAAAACGTTTCGAAATATCCATCGAAAGAACGAATGGAAGAAACAATGGAAGACGTTCTTTATGGTGGTAGTTTCTAAAAGAGAAAAAGAAAACACTTTGTAGCCTGTAGTTTATAGCCTCGACCCAAGACCAAGACAAGATATATATATATATATATATATGCAATGGGGATTCCATTGGAAGTAATTAAGAATATTGGTTTTTTGAATTGCAGCAATATACGTTATCCGACTCAGTGTAATTTCACAGCAGTGTTGGGACAACTATAGCTCCGTAATTTTATAAGTAATTAAATATAAATAACGAAATTATTAATTCTAGAAAGTTAACCACACGAAAAATCTTAATATAAAACAATAAAAATTAAGGGATCACACTCGGGTCCCTTGATTAAAAGGCGAATCTTTTAATCACTCAGCTATGATGTCTTAAATTAAAATGATCATAAATAATAATTTAAAGTTATGAACTAATATTAAAAAGACATAAACGGGGGCGCAAATGGAGTCACTTTTTTTACAGGTAAAATTTGGTAAAAGGTGAGTTCCTATACTAAATTCATGATTGTCTTAATAACATACATGTTACTTCACCCGTCTCGACGGTAACCCAAGCCGAGGTCTGTCCGTCTGTCGGTCGCCTTCACCTTCAGTCTCTTTCGCCGATGCTGTAAAGACTGCCGTGCCATCAGCGTTGAGTCTGAACATCAGTTCAGTTTCAATGAATTATCGAAGCTCTCGTGCGACAGTTTACATCTGATAGATTGACCTATCGCCAGTTATAAGGAGGCTAAGTAAAGTAGCAGACTGTTAGTCCTCACAGCTGGGCGAAGGCCTCATTCTCAAATATCTGAGAGTCTTTCGGCGTCGGGTAGGACCAGCCACGCCGTTTGCGAGTTGGCGGGCTTCACATATCCTCGAAATAATATTTTTTATTATTTCTCAGAGATGCAGGTCTCCCTCACGATGTTTTCCTTCACCGCCGAGCACGTGGTAAATACGCTCTATGAAACTAAAGCGAACGCCCTGACCACTAGGCTACCACGTCTCTAAGGAGTCTATTGTATTGTACTGTATTGTCGATGTCGAGGTCTATGTCCAGCCGTGGACACTCAGCAAGATCGTTAAAGAGGAATGTCTGAATAGTTGTTTCCCGTTGCTGTCAAGTATTAAAATTATTAATTTGCAAATTGAGCTTGTTTTCAAACGAGATTATAAATTACCGTGAGCTATACAACCCCAATGAACGAGTCATGATACATGACACGTTGAAGCGTTCTCTTTAATTACATTTACGAACTAATTATACTTTCAAATGTAATACTATACGCGTTATATTCTTTCCGGATTCTTATATACTAGCTTCTAATAAATAAATACGCTCTAGTTACCGCCGACACGACCTTCGTTGTTTAACAAAACAGCATAATGAAACTTTGACTCGCTAGTGCTATTCTACGGCGATGCTTGCTCCTTTGTGTTTAACTGACCATTTTTTTTTAATTGAGTGTGTTTATAGTAAGTAGCCACTACTGCGCACCATGGACAGAACAACTTCAATCGAAGAAGGACACAGATGCATGGTCACCCCTGAGGACTGAGATGGATTGTCCCACAGCCTGTAATTATACTGGCTACTCTATATCTTTCAAACCGGAACACATTAGTGTTCCAGTTTGAAAGCACTGTTGTTTGGCTGTAATAGGAAAGTGCGTGGTACCAACCCACACCCACTGTTTAAAAACATAACCAAGGAATAGTCCAGGGCGTAGTCCAAGCGTCTGGCCTTAGTGTTACGAATCGCGGGTTCGATCCTCAGCCCTCGGGGACTCTGAAACAGCTTACTTCAGAGTCCTGATTGTTGACTAGAAAGCTCTGGCAGTTGGGTTGGCTGGACGGTTACTAATAGGATGGTATTTCTAGCAGGTCGTCTTTCTTATGCTTAAAATAATGATTCTGTGTAACCTAAAGCTTTCTATAAATTACTAACACTCATAGATCAAAAAGTGAAACTTTCTCGGGACTTTTTTCTTGTTGTTGAGTGTGATATAGTATAGTATAATTATAATCGTGATAGAGCCAAGCGGCGGCTGTTGCTTCTGCTTAAATGAGTCAGCTCGATCGGGGTTGTACCACGATCTCGCAGAATACCGGCGTGATGTAGAGATATTTTGTGCTTCTGCATTTCGTTCGGTGAGTGTGTTAACCGGAGGTCCACTCCCTCTCCTCATTCTCCCTCCTCATCCTCCGTTCCGTCTCCTGAATAGCCTTCAAGACCGGTAATGCACCTGCACCTCCTCTGGTGTTGCAGACGTACGTGGGCGACGGTAATGACTTACTATCAGGTGGGTCGCTCGCTCGTTGGCTCCCCACTGTCCCATAGAATTACCTTTTTACGAAGTTAGCGAAGATTCTTTTATGATGTTTTTTTTAATTTTATTAATATGGCCTATCTTTGGGGGAGGCCTATGTTCAGCAGTGGACTTGTGATAGACTGAAATGATGATGATGAAATATGAATTTATTATATCTGCTAGAGTTTTATAGAAGATGCGAGAAGAAAAAACTAGTTTATGTAACAGGAATAATCGGTAGCATGTTTAAAAAAATACTTTATTAATAACTTATTTACGTTTATAGCAAATTTTTCGACTATATTTTTTATAATTTCAGACTTATCAAACAAACAAACAAACAAACACTCAGTTCTTTTCTATACAGTGGTTAGTGCGCCCCGCCATGTAGCGGCGACCTTAAGCATTCCCGCTCAAGTTTGACATTTCACTCCGTTTTGGCGCCAAAGCTACCCGTGACGTGCTGTCGTTTTTTTTTAATTTATTAAAACAGTTTTGTTCAGTCTATTTGTTGGTGTTTATAAATTGAAACGATTGACTTAGTGGATGTGTCGTTTATGTCTGTTGAATTAGTTTTGGAGTTTTTTGAAAGTGTTATAATAAGTTTTCAGGTTAGTATCTCGTTTGTCTCACTTAATGCATAAATATTAGAATTATTTTTTAATAACCTGTAACATTTAATAAAAAATTTTACTAGATATGTTAATGATTTTGAACTTAGTCACTGAGCAGTAGCTCTATGATCTTTTATAATTGGTTTTAAAAACTTATTTGCAAGTACAAGAAATGTATTTTTAAATAACTATGCAAGGTGTCCTAATTGTCCATCCAAGCAATAATTTTCAGTGCGATTTCGTTTCGCAAACTTTGACACTTGCAAAAAGTTAAAACTGTTGTCATAACCGAAAAAAAAAACTGGGTAGGTACTTAAACAAAATTTACTTTTATCCATAAAGATAAGTATGAAGTAGCAGCCTGTAAGTACCCAAAGGCAAAGGCCTCCTTCTCAAATGACTTAGAGGGTTTTGGAGCTTGGAAGGGCCCGCCACGCTGCTCTATAAATGCGTACAAATATTTGAATTCTTTTTTTTTTTTCATGTATCGTGTAAAATGATTATTGTTTATGATTGAACGTATCGACGTAAGAGTCTGCCACCCCTTTTCTTCCCGTGGGCGTCGTAAGAGGCGAATAAGGAAATATCATTAAAGGTACGCAAGACCACCGACAGATGGCGGGATAACCATCACGAAAAATACCAGACTAAACTAATGTGACCGATGATGGATCTGTTACTGCGATCGCGAATCCTCTTGCCGATCGTGACGATTATGACAAATCCTTATGGGAGACGCCTATGTCCAGCAGTGGACAATTTATGGGGTATTAAGATAAGGTAAAAATATTTGTATAATTTACTTAAAAACATGTTTTGATTTTTGAACAATATTTATTCTGTTCATGACTGACAAATACCTGGCACATAATATTCCAACTAACAATCGAAAAATATAAGAAGCTCAATGTTCTTCCTTTCAGTGCCAGCTACGATACGTTTATGATATAGTTAAAACATCTTTAAAAATATTCGATAACTTTGAAGTTGCATTGCAACCACAACGAACAAACATACAAACTTAGACAACCATGTGATGCAGCGGCTAAAGTGCCCGATCGTTGAGTCTTGGGCCCGGGATTCGTGTCACTGCATACAACATTAGTGCATCACAAATTGATGCGGCGTGGAATTGTAATTGTCCCGGGTTTTTTTTAAGACTTTATTTGATCCTCCCGGCTATCTCATCAACGTTGTATCGAAAGAAATGCTATGAATGATTTTTTTTGTTCTTCGACATTGTAAAGATATATAATTTGTCGAATGTCAATACTTTTTACTTTTCTACAATCAACCACCGTTTCGTAATGAGGTTCCTTTGACGGAGAAGAACAGGCTAAAGGAAACTTCGTTGGTATCACAGTTTTTGTGTTTTTTTTTCAGTAAATGTAATGCGTACAATGTCATACAATAAGACATGGTCCCATAGGCAACAGAAAGCATTTTTTTTTATGGGAAAGCCGGTAAACGAACTAGCGTAAAACTGCATCACCAGAGATGCTGCAAGTGCCTTGCCGGCCTTTAAGAGTATTTGGGAGATGGGAGGGAGGAGGTGGATGGGGAGGGGGGAGTGGGCCTCCGATTAACTCACTCGCCGAATGAAACGCAGAAGCTCAAGATGCCTCTACTTCACGCCGGTTTCTGCGAGGCCGCGGTATCAACCCAGTCGAGCCGGTCCATTTGAGCAGCAGCCCATTGGCTCTACCACGTACTAAAATGCAACATGCAACAAGAATATAGTTTTCCATACAATTGAAGCACAAGTGCACTGCAAACTCGAGCAGACCAGCATCCACAAGCAGCACATGTTCACAAGCATGACGCACATGGCAGATTTTTAAATAAAAAATATGGTAGTCGTGGGGCCTGTATAGAATGCACTAACACCCACACCCTGAATGATTATGTGTGTTCTAATAAATGTTTAATAAAAAATAATAAATAATAAATGTTCTAATAAAAAACCGTGCGGGAGCCGAACCCACGACCCATGGTGTTGATGGCACATGTTAAGATACTGCGCCATGTTCTAACAATGCCAGCACTCCTTAGAACACATACTAGGATAATGATATTTACTTCGCAAAGTTAGTTTGTAATATACCTTAGCATTTGAAGATTAATAAGACAAGATTGACGTAACTGTGTAATTTACTTCTCAACAGCTAACATAGTCAGGCATTACATTGCTCGGAAACATTATTTTAAAGATAGTAATTAATGGTCCTTTATGAGTCCTACCATTGCGGCGGCCATATTTGTTTTACGTGCGACCGATTATAAATGCATTCTCTATGACTCAAGTAGGCTTGGGTCTGATTGATTCTCTTGCAGCGCAGCCACATGGCCGTCAGTCACGAGTCCTTTTCATGACATAAGTCTTGATTTTCACGTGGTAGAGTCAAGCGGCGGCTTTTGCTGCTGCTCGAATGGGCCGGCTTGACCGGGTTGGTACCACGACCTCGCAGAATACTGGCGTGAAGTGGAGGCATCTTGTGCTTCTGCGTTTCGTTCGGTGAGTGCGATAATCGGAGTCCCACTCCTCCCACCCCATCCACCTCCTCATCCTCCCTCCCATCTCCCAAATACCCTTAAATGCGGGTAACGTACCTGCAGAACCTCTGGTGTTGCAGATGTACGTGGGCGACGGTAATCACTTACCGAAAAAAATGACACATAATAATAGAATTTCAATTGTTTCAAAGTTATGACACGTGCTCAAAGAAAAGTGGCGGACAAACAAAGGATAACACTTAATGTTTTGTGGGGGTTTTGGAACGAGGAAGGGTGCGTCACGCAATCTAATGGAGGTTGGCGGGTACCGCGTATCTACAAAATAATAGGTCTAGGTTATTTCTTTTTTCAAGCGGCTCACTAATGATAAGTGACTACCGACCCCCACGTACATCTGCAACACCTATGGGATATTTGGAAATGGGGGAATAGGTGTGGGAGAGCAGGGGAAGTGGGCCTCCGGTTACCTCGCTCACCGAACGAAACGCATCTGTGACCTTCTTAGATTGAAGTTGTTTGCAAGTCCCTTACTATCAGGTGGGCTGGTAGCTCGTTATCACCTCAATCCAATAAGAAAACCACTCACATGTCTCAATGTACATAAGCAAAGATTTCTGTTTTCCATTTAGCACGATTCAGTATAGCCAAATCGGCTTCCCTGGAGGGGGGAGTGGGGCTCCGGTTACAGAAGCACATGATGCCCTCTACTTCACGCCGGTATTCTGCGAGGCCGTGGCACTGCCCGAGTCGAGTCGCCCTTTTAAGCAGCAGCAAAATCCGCCGCTTGGCTCTACAAATACTAGACAAAGGACCACTGAAGATAGAGACAAGTCTATCTAAGAGAGTGCATGCAGAGCCGGCGTTGTTTCTACACCTCACTGATACATACGACACCCCAGAGAAATACCCGAATTGGCGGGAAGCTACTCTTTTCCTGCAACAACAACAACTTCATCTGCTTTAAATAGATTCGAAAGTTTCTTAAAAAACGGTTTTATAGTAACGTACATATGCACAGTACGCACACGCCATTGATCATAACAATCCGACAAAATCAAAACGTGTTTAAAATCTGACACACATGACATAAAAGGTCGTGCCGGCAAGCCGGGATGCAACCGTCACATGAGATGTGACATGTTTCGAAAGATTAACAAAGCCGGCGCACACTTGTGGCTGTATCTTCGATGGCGTGTTGGTTTAGCGAGTAGACGACAATATTTCGAAACCCATACATACATACGAGTACTTCCATACATTCTATGCGAAAGTAACTCTATGTTACGTTTTCACGGCTAAACTGCTGTGACGAATTTGATAAAATTTGGTATGTAGATTCTACGTGAATTAGGGATGAACGACCGAAGATAGGAATCGATGCTTCCTTTGATCTTCAGCCGCGTTAAAATTTCCAACGAATTAAGTCGCGGGCGGAAACTGTTATTAACATAAACACTGAAAAACAGACGGACGAATTGTATGATTTTAATTGCAGATTACACAATGGTAAGATATGTTCTCACGTAATCTTAGTCAGCGCTCATACTTTGATAATTATATACATTTGTACGTGGTAGAGCCAAGATGCGTTGTTTGCCGCTGTTCGCATTTGCCGGCTGGACCGGGGGAGTACCACGGCCCCGCAGAATACCAGCGAAAAGTAGAAGGCATCTTGTGCTTCTGCGTTTCGTTCGGTGAGCGAGCTAAACAGAGGCCCACTCCATCTCCTCATCCCGCAATCTCTTCCCCCCTTCCAATTCCTAAGTATCTTTAAAGGCCGACAACGCACCTGCAGCATCTCTGGTGTTGTAGATGTACGTGGGCGTTAATCACTTAACGTTGATTAAGCTCCTTGCACGTTTCTTCCATATACCATAAAAACAAAAGTAGCCGCAGTATAAGTGCCCACGGCTGGGTAAAGACCCTTCTTCTCAAATATATAATATCAACCAATCACCGTTGGAAGGCTAGTATTTCTCTTAATCTCCATTACAACACCCATGTGGTGAGACGGTGTGGGGAATTCACTTACGCCGCTTTAGGCTTTGCCGTGGCATGTCGCTAATAAGGAATGTCTATGTCAAAATAGTTTTTTTTTTTACAAATATGGCGTCAGAAACGTATTTCAACCAGTGTTACCATATTGCGTAAGTAATTCGTATAAGATAGTTGCCTGATGGGGCTCGCGGCGCGATAGCAGTTTTAGGTCGAGGGAAACAGGTTCGAATACGGTCTAAACAAAACAACCTTAATTGCGATATATTTTTACTTATTGCAACGTTTTGAATTCATGGGTTAGGTTTTATTAAGACGCAAATTTCTATGCTTAAGAGTTGATATTGTTACCGAAATATGTGATAGGTCAGGTGTTAGAGCGGTTGCTTGAATTTCACAGTAAGCGGGTGATGTGGGTTTCGAATCCTGAAGTCGAAAAGATTTCGCAACGCATTCTTCCTTTTATTAATTAGACATGAAGGTTTCATTACGATGTTTTTCTTCACCATCGAGCATATAAAACAACACTTAAAATAGCAATAAACAATTTTAAGGCATCGATTCCTGGTCACCCGGGTACTACACATGACTCACAATTCCGTCATCTGCAATTTACCTCATACGTCCATCTGTTTGTCAGAGCTGTTCAGTATATACAATACCAGCATCGATCCCCATCTTCGGTCGTTCATCCCTAAGGCGATATATACATAGGTAGTGTAGATATTTAATCTTATATTGTGTCATAACTTGTCGTTTCCCCGTTATAATAACAAAGAAATAAAGCACTGTATTAACTCAAAGAATAACAAGCATTCTTCGATTTAATACAGTGGCACATTGCTTCGCGAAAATTCGCAATGTTAAAGAAGGGGGAAAAAGAGTTTAATTCCCTATAATCGGCATAGACAAATGGTATGGTTCAGATCTAGATTGTAGGGAAGATGAACACCGACCTCCGTCTTCCAAGACGCGTCAACTCGCAATCATGAAAGAAAAGCGTTTTGCATCGTTTCGAGACGAAACAAGTGTTTTATGGAAAAGTCGACAAACGAGCAAACGGTTCGTGATGGTAAGTGATTACCGTCGCCCACGTACATCTGCAACAACAGAGGTGCTGCAGGTGCGTTGCCAAAATGTATCTTTGTAATGTTCTTGCAACGTATCTCAAAAACGGTGATTTAAACAACGTAGATTATAATAATTATAGCAACGCGTATAATTACACTGATTAAGAAACAAATTACTTAAGTATTACTTAGTTAGTGTAGGTAATTGCTCTGAGTCACACTGAGTTATTTGACATTGATCTACTAGATAAAAGGATCGACATAACCAATACGAGATGGGTATATTTATTTAATTCGTAATCTCTTAAACTAGTGCAGAGAAATGATGCTCACAAGTTCAAAGTCGGTGCTGCGCTGTCTTACGCGCCAGCCGAGTGTGGTGAATAGGTTTCCAACATCTTTAAAATAGGTACAGTGATGTATCCCGGGTCGCCGGACTATTATTGGAGAAGCGTTTGTACAGCAGTGGATTCAAATAGGACTGGTGCAGCGTGGCGAACCCTTCTCGGTTCCAAAACCCTCTCAAAATCTTAAGGAAATACATTCAGGTTTAGCTGGCGTTTTCTTAGAGAGGCCTACGTTCAGCAGTGGACAAAAATCTTATCACGGCCTCGCAGAATATCGGCGTATATTGTACTTCTACGTTTCGTTCTCTGAGTGAAGTAACCGGATCCCAATCCCCCCTCCCCGTACTACAACTATCCTCTAGCTATATACGGCACCTGCAGCTTATCTGTCGTTGCAGGTGTACGTGGGCGTCGGTAATCACTTACAATCGGGTGAGCCGTTTACTCCTTGAAAAAAATAGACTGATGTAGTTGAAAGTCTACCCACTCCATTGGGAATTACAGTCGTCAAGTTACACAATGTCACATATAAATTTGATCATAAATCACGAATCACTTAGCTGATATCAAACATTTGAGGTTAAGGTTAATGACCTCATCCAACAGGTTGTAACTGAACTCGACCATACACGCAAACATGGCACGCGACCGTTGGTATTTTTCTCAATAGTTTTGTTTCGAAGCGTTTTAACAAACGTCAGACGTTTAAAAATTGGCAAAAGTAAAAGTGAAGCAAGCAAAGGATTGTTACGCTACACTAAGAACATACGGTAACGATGTTTGTTATAACCCGAGGCGGTTGTTCTGGGACATTTAATCTCACCATAACCTTGCCTTCACTATTAGCAGCTAGCTAGATCCCTTAACTCATACAATTAGAATTTATGAGTTTAAAGAACAAACATGTTTTCATGCGTCTCAAAATCGTACAGTTATTTAATGAAAACTTACCAAGGGTGGTCTGTAAATTTATTAATTCAGTCTTGGAGGGAAGTCGAAAATGGCTTGAAATGGTCATTCGTAATTGTTACACATTGCGAATTATGTCTAATGCAATCTAAGCGCTTGGGTAACCGGCGATAATAATATCAAATTAATGACCGGATAGTCTACTTTATGGCGGCCTTGTCTTTGAAGATTCCGTTAGTTATAACTGTCCATGTGCTACTAACACTGTACCCGGATCTCGCTGACACCGAATCGATTTCGTTGTCTGAACGAATAAGGGAGGTTCAGGCGAGTGAGACGATATTTTGGTATAACCAGCGTAGACGATATCCTGTGATAGTATAAACAAGTTATGGACAAGAAACATCTTTGGCATTTTTTAGACGACAAGGTCATGACTATACAACCGCCGCGTTTTAAGTGCCACTATTTAACCGTATGCTTCCGCTAAAAAGAATCCAATCGAATGGAACTGGCGATGTTTTGCAATCTTCAATCTTCGGCTCTTCCAGACGCGCTTTGTGTTTTCAATACCGCTTGAAGTTTAATAGTTTATTAGAAAATTGTTTATGGTCGATAATAAGAACAAATGATATAACTTTCACTTAGCAATTCACGATTGCCAATTTCATGTTTCTTCACTTTATTTTATTTCTATTTATAAGACAATCCAGCAGCGATTTTTATAACAATTTATACATCACTTTTAACAATAGGCCAAATACATATAGTTTTTTTTAATGGTAAATGGGACAAACGTGCGAGACGTGATGGGAACTCGTAACCGTTGTCCGCGTACATCAACAACTCCAGAGGAGCTGCGGTGCGTTGCCGGGAGATGTGAGGGATGATGGGTAGAGAGGTTGGGATAGGGAGAGTGGGCCTTCGGTTCCTCACGCACCGAACGAAACGCAGAAGTACAAAATGCCGGTATTCTGCGTGGTCGTGGCACTACCCCGGTAGACCCGGCCCCCGAACCAGCAGCATAAGGCGCCGTTTGATTCTACCACGCACAAAGCGCAATGTTTCGATCGCTTAAAATCAAATTGAATAATCGTCGGCAATTATTTGCATTGCATGCGAATGTCGGTCACTGCTTGTTCAATCGGTATTTCAGCTTAACTAAAACGGTGAAATCGATTTGAAACCACGGCAAATACACTTAGTTGTAGCTCAGGAGTCGGACGCTCGCTTTAAGATTCACTGTACGAGGGCCACGTGGCTTGGTTATTAAAAGATGAGCGAAAGACAACAAAGCCAGATTGAAGAGCCGTGGTTGGCTAGTGGTCAGGGCGATCTCTTTAGTTTCGTAGAGCGTGAGTGAACTGGGTTCGAAATCCGGTGCCGGCACCATTAAAATTGTTAATAACTATTTACCACGTGCTAGAAAAACATCGTGAGGAAACCAGCACGTCTGAGAAATAAAAAATATTATTTCGATGATGTGTGAAGCCCACCAACCCGCAGTGGAGCAGCGTGGTAGCCCTTTCTCAGATATTTCAGAAGAAGGCCTTTGCACATACAGCAACCTTACCTTACCTAAAAGGAAACAAAAGAATTTAGCGGTTTTTTAAACAAGACTTGAATCTATGTACTTACGTACCCAAAATATCTCTAAAATCCAGAAACAAACCTGCAGCTGCTCCGGTGTTGCAGATGTACGTGGGCGCTGGTAATCACTTACTATTAGTCAGCCGCTTACTCGTTTGCCCTCTTTCGCATATAAAAAAATCCCACCAACACTGAGATCTCAACATGCTCACGTCCAAATAAGCTGTGGTGAAAACTGGTTTGCTACCACCTCTGATCGGTATCGATCTCTGCCCACCCCGGTCTTGGTTATGCGACCGTAAAGCTTATTTATTTGTTTATTCGTCCTTGATACGAGTATGAAAGTAAACCGTATCATCGACAAGTATAATAAGGGGACCTAGATATGTGCCCTTTGGTAGCTCGAACGGCTCGTACTACAAGAATGTACCGTTCACTTATTTATCAAGACCAGCATTTGTACACAGATACTGCAATAGTTATTTATACACTATACTAGCCGGCCCAGCAGTCGTTTTTCTGCACTTTCCGGTAGGTGGCGCCGCTAGTGGTCGGACGGCACAGAAGTTGTTGTTTATATTATGTATAGATAAAACGTGCCTGAGCCACTCAAACGCCTTTCGCTAGTATATATACTTTAATTATAATTTATTTTACTGAGTCTGAATATACCAATAATTATTTCTATACACACTAGCGTCTCAAGTAGGACCCAGCGAGGAGAGTAGAGTGGGCAGACATTCCAAGAAATATATGCTGGCTCATACCTGCGCTTTCTCATAGAGGCTTATATTCAGCAGTGGACTAAAATGGGCTATTGTAGTAGACGTCTCATCTTATGGGTGTCGTAAGAGCCACCAAAGGGATATATACAGCTTGGCAGCCAGTATGAGGCGAGATATCCCAGTACAGAACATCTAGGATAGGTAAAGAACCACAGATTATTAACGCAGATGTTACAATAGGAAGAAGAGCGTGGTGCTCTTCTTTTCACTTCGATCTAGGTAATGGTATAACATTTCAATATTTTTTTTGCATACGGAATGGTATGAAGTTACTTTTTATATCATCTTCAAAAATAATGTACTAACGCAAAGTAACGCCTGGGACTACACTATTAAGAAGGTTATTATGGCAGTTAAATCCAAACAGTTCGGTGTGAAACGGAAGCGGCGTCGCCGTTGAGCGTTCGGACGATTACGCGGTCAAACGGTTCTGAGTTTCGAATTACGGTTCTCTCACTTAACTGTTATTACGTAAATTGTCCGAAATCTCGTGGAAAACGTGGAACACTGCTAATATAACAAAGCAGATAGTTATCCTTTATGGTTGTGTCAGCGGGTACAGGTTAATTTTTTATGACCCATACGCAAGCGTGTGTCAAGGTTGTGACCTGCTCTGATCCGGTCACTTGTCGCTGTTTTGAGTCATTCTATCTCTACGCCCTTTCAATACGCCTTCGCCGCCTTATGGCATTGGCGTAAAAATCTGCCTTCCCCTCTCTTCTCGGATGTCGAAAGTGACAACTAAGGGAATCATCATCATCATCATCATCATTTCAGCCTATCAGAAGTCCACTACTTTTTGCCACTTCAGCTTGCTGATCCTTACGGCTATGTCAGTTACCTTAGTTCTGCTGCGGATATCATCGTTGCAGACTCTATCACGCAGAGAAATAGCCCTTTCCATTGCGCGCTGAGCAACTTTGAGCTTCCTCATACGGGCTGCAGTGAAGGACCAAGTCTCGGATCCGTATGTCATCACTGGCATAACGCACTGGTTGTATACTTTGGTCTTGAGGCTTTGCGGTATACTCGACGAGAAGATATGACGTAGTTTCTCGAACGCAGCCCAGCCGAGTTGGATTCGTCGATTGACCTCTGAGTCGAAATTGGATTTACCTAATCGGACAATTTGTCCCAGGTATACGTACTCGTCTACAACTTCGAGCCTATTGTTCCCAACAACAACCGGTATTGGTGTGACATGGACGTTTGACATGAACTTCGTCTTGTCCATGTTCATCTTAAGACCAACCTGTTGGGAGACGTTATTGAGGTCATTGAGCATTGTACTAAGCTCCTCCAGCGATCCCGCCATAAGAACTATGTCGTCGGCAAATCGAAGGTGAGTGATGTATTCGCCATTGATGTTGATACCGTATCCTCTCCAGTTCAGCTGCTTGAAAACATCTTCCAATGCAGCGGTGAAGAGTTTCGATGATATTATATCACCCTGTCTTACACCTTTCTGCAGTTGGATTGGTTTCGTACTCTGATTCTGTACTCGGATAGACATCGTAGCCTCATTGTACAAACACTTCAGCACTTCGATATACCGAGAGTCTATCTGGCACCGCTGGAGAGACTGTAGCACCGCCCAAATTTCGACTGAATCGAAGGCTTTCTCATAGTCCACATACGCCAGACATAATGGCAAATTGTACTCCTCGGTCTTTTGTACAATCTGGCGGAGAGTATGTATGTGGTCTATGGTACTATAGCCTTTTCTTCTGGGGTTGTCTTCGGACTTCAGACAACCCCATAATACTCCAGTGCAACTTGCTTACTTCTTCTTCCAGTTCTAGTATCTTCTCGTCGGTACTCAATGTGTGCGCGTTATATGTTGCCAGGTCCAGTCGTTTGGGTTGACAGCTAGAAATCAGCCGGTGATTCTTCGCACCCCTGTCTCGCCGTTACCCTGCCAGGTTGGCAACCGCAGTTTTTTTTTGTTCTAGTGCAGGAAGATGCTGCTGCCCATCTCCTAAAATAATTTTTTTACCATAAGTCGCCTTTTACGACACCCATGGTCAGACAGGGTTGGCGCTATTCTTTACTTCCGACAGCCACACGGAATAAGCAAAGATAACTGTTTTCCATTTAGCACGATTCAGTGTAGCTGTAGGGGCTTCTCAGGAGGGGGGAGTGGAGCTCCGGTTACAGAAGTAGAAGATCAAGAAGACCTGTATTCACCGGCGTGAAGTAACCTTGCAGAGGCTGTGGTACTACCCCGGTCGAGCCGGAGCAAAACGCTCCGCTTGGCTCTACCACGTATAAGACTACTGTTTCGCATTGGAGATACTGCTCCCCGTCACTAATCTGTGGGAAATAAGTTTAAATATTCGAATGGATTTTCCGCTATCACATAGTTGCTTTTGTTATTATTTTAAGAATACGCTTGAATACAAAAATACACTGGAACAATCTACTCTAGAGCCCTTACTAGAGCGTGCGAAAATGTAACTCTATATTTTCATGGAGTACAATGAAGCGGTTCATAGATTACGTATGGCCGATTAAGATACATCATTGTCTCTAATAATTTATTATTTTTCTGTAAGGGTCACAAAAAAGCAAGCTGTTCACTTATACACGGCGAATAGGTTTAGGTTTTTGGCGTTTACAAGACCTTAATTTAAAAAAGAAAGTAAATAATAAATGGAGAAAATATTATTTATACAGAGGACATGTAAAATCCGCACAGGGGCAGCGTGGCGGAGTCTTTCTGAAATATTTGAAAGGATGTCTTTGCCCAGCAGCGTGCATTTACAGGCGTCTGCTACTACTAAGCCAACGCCATCTGTTCGATATTCCGCCTGTCCGCTAGTCCGTCTGTCTGTCCTACATTTAAACTGTTGCATCGTTTAAACCGTAATGGGTAGCTGTGTTTGTAATAATCCCAGAATATGTTTTATTATAGGACAATAAACAATATATAATTAGATATTGAACAAGAATCGCGGTTCAAGCATCAAAGTTTGGTTGTGATTATAGTGCAAACTGCAAAGTAAATCAGCACATAATAAAAACCGGCCGTAGTGCGAGTCGATCCGTACGAAAGACTGTCAAACTAAATAAAAGAAAACAATATTGTTTGTTAAATAAATAATAGAAATATATTATGGTTGAGAGGAACCCTCGGCGATGGAGGCCGTCCCACAATTTTTTACTTTAAATGCTGTTAAAAGAAGTTTAAAATTTGTGAACATTTGAGGTTCACCGGCACCCATGGAATGAGTGTTTATAAAGCGTGTACTGTAATAAATTGTTTTAAAATGATCTAAATGTACGACCTTAGATGATACTTGTTAAGGCTTCTTCATCTATACTTCATAGACACATAGCGCCAGCAAGTAGCTATGTGAATATGGCTCTATACTTACCAGGCGCAGACGGGTGGATCATACCGCTACCCTCGCATTAATGACGTCGTCTCCCATCACGAGTCAGAGAGAATTGCTTGTTGTCAATAAAAAGTTTACATGACGTTTCTGCGTACACACGTCAAATAATCTTTGACGCTCCCATTGCACGGACAGCCGCGAAGTGAACGGGATTGCGCAATAGACTGTATGCGTACATATTATATTGTTTCGATCAGATATGTATTGATTGTTATATAATACAACAGCGGTAGCTTGATAACTTACGATGGTCATTCGTTTTAATTATTATTGTTAACATTGTTATGTACTCAATGTGAAGGCCCGTGTGTAACATACAGTGATACTGAGCTGTCTTATACTTTTAGGGTTTAAGGAGAATTGAACACATTTTTCTGCAAAATTAAACCTCACCTGCTCGCGAGCACCCTGGTGACAGACTGCCGGCTGGAAACCCGGAATCCAATGTCCAATGTGGAAGATTGGTGCTGGAGAGCAACATCTTTAGTGCAATGGAAACCGCCTGCTCAGAGTGACGATTACCACACATTCTTCCATAGGGTCTTTGTCCAACAATAGCTTAATTAAAGGCTGTTGTAAAAGAAGCTTTGGACCTTATTGCGTAGATTATTCACGGAGACGTTCTGAAAAAAAAAGCCAGGTGAAGAGTACTCTAAACCAACGAGCATGTATGCGAAGATTGATGAAAGTGGAAGAAGCGAAAGACGTATGTGAGGACCGTAGCAAGTGGAAGAAGATTGTCTCTGCCTACCCCGTTGGGAACAAGACGTGATTATAAATATATACATTATTAATAACTAAAAGGGTACCATGCTAATATGAATGATATACAAACATAGACGAGTTGATATATACCCAAATGTACGCTATGCATTAGGTGACCCGAGTTGTATCTTCCATGTGGAAGCCTCGTACCAATGAATATTTCAAAACATGTATACGATTTGTTGCTCTTCACCTTTTTTGTTATTGTATGAGGAAGGCTACGAATAAGCGGCTCTACCTGATAGTAAGAGATTACCGACGCTTACCTACATCTGCCACATCAGGGAGCTACAGGTGCGTTGCCGGCGTTTATAGATAATTAGAGGGAGAGAATGAGGATGAGGAGGGAACGGGTCTCCGATTGACTAAATTACCGAACAAATCGCAGAAGCACAAGATGCCAGTACTTCAGGCCGGTATTCTGTGAAGCCGTGGTAGAGCCAAGCGGTGGCAGTTCAGTGAGTGTGTGTATCCGGAGGCCCACTCCCCGCTCCCTCATCCTTTCTCCCATCTCCCAAATACCCTTAAAGGCAGGCAACGCACCTGCAGCATCTATGGTGTTGCAGATGTACGTGCGCGACGGTAGTCACTTACCATCAGGTGAACCGCTTGCTCGTTTGCCGCCTTTTCCACAAAAAGAAAAACTACTCCGGTCGAACCGGCCCATTCTAGAAGCAGCAAAAGCCACCGCTTGACTCTACCGTGTACAATAATATGCCGCGATTCAACCACGATCGAAAATTAGGAGAACGGAGGTCGGAACTGGGGTCCATCCATCACTGGATCTAACATACTATCGAATGAACTTGAAATTGGGTGCCTTCTAGTGTCTAAGTAAAGTAGCATCCTGTAGATGTTCCACTGCTGGGAAAAGGCGCTTCTCTCTACTTGGGAGGTTTTTGAAGCCGGGAAAGCAACGCCACGCTGCTCCAGTGCGGGTTGACGGGCTATGTATGTCCTCGAAGTAATATTCATTATTTCTCAGACGTGCAGGATTCCTTATGATGTTTATCCTACCGCGCGGTAAATACAGCACTTACAATTGCTATTAACAGTTTCAGTGGTGCCGGCACCGGGGATCGAACCCAGGTCACTCAACCTCTACGCAAATGGAGCGAGGCTACCGCAACTCATCACTCTGACTTTATTATCTTTCGCTGATCTTTTAATATCTTACGATGTAGCATCGAACCCAGGTAACCCTCATACACTCAAGGCAAACTCCTTCATCGTCGAGCACGTGGTAAATTCAGTATTTATAGTTGCAATTAACACATTTTAGTGGTGCCAGTATCGGGGATTGAACTCTTTGAAACTTACTTTATTAGTCTACCGCATCTCTAAAATTACTTTATGCTCGGACTGCGTTAAGTTTTGTTATTCTATACCTAACTAACATTATCATCTGCGAATAACCATTGGCCCATTCTAAATCCTTCGACGGAAGGTCGGCAAACATGTCTGTATTGATATTTCAAATGTTTGTGCCGACTGCGGCAATAGTGCTGATGGTGCCAAGTAGATAAATAAACTAACGTCAGAGCTGGGTGTTTTGATTCATGGTTAGAGCATTTTATTATAAAGGTCGCGCTGTACCCAAAACATCTAATGTTGCTGATTTCCTGTGCTATTATGATTATTGTGACGTCTCTCGGTTTAGTTCGTGCTGACGATTTTGATCACGGCGACAAGATCCGAAAATTTATCGCCAATTGTCAACTGCGCAGGATTCGCGTAATTTTTATTGGATTGTTGTGAGAAATGAGCTAACGGTCCACCTGTTGGTAAGTGCATACTGCACCTCAAGGGCTCCTGCGAACAACTCCAATCGAAAAAGCTTACAGCTCCTTTATCACCCTGAGGACAAATGGTCCTCATGGGTGTCCAATGGGGGTGGGTCAAAGATGGAATGTCTCAGAGCCCTTTATTTATACCGGCTCTGTATTGCTCTCAAACCGGACCACACGGCGGTAGAAATGGGTGAGAGTATATGGTATTTATAAAGATAACTCCTAGGCAGTATAGGATTCTACCACCTGTTAAAGTGTCCCTCATCTTTACCTTTTCGTGAGTGACGTAACGCTTATGCGAAAAGAAGGGTCCGATGCAGTAAACGCGATACTACGCAATGATAAACTAAAACCAATGATTGATTTGTTACACAGGTGTTGTTTGTGCCTGATTATTGAGCCAGAGACAGGACCTCAACTACGATGATAATCGATGATTAAAGAGGGTTATTTTATCTATGAAATGATAATAAATGAGCAATTTATCTAATTAATTATAACGAATAAATAACATTACAGCACAATGAAGATCGCATTGGAGGGCTCTGGGCCGTTTTTAAAGTGCCTAATTCGTTACAAAATGTTTTTAGATTTGAATGGGCCGGCTCGACCGGAGTAGTACCACGACCTCGCAGAATACCGGCGTGGAGTAGGAGCTTCTGATGATTCTGCGTTTAGTTCGATGAGTGAGGTGGTTTGTTCCTTCTTGTTTCACATTCACGGCAAGGAAAGGGGCGGCAGATATTATGCTTTCGTTTATTTATTATAATATGTAAGTTCTAGAATGAACAAAAGTGTTTATTGTAAGTAAACAAAAATTTTAATTTCACAAATATTCGCTTTGACCAGGATTCGAATCGAAATTCGATAGTATGTAAACCTCATAGTCACGTGATCAATGGTATAAAGAATACTGTCCCCCACAATTGTCAAAACGGGTGGTGAGGGATGATTGGTATAGAAATTTTTATCCCTGTTTATGTCTTGATTTATTTTGGTGTCTTTATTATAAATGAGAATCAATAAAATTAGCGTGTAATTTTGTTACAGATCGACAGACTAAAATGTATCACCCTGTGAGGAGAAAAATGAGGCACACTGTTATAAGTGTTATATTCTTGTTAAGTTTCTCTGTATCATCAATTTCTCATCCTAGAGCCTTTGATGTACCATTCAAACATAGTGACAAGAACATAGTGAAAGATGGATTTGATAACAACATAATCGATTTCGATGACGAATACTCATTGAAGTATAACGAGAAGTACGAAACTGTACCGTGGCATTCCAGTGAGACATTCAACAAAGAGTCTCATAAGTACACAGTGGTAAATGATGATGTTATTGATGAGAGGAGAAACCCCGATGAAAACAAAACAGATCAAATTAAGAACTACACTGTAATAACAAAAACAGTCGAAGAATCCACTGAATTTTCTGAATTCAGCGTTATACCTTTAGAATTAGTCAGTACAACTCAAAATGTATTAGTGAGTATAGTTGAAAGCACTACAGAAGCGGACTTAACTGTCATTCCATTATCAACAACAAAAATAACTTACCCTGAAATTGAAATTAATGAAACTGTAACATTGCCAGTCTCAACTCAAATATCTGAAGACTACACTCCAACAACAGAGAATGTTGACAGAGATGAGACAACCAAAACAATTGCCAGTGAGATGGATTCAAGTACTCATAACCTTGAAGGCGATGCGACAACTCCACGAAGCATTAAAACAATTACAATATCAGACGTTGTAGCGGCTGAAACGATACGAAGTAATAACACAAAACTTAAATTAGTCAATGAAGATAATACGGATAAAGTTGAAAGGACCACAATATTGATTGACAATACAAATGTTACAACTGAGGCTTTCGAAACCAGGTCTGATTCCACACTCGAATCTATTAATCGATCTGTCAAAATTACGGAATCTAGTGAGGAAGAGGTTCCGGTTTTTACAGAATTAGATGTTGAAGAAGCAGATGCAGTAGAAGTACCAGAAGATTATTATGATTCTAGAGATATTGTGCCCACTACTGCTCCAAAGACGGACGCCCTGTCAGTGATATTCGGATTTGCTGGTAGCGTTGTCGAGAGTGTGGTGGAAAGTGTAGCGGAGAGGGTGGTGCCGAATTGGATATATGATATATATAAGAGAATGCAAAGGCAGAATGAAGCATTAGAAGCAGAAAGGTTAAGAAGTAGAGAGGAGAATGGCGGATTGGGTAAGTAGTAATTATTTAGTTTATTAGATAAATAATGCAATGAATCTCGTTTTGCAGGACCTTTCCTTCATATTCTCTTTCATTGAAGTTGTGAAGATTATTATAAAGAAAAGTTAGACCAATAAATTAAAAAAATAATGGCTAGCTAGCTATTTAATGGAAATGGTTAATATTACTTAAAACATATTATTGTACGAGCTTAATAATTATTATTAACTAAATAATTTATATAGGTATAGAACAGTGGTTGCAGAGGGGTAAGGGCGCTTATTTTAATTATACAGGACCATTAAAATTATAAATTGCAATTTTAAATGTTGAATTTACCAAGTTCTCGGAGGCCAAAGGCAAACATCGTGAGGAAACCGGAATCTAATAATTAAATATACATATTTCGAAGACATCTGAAGTTTGCCAACCCGCATTGAATCTATAATTTAATAAAAGGTATTCCCCCTTACATCCCGATGACGTCTCTTATGCTGTATGAAATAATTTGAGAAGCAGCAACAAGGAAGATAAAGAGAATACTTTTTCCAATCCACTTTTAACTAACCATGATTTTCGGCAAGTAGTACATGCTGTGTTTAAGATCGTTGCATAAAGTGTGTCAGAAGAGGCGACGATCTGACAACTGACACGTTTTGGTTCTTAACACATTCTTGACGAGGATGGGTGTTCCAAATATCGACCAATAAAACTCAGGATTTGTACCTCCGCGGTAAAACATTACACATTTTTAAAGGACATAAAAGTATACACCCCGTCACTGAAGCAGCACAGCGGACCCTTTCCAGCTCCAACAGCATCTAAAGTTTACATTGAGAGGAGGACTTTGTCCAAAATTGGGACATTTTCTGGCTGCTTCATTACTTAACTTTTATAACTTTTCTTACAGGTCAATTTGGGCGTGGAATACTGAAGTCGATCTCTTCGGGTATCAGTAAACCTTTTAGCCAGCTGATGGCTGGAGTTAAAGATATTGGGTCCTTGGACAGTGACCGTGGGTTCATCAGCAGCTTAGCATCTGGAGTTACTAGTGTAGCGAATGTGGCAAATTCCGTTGGGGATGCCTTCAAAGACAGAGTACAAGCTATTTATCCTGGTAAATTGATTTTGATGTTAGTAATTATGTTCATTACACAGAGAAACATAAATTTGGTTTGAATATTTTTTAACTATATCTTAATTTAGTTACAAGTACAAAAACGCATGGTTTTGATGTAATTTCAAACCTATTAGTATTCGATGTAACGCTTTTGCAATATAATCAACTTAAAACAAATCAACCCGAAAACTAATAAAGCACAAACATCTTAAAGGAATAACATGCTAGCTAACTGTTGCCCCTTAGGTACAGTGTGGTGTGGAGACGGTCATGCAGCGGCCGCTCGGTCGGGAGAGCTCGGCCTGTTCTTCTTCACCGACACCTGCTGCCGGAAGCATGACGCCTGCAAGATCTACATTAGAGCTGGTGAGACGAAGTACGGTCTCACAAACACAGGGCTATTCACACGGTAATTTGTTATTTTTTTGAAAAGTATCAGATCTTTCAATCACGACAACTGTTTGTTCGTCTATTGTCGTGATTAACAGATTCATAGTTAAAAATTATTGTTAAGTGTCTCCACTGAAGATTCACGTTTTGGTTAAAGTCGTTATAAATTTATTTGGTTTTAAACAATTTCTTTGATTTCTTGTATTTACGCGAACACTGCCCATTTGAATTGAAACTATTACTTACGGATTTTATCGCGTGTGATTTTTAGAGCATCACGGCTGCTGTAAGGCAATGGAAACGTCGGTAATATAAAAACAAAACTGCGGATTGCGAGATTTGAGTAAAAATAAATCGGGATAATATCCGTAAATAATAGTTTCAATTCAAATGTCTTTGAACTATTCAAAGTCAGATTTCTTATCTATGTAGACTTTTTTTTTTATGGAAAAGACGGCAAACGAGCAAGCGGTTCACCTGATGGGAAGTGATTACCGTCGCTTACATACATCTGTTACACCATAGATGGTGCAGGTGCGTTGCCGGTCTTTAAGGGTATTTGGGAGATGGGAGGGAAGAGGAGGGGAAGAGGGAGGGGATGTGGGCCTCCGGTTACCTCACTCACCGAACGAAACGCAGAAGCACAAGATGCCTCTACTTCACGCCGGTATTCTGCGAGGCCGTGGTACCAATCCGGTCAAGCCGGCCCATTCGAGCAGCAGCTAAAGCTGCCGCTTGACTCTACCACGCTTGAATTTAACTATAACCTATACTTGACATTGGCAGAATTCGTAATAACGAGATTTCCACTAAATAAAAAAAAATATTGACCTATATTTTGCCATATAACTACATTAGCTTTTTAAGAATACGTATTGCAATTATTAAGTGAACAAACGAATTTCGAAAAAATACCACACCGATAACGAACCATTAAGAAGTGCCAACTACATACATTCACGATTTCGGATTCACGATAGCTAATATTATTCTCATTACACCACAATACAACCTAAAAATGTATTTATTAGTCACGAACAAGTTAAATTGTCTCTGTTATCGGTTTATGGGAGGGCATATCTCTGCCAGTCACGATCCGAGGCGTCGTGTCAAGGTTGCCAGACGCAGAGAAAACGGATCCATTAGGAAACAAATGTCTTGCAATATTGTATCACAGTTATATACATATTTTTTTTAAATTAACACAATACAAGATGTGCACGACGTTGTATATGCTATAATATTGTTACTAGCTACGGGTTGCGAGATTTGAGTAAAATGCCTGTACCTTAAACTTCTATTTATTTGACCACTTACAAAGAGTACAGAGTTTGTTCTTCGATGTGCTATCCCTCTTTATGATATCCAGAATATAACGTCATAATATTCTCGAAACGGTGATTTATTTTTATTGAAGGAAATAGGTTTACATTTAAGACCAGTGTACCGCCACCCTTATTTACGTATCAAAGAGTTTCGTTAACGTCGACTGGTAATTTATGAAACATTATTTCTTTTGACTTCTCATTCGGAGATGTAGGAGTTCACGAGACGTTATCGGGCATTCGTGACATTGTGATCGTATAAAGCGTTCGAAACTTTTCCACTACATCTTAGGTATAGATTTTGACACTGATAATTTACTGTCTAAGTCTAAGTCTAAGTCTAAGTCTAAGTCTAAGTCTAAGTCTAAGTTGAATAAAAAAACAATTATTGAGTGATGATGATATTAGAATCACACATATACTAATGATTTCTTGTATTTAGGATGGCACATTTGAATTTGTTTAAAACTACACATTTGAAATTAAACTATTATGTACGGATTTCAACGCGTTTAATTTAACTTTTAATATTTCCAACCTTTCCAGTGCTTTACAGTATCCATGGTCACGGTATAATGGTATCATTACATACATACTTTTAAAGGTCACATACTTGATAAACAATGAAACAAATTTTTAAATATTTATCCGTGATCTAACATACACACTTCCGAATCCGTAACATTCAACTTCTTAGGAAGGGTGCTACCTGGAAAAGCTGGGAAATTTAGCAACAATAGTCTATATTTAATTTAAGCTAAGAACTCTGAATTATATTGAAGGAACAACAACCATTGTGTCACACGGTGGCGGTAGACGCTTCAACTCCTTGCAAATAGCGTTGGCTGTTTCAAAAGACGAAAGTTGTGCAAAAATGGACTTTACCCAAGAGGTTTTACGGGCATTCGTTGTGATTTCTAGTAGATTACGAATACATTTACATAACACTAACGAACACACATTTAATATATTTAATCTATAAATCTCACGATGCTCTTTTTAAAAAAAAAATCACACGTTAAATTCCCGCGCTTTTTGTCAAAGAGTTTAATATCTATTGCGTGTCACAGATTAGATAATGATTGCGTCCAAAAAAGTGTCATTTGTCGCTTGTTAAAAGGTTCTCAAAACTCATTGCTGTTATTGATTCTTTGTAAATTATTGTTACACGATGAAAGAGACATCCAACAAGACTTTAGGTTGTTAGTTTTTCGTCGCAATATTTATAGAAATAAATGTCCGTTTTGTCATGGATCAAAGATTTTGTTTATGTAACTCGCTTCGGTTGCACTTTGAAATTTTCTTTTACAGTTTCTTAGTGTTTTCACTACTAGTACCCACCCAAGTTTTATATATACGAAGAAACACACATATATAACTAGTCTATCTATAATTAGCAAGAATGAACAGCCCAAAGTTACGTAGACTGAATTCAGTTAATTATAACAGAATTGCAGTGATTGCTATGCACAAAGAGGTTCGTCGTGCTCAGTCATTTTTCAGATGCTTATCTGGAAAGAGAGCTAGATATCAGCTGTGTTTGTGTATCGCATTATAATGGAATACTTGGATAATAATAACTCCTGGGAACGAGTTGATAGCTTCCAAGCTGTTTCTAGAAAAAATATTGTAATATTAGAGTATTAAAAAATTTTTTTTTTTAAAACGTTACCTTACGCTGTAGGAATTGAATTCTCTTGTGTCGCGGAGGCAGTTTACATACATGAATTGCACATGGACAAACACCCAGATCGGAAACAATTATTTGTAGTCCATACAGATACTATTTCCGTGCGGGCATCGAACCCGCGACCCACAGCACTGCAGCTAAACGCTTAGCTACTACGCCACCGAGCCGACATATAGTATTAAATTAAAAATAAAAGAAAACTCAAAAGTTTCTCTATCACTTTGCGCAATGGCTATGTCGTTTTATTTGGCACGACTCGAAGTTTTAATTCAAAAACTACCTCCGCTACCAGGAAATAATAAGCTGTTAACGATTGTCAATAACTTTATAATAACGATGGGTTTATTGTTTGTTTCAAGTTACGTCAGTTCAGATGGCAGATGGCAGGTAATCACTTGGCTGCAGACCTGCGCCACAGATTATCTAATAGCTCGTGCAGCGACCATTGCAACCGGATGCCTTGTAATTGAATGTCACAGCTTAATTGATATCTGTGTTGTCACCGACGGGGTAGACGACCTGAGTCAGGCTTCGTTGCTTGGATATAGAGTACAGAACGATGTTCTAGATATATGTCCAACATTACTTTAATAAAATTAATTTTCATTAGATTCATTGAGCGCGAGTGACCTGGATTCGATCCCCGGTGCCGGCATCACTATGATTGTTAATATCAATTTTAGGTGCTGAATTTACCACGTGCTCGGCGGTGAAGGTGAATATCGTGAGGGAACCTGCATGCCTGAGAAATGATCCATACATTATCTCGAAGACATGTGAAGTCTGTCCACCCGCACTGGAGCAGCGAGGCGGACCCTTGCCGGTTCTAAAACCCTCTCAGATATTCGAGGAGGCCCGTGCCCAGCTGTGATTTACAAGCTGCTACTTTTTACTTTTACTCTCAGTATTATATTATATAACTATATAGTTAATATTGTCATATATTCACGTGTTCCCAACGGGGTAGGCAGAGACAATCCACTTGCTACGGTCCTGAGATACGTCTTACGCTTCTTCCACTTTCATCAATCTTCGCATGCATGCTCGTTGATTTAGAGTACTCTTCACCTGAACTTTTTCCAGAACGTCTCCGATTTGATCGTGAAATGTTCGCCTAGGTCTTCCTCTCTCGACTCTACCATTTACACTCGCCTCATATATTTGTTTCGTCAACCTACTTTCATTCATCCTCTCCACATGTCCAAACCAGCTCAGCATCCCTTTCTCAATTCGCGTCACTGCATCGTCTTTCACGCCACTACTATAATATGTTCAGTAAGCTTTAAACTCAATCATAGGTATTATTTACATCCCTTTTTAATTATTTATCGTAATCAACCTTCATTTGAATTGAATTTGTTGTTATAGTTGGCATTCATTTTAATTAATTAATAAATATGATAATTATTGCTATACTTGGGACTCGCAGTCAACGTTTGACATCTGGGCAGAGATCTCTTCTCAATATTTGAGGGGAGTTTGGAGCGTGGGTGTCGGCGGACTTATTGTACTCGAAATCAATTTTGATTAGCTCTCAGATCTGCAGGTTTCCTTCAAACGTCGATTATACAGTAAATACTGCAGTAAATTTTGCATTAAGCATTTTTAATGGGGCACCGGAACCGTATCCGGGTCCCCAGAGCCATGTTATCTCGCTAGCGGGATACTCCGTGTGTAGATAAGGTTGAAGTTCGAAGGAAAACTTGTGTAATCTCCCGTTCATATCATACTAACTTTGTATGAGCTTTTTCATGGAAAAGTCTTTGTACGGTAGAAGCCGATGTACAATGCTGGCTGAAGGAGATATGTCTCATCTTTTCATCTCTCATTGTTATTCGTTCAGAAACGACAATATCGATCACTAATGCTGGAAGTTTAGAGACAAGCTTTTACAACCTCGGCCAGTTCGTCAGAGCCTCATTTAGGAAGTTCTGCGTCTTTAATTTGGCTGAATGACGTCCAAACATCATCATCGTCTATTCGAGCTAAATATTTAAAAAAAAAAAGTTACCGGCACAAGTAGATGATTTGTAGTTAAGTAATAATTATTAAGCGCATTGGCGTTTAATTGGCTATTGAGGCAAATTTGAGGATTAGGGTGCGAACTTCGAAACATGACGTCGTATGTTCGGACCCGCCATTCGATTACTGTCGTGAACCACTCCTGATACAAGCTGTAATGCTTAGTTGGAGGGTTAACAGGATTATTAGTGATGTTACTAAAGTGTTCTTTTAGAAAAAAAAAACCCTGCTGATTATTCCACGTGACTATGGTGAGTAACTCATAAACTTATCTGGGCAACTTGCTCGACTAGGCTATGGCGTCTAAATAACTCCTAAAGTCTCATGCTGAAGTCGTTGGGAAACTGTTGCAACATTATTCCAAGCGCATTTAGAATTGTAGGTAAAATATCACGGGTGAATTTATTACACTGACGTAACACGAAACGTTCTTACCGCGAGGTCTCGAAGTTAACTCGGAGTAAATAACTTAACAAACGTACAACAATGGGTAGGTTGTCACGGCTCTATGGTTGCGTAAAGCGTCCAATTAAATCCGATTTTCCGTTTTGATATAAACGAACGAATGGGCATGCGATTTGTTCGCGTAACATTAGATATGTATATATTTTTGAAGTAGAATAGTTCATTTAACATATGGCGGCTTACCTCGTCTTTGTTTTTAAAAAGAAACCCGATCTTTTAATAATCTATTACATGGTATGTCTGTGGGCCGGATAGCGACGTCACCCATGTAGGGGTGGCTAGGCACCCCTACATGGGTGACTGGATAGGCGGAGATTATGAATTTACACTTGGCACGATTCAGCGCAGCCAAACGGTTATTCTCCAGGAGATAGTGAGGGAGAATGTGAAGGATGGCCTCGTCGCGGACGGAGATCGTCAATACGTGGTTTTATTACAGGCTGTATAATTACAACACACAGCAAAACGTCTACATGTGTTCTTTGTCTAGGAGTCTTCTGGGTAGATACCACACTCTTACCCATTTCTGCCGAACAGCATGGGCATCTTGTGCTTCTGAGTTCCGTTCGGTTAGCGAGGTGATCGGAGACCCTCTCCCCCTTCTCATCCACCCTCCTATTCCTCCATCCCACCTGCCTAATATCCTTAAAGTGTGGGTGAGCCGCATGCTTGTTGGGGACAAAGGAGAAAGTACTTTTCACTCCAAAAATAAAAAATAAACTTGTCTTTCTTATGCATTGATCCCGTACATTTCGTCGTCGACACCTTAGCGGAAAGAAGTATTGCGATTGTGTTGTAGATTGTAGGATAAAATTGGTTAATAGTCAATTTATTAAAAGTCATTCGAAACCCATTAGCAGATTTCTATATTCTGGTGTTGTGATCATGTCGTTGCTTAATTAAGTAATATCTGGAATATACTTGTAATAACAAATCAATCTAAGTTTTCTGGCACGCACTTCGACTTTGTGGAATCAGCTGTCGCCAGCAGTATTTTCGAACAGTTACGACTTAGTGACCTTGAAGAAAAGAGCCTATTCCTTCCTTAAAGGCCGGCAGCGCATCTGTAGCTCCTCTGGTGTTGTGGATGTTCGTGGGCGTCGGTGATCACTTACCATCAGGTGAGCCGCACGCTCGTTTGCCCCCTTCTTCTATAAAAAAAAATGTAAATATGCATTTTGGATAAAAGTTTACAACATACTTGAAGCAAGTTTACGTCAAAATATCGCTGAAAGAAGGTAACGGTTTATTATTTTTTGGGGTATTTCTATATTTACTCATCTGGTTGGGTTGTATAAATATATACAATAATATAAATGATATTTTATAAAATTGATACAATAAAATTAAATAGATAATTAAAACCCAACCAGATGGAAGCCGCCGGCAGGGGAGACCGACGGCCGAGGGTTAGGGAGAAATGGAAAGAAACCGGCGGACAATGCGAGCGGTATCGAGTAGCACCGCCTTCTGCATTTGAGCTCGGAGCGGTCCGTCACGGAGTCCCAGCCGCCTCAGATGTTCCGAGAGACTGACTGGGATTAACCCATTCGCAGAGACGACGATCGGAATAATTTCGGTCGGCACCACCCCACATGTGGGTTACCTCGTGAGCCAGCTCCAGATATTTTGTCTTCTTGTCTGTTTCGGCTTTCACGAGGTTCTCGTCATATGGTATGGTGATGTCGACCAAAAATATCCTCGACTGTGCCCGGTCCATCAACACGATGTCAGGCTTCTTTGCACGAATAGTCCGTAAAGATTTTATTGTTAAGATTACGTCCATAAGACATGTCTTCTACATGTTTCTACATCAGCGCTTTTTACATATGGACATGTGAAAATAAAACGTGGGAAATAATTTAATGTTATTAGATAAGCAGCTACTTCGTTACATGAGCCGTGTCGAGATTCTCGCAGAGGCTGCGACGCGTCTACAGAGTGAAAGTGAGACGTGCGGTCCGTCTACGAAGATTTTACTACGCTTTGTTTGTTAGAAAATTTTCAAAGCATTCATTATTTTGTTTTTTGTTGTCTGTGCTAACGGATGTCCCAATTGGAATTGAAATTATTTGATACTAAAAAAAACTAAAATGTAACTTTTTCTATCTGGGCACCTTCACATTATATTCAATGACCATGTGAACAAAGCCGAAGGCAGCGAAGGCATGTTTTTTTTTTTCCTTTTCCCTTAACTAGATATATTAAAATTCATGTTGCTGCAACACGACTTGAGTTATCAGACTTTGTGAGTCCGAATCCAATCGAATTTAGATCACTCGCTCTATATGAATACGATCCACTTACCAGCGTGGCAGGTGTGGGCTCAACTTCCATGTCGGACAGGACAAAGTTTGTAGATGTATGCAAGAGACAACCAATAAATAAAAAAAAATCGTTTACGTGGACGCAACCGTTGCAAAGTTAAGTTAACTTATAACAAAGCTACGTAATAGTCGTCTAGATCAAATTTTATAAAACAAACAGTTGTTTAAATTGTTATTTTTACGAATAACATTAGTCGTAACAAACCGGTAACTTAAATGCAAGCTTGTGTATCAGGATGTGTTGGAAAAAACACTCGTTCATATTAAGGCCGTGCAAACTAGTGATTTAAAGTTTTTATAAGCAATAATTGTTCCTGTTGTGAGCAAGCTCTAATTTAATATGCTTGTTATTATTATCTAACTAACATGTTTTATTATAATCAATGAACATTTCAAAGAGATTTCTTGTAATGAGTAAAATTCTACATGAAATATTTACACATATCATGGCGTAACGAATGCCCGATAACGTCTTCTAATTCCAAGTAAAAAGAAATAATGTTTTACAAATCGCCAGTCCATGTTAACGAAACTTTTTAGTAGGTAAATAAGGGTGGCTGGACACTGTTTGAAATATAAGCCTATTTTCTTTAATGAAAATTGAATACCGTTTCGGGAATATTCTGGAATAATCGAAAATAAAAAGACTACCGGATTAATACCAGGACCTCGCAGAATATTGACGTGGAGTAGAGGCATCTTGTGGTTCTGCGTTTCGTTCGGTAAGAGAGGTGTGAGGCCCACTCCCCCTCCCCATTCCACTCCTTATCCTCCCTCCCATCTCCCAAATACCCTTAAAGGCCGGCAACGCACCTGTAGTTCCTCTGGCAGATGTATGTGGGCGATGGTAATCACTTACCATCAGGTGAACTATTGCTCGTTTGCCGCCTTTGCCATAAAAAAAAACCAAACTCTTACCCATTACTGCCGCCAAACTGAGTCAGTATAATTACGGGCTGTGAGTCGTTCCATCTTAGTGCTCAAGGGTGACAACGCACCTGTGAGGAAGACTTGTGTTTTGATTCTCCTATTGTTGTTGTTTGCAGGTGTCCATGGGCTGCAGTAGTCACTTACCAACACGACGGACTGTCAGCTCGTACTGACTTCTGTACTGACATGACAGTGCACGTATATTCTATCCAGATCATCGTGCAATTCAAGCTTGTCCTCTTTCAGGTCGCACTGCAGCTGCGACGCGGAATTCCACGAGTGCCTGCACAAGACAAACTCCTTGGTGTCGGCGCAGATCGGTCTCACGTACTTCAACGTCCTTGGGCCGCAGTGCTTCAGACGGGCCCATCCCATAGTCCGCTGCGTGAGGCGTACAAGGTACAATGATTATTGCATTTCATTTCATTTCTTACAGACTAATAGTTTCACAAATAGCGGAACCTTATCGTTGACCAAATAAAGAACGGAACACGCAGCACTGGACCGTTTAGATTCGGTTTGTGTAGTTGCTAACGGGACATGTACTTCGTCTTCAAATCCCACCCTCACCTGAACATGGCGCACCCTGATAGCTAACGAGGATCTGGCGTTTGATTGATGATGTAAATTCCATTTGAATTTCATCATTTCAGCCTACTACTAGTCCACCACTGAACATAGGCCTCCCCCAAAAAATGCCATAAAGCTCGGTCCTGAGCCAACTGCATCCATCAACTTCCCACAACACTGCGCAGGTCGTCGGCTCCGTCTTGTGGGGGGTCGTTCTACACTGCGTTTGCCTGTACGCGGCTGCCACTCGAGAACATTTTTTCCCCAACGGTTGTCTGAATTGAACTGAAATTCGACTTTCTAATCTTTTCGACTGAACCCAAATCTCACAGACTGGTTAAGGGCAGTAGCGTCTCTAGTGCGAGAATGCGCTCTCCAATCCACTTGCCCAGCGTGGAGAGTATGTATGGGCGAAACCCTTCTCTTCCTGCCTTTGGTCAGAAATAAATTTATATAGGCCGAAGAAGCAGAAGAAGTGTGGGGTTCGCGGGTTCAAGTCCCGAATGGAATAAATACTGTGTGGGCTATTTGATAATTGTTCCAGGCGTGGTTGTTTTTTATAGCAACCGCACTGTTGCTCGAATGGGCTGGCTCAACGGGGTAGTACGACTGCCTCGCTGAAAATCGACGTGAACAAAAGACATCTTGTGGTTCTGCGTTTCGTTCCGTGTGTGAGGTAACCGAATGCCCCTCCCCCCCTCATCATTCCCCCTCTTAATCGTCTCTCCCATCCCACCAACTATCCTTAAAGGCCGGCAACGCACAAGCCGATGTGCATGGGCAACGGCATCGCATACCATCTCTCATCATTAGAGAACAGTGGAAAGAATTATAACACCACTATCCGACCAAGGCAGTCATAGAAGGCTGCTTATTACGTATATGATTAAAATCTTCACATAAACCTCTGGTTATCCCATGAGGGATAGCGGAGGTGAGTCCGTTTTGTGTAATGTAAAAGACAAATGATAATAAAGAATAGCCTTCATTCTGATCTTTACCATCTCAAGAGTTGCTCTGTATTTTCCAGGATTACCGGTCAGAAATGCGAGGAATACGAACTGGACTACGCTAAACCCAAAATGTGGCAATGGTTCGACACCGAGACGTTCTGATCATCAGTTGAGCGGGGACTGAACATGGTTTTCAGAATTCATGGAGTGTCTTCTTACAGACAGACGAGGAAGAGATTTAGTTTGCCGAATGATTTAGAAATACAAAATATTACCATTGAAACGATTTCTTTAGTAACGACACACATTTTATATGATACTGGTATACACAGCTTCATTACTGGACGGACATCACTTTAGCATACAAGTTTCTCTACTTTGGCCCTCCTTCACAATAGAAAGTAGCTGAGAATTCGAGTATTACCCGCGTGATCTTCTCCACTCGCTATCGTGGACTGGAAATTTGAACATGTTCACTATTCACCGATCATACTTTCCTTGTTAAATTATCGTCCGAAGGTTTTTGTAAGATTCGATTAAGACGGGACGTGTCAACGGATTGAGAATTATGTTTCTACCCTTACCTTCAACAGCCTCGAACCAGTTCACTGCAGGACAAATGCCTCTCTCGTAAGAAGGATTTGTTGGTGGGACACCTCGCACCACCAGACACGGCTAACCGTCATCTGTCTGCTTCATTTTAGTTTGGTATCTTTCGACATGGTTATCGCGCCATCTGTCGGAAGCCGTCGCAAAGCCTTTCTCTTAGTCGCCCCTTACCTTATCCTTGCTTTGGTTTTATAGAGCGCGAGTGAAAATTGTTAATAGCAATTTTAAGTGCTGTATTTACGACTTGCTCGTCGGTTAAGGAAAACATCGCGAGGAAACCTGCATGTCTGTGAAATAATAAAAATATTATGTCGAGGATATGTGAAGCCCGCCAACCCGCGCTGGAGCAGCGTGGCGAGTCCTTCCCGGCTCCGAAACCCACTCAGATATTTGAGACGGAGGCCTTTCGCTGGAACCGTCTACAAATTTAGTTTTTATTAAGTAAAATTTAAAAGCATTATGTAAAAGAAATTCTTTTTCGTGCGTTTTCTGTTCATACGGAACTGAGTTCTAATCAAAAAACAACTTCATCGAATGAACTTATAATACATACATGAAGTGGCAACCAGCCCAGCCCACCACAGCTCGCAAAGCTAACAACTGCCGTGAAAGACAGCCTCGAATGACCTCGTGCGAGTAGGCGCTGTCGTGGCCGCCCGCCCGTGGGGTGGAGCGGAGACCTGCACGGTGTCGCGGGAAGTCGTTGGATGCAGGTGGCACGTGTTGAAGTTTTTTCCACACTCCACAAGCTGGGCAAATATTATTATCCTAATAGAATGTAAGTGCTTTATAAAATGTAGAGTTAAACGATGTACATATTTGAAGGTAGAGTATGTTAAATGTATTTTAAATAAAGATATTTCTAGAATGTTATTTAAGTTTTCATTATCAAATATCCTTAAAGGCCGGTAACGCGCCAGCATCTCCTCTGCTGTTCATCTGCAACGCGGGTGTCGGTTCACTCACCGTCAGGTGAGACGCATGCTCGTTTGCCTGTTCACCTAATGTGGTACCTCCGTGTGGGTATCGGCGTGAGAATCTCAAAAATCTTCCCGTGGATGACGTAAGACGTGACTTGAGGATACAGCCTACAGATGGCATCTCAAATAATAATAATAATCATCATCATCATCATTTCAGCCTATCAGAAGTCCACTGCTGAACATAGGCCTCCCCCAAAGATTGCCACGAAGCTCGGTCCTGAGCCACCTGCATCCATCGACTTATAATACCGGACCAAAATTAAACAGACCCACAGCAAAAGCCGCCGCATGGCTCTACCACGCACAATAATGTATTTATTATGTAGGAAATAATGGTATGTACCTGGAACTATCTTTAAGGCCAAAGTGAACAGACATCTAGGCAAGCGTGTACCATCCTAGGCCTCATCTTCGCCTTCCATCGGGCAAGATTGAGGTCAAACGCAAGCCTATTTTTCATAAAAAAAAAAACTACAGGTCGCTGCCGGGGCGTCGTTCCTCAGTGAAATCTTTTTACTTTTAGCAGCAAGAAAGATAATTTCGTTTGTCAAATGTTTTTTTAACAATCTACCACCGTTTCGTAAAGAAAATCCTCTGATGGAGAAGAAGGCGAAAGAAACTCATACGATCATATCCTCTTTTTTGATCTTTTTTTTTAAATAATAGTAATGCATATCATAACATGTATGTCATGTAGTCAGCGACTTGTCTGAGAGTACCGCGTGCAGGTAAAATGAGTTGAGGAATTAAAATCGTATATTGGCTCTTACAGCCCCCAAATAAATACACGTTATACAAAACACTAACCAAATTTTAAGTTTATTGTTTGAAATTCGTTTCTTGAAATATGAAAGGCAAAATATGATGATCAATTAATTGCTATTAGAATTTATGTAGGCGCTTTCAATTATATTCTTGTGTTCCATACGGATACCTATTATAAAGTCTACGCCACATGTCCGTCCGTCTATTAAAGTGTTGTTACTTTTGAACTGAATTTATGCTTTATACAAGAAATGGGTTTTTTCAACGCTTTTTTTGTTTTACCTCTTTGGTAAAAACGCTAATACATGAAAGCTTTACACTTGGTGTGATTTTCGTGCAAACTCTAAAGTAAAATCAACCAACAATATATACCAACCGGCCAAGTGTGAGTGGGGCTTGCATTAAGAATCCAATACTGAATTAAAGAGAACACGTTTTTTTTTGGGTAAATACATAACACGGATGTATTGTGTGATTGTTTTAACACGGTGCGTGAGTTCGACTCGGACTTGGGTTTTTTTTTGAGTACTAATGATTTTAGTCGGCGCTCCACTGGAAAAATCGATGTATATCTACAACAAATCTTTTTTAACGTCAAAGTCAATTTTTTTACGCTGTGGGCCTTTACTGCTTCAGCAGTAGAGACTCGCGAGCAAATGGCCCCCAAGAATTATTTAGGCGTCTGCAATACTTTACTTATATTATTTCTTTCGAACGATTGGTACGCGAACACTTTTTAAATCTGATACTTGTTAGTATTTATTGCGATTTATTATATATGTATGTATTAATGTGATTGTATGTATGTATGACGATGGAGATGGAGTGACGACCTGCGCAGTGTTGCGGGCAGTCGATGGATGCAGGTGGCTCAGGACCGAGCTTCGTGGCAATCTTTGGGGGAGGCCTATGTTCAGCAGTGGACTTCTGATAGGCTGAAATGATGATGATGATGTATGTATATATCTGTGTAGGTATTTCTGTATATATTATAGTATGTATTTGTTTATGTCCGTCTTTTGTTATCCTTTTGGTGTACACAATAAAGTATAAATAAGTTAATAAATAAATATTATACCTTTTAGGATATTTGCGAGATGATAGGGATGAAACGGGGTGACGGGGAGAGGGAGAGGGAGCGGTCACTTCACTCACCGAACGAAATGCAGATGCACAAGATGCCTCTACTTCACGCCGGTATTCTGCGAGGTCGTGGTACTCTAACCCTGTCGATCCGGCCCACTCTAGGCATTAAGTTCGCCATGTGTACCACTTTGTGCATGAAGCTTAAATAAATAAACATTCTTCAATTTCTTTATTCTTTTACTGGCTGTAAAAATAATATTATTTAACTTTCCGTTAGTATTATAGTGTATCTTTAAAAATGTAGAAATTATTTAACGTCAGTGGCAGTAAATCCGCTGGAGTATGCAGAGCACATGTAAATGCAGCGCAAATAAGGTACGTCCTGTATTTCCCATGTAGGCCTGGTGTAGAGTGGATAAACCTAAAACCCGTTTTGTGTTTTAATTTAATTTATGCTCACGGGGAATACCATGACGTATGCTTCCACACCTTACCTTTTTTTTACGTCCTTAATTTTAAGAAACAAACATAATCGCTTTGGATTTTCAACACATTTTAATGTAATGCGTTTTCATAAAAACATAAATACATTTATTACAATAGTGTTATTCATAATTTAAATACTAGGCACAACACAAGTCTGTTCCTAGTATTTACATTATGAATGAAGCTTGTGCTTGTGTGAAGCCAGTTATTACTTACTATGTTGAGACAATGTAACTAATACGTTTCTACAACTGAATCTATTAAACAGTGATTCATCTGATGGTATGTAATTACCGTCGCTCATGTTGCAGGTGCTGCAGATGCGTTGCCGGCCTTTAATATTATTTTGAGATGAGAGAGAGGGGATTAGAAGGGGGATGGGGAGGCGGAGTGGGCCTCCGGTTACGGTGAGTGAGTCACCGAACGAAACGCAAAAGCACAACATGCGTCTACTTCACGCCACGCGAGGCCGTTGTACCAATCCGGTCGAGCCGGCCCATTCGAGCAGCAACAAAAGCCGTTACTTGGTTCTACCTACCCCCTAGTCTATATAAAAAGGGTTATTATAATATAAAGGAATACATGAATGATAATAACCCCTGGGAATGAGTTGATCGCTTCCAATCTGTTTCTAAAAATACAATTATAATATTCTACAATTGAAATGTTTTTGTTATGAAAAAAAATGGATACCTCCGGAGTTTCTTTGGCCTATTTCTTCTCGGTCAGAGGTACTTCATTATGAAATGGAAGCAGATTACGTTTGGCAATGTGGAATTTACGTTTCGGATAAATAAGTATTTTCTTTTTTTTTGCCCTTAACAGCTATTGCAGGACTTTGGCCTCTGTCATGAGGAGGATTTGCTATAATTGCTGCACTCAACAAGAGACACATGGTCCGTCATCGGTCTGTTACTTTTGGTCAGGTATTTCTCCGGACGGTTGTCCCGTTATCTATCGGAAGCCAGCGTTGATGATCTCAACAGTATCAATGCTCTTCCCTTAGTCGCCTCTTACCTCACCCGCGGGAAGAAAGCTGGTGGCAGATTCTCACGCCGATACCACCCGGCAATGTTTCCGTACAGAAAGGCTAAAACGTAAATTAATTAATTCATCATCATCGGCATATCTAAGTCCACAGATGGACATATAAAGTAAAGTAGCAGCCTGTAAGTGCCTACCGCTGGGCAAAGGCCTCCTTCTCAAATCAGAGTACCAGAGAGGGTTTAGGAGCCGGGAAGGACCCGGCACGCCGCTCCAGTGCGGGTTGGCGGGCTTCACATATCCAACAAATAATATTTTTATTATTTCTCTGACATGCGGATTTCCTCACGATGTTTTCCTTCACCGTTGAGCACGTGGTAAATACAGCACTTAAAATTACTTTTAATAATTTTAGTGGTGCCGGCACCGTGGAAAGAACCCAGGTCACACGCGCTCTATTAAACTAAAGTGAGCGCCCCGACCACCGGGCTACCGCGGCTCTCGCTGGACATACATCGTTCCAATAATGGACATACTAATGTGACGATGCTTTCTATGGAAGATTTGTCCAGAACGGCTCTGCCGCCGCTACCCATCGCCGGTCTATTAGATTCGGGTTCAACGAATGTGAATCGATTTTTCAGCCTCGTACGGTTGCCATAGCCGCGCTTATCCTAAACGTTAAACAGAGTTCATTTACCAGGGCACGCCACGTGCTGGCGAGGTTCGTGCGGAGAATAAGGTCCAAAATCTGAGAAGGAGACTTTAAGTGCCCAATGCTGGGCCCAATGCTACTTTACTATACATTTGAAATGAAACTATTATTTACGGATTTTATGCGGGTGCCTTACAGCATCACCACTATGGTCACGGGCTGACTAAGGTGTTTAAAGTCCCGATGTCATACCCGGCTACCCACAGCTTTATAATTTTTAATCTTTGTCCCGATGTACGCAGAAAGAGCTCACTCACCGTATCCTGAGGTCGTGCAGCGGTATGCTCGGTCTTGGGTTTGATTAAAGATAAAGAAATTCTTAAGTGGTCATAATTTTCAAACGAGGCTATTTCTACATGGGTACGTTGAAATGTTGCAGATTTCTGAATGTATGAAAATATATTGTATGCTGGATTCCCCATTTCCCCAGGCGAAGGTACAAACTAGTTCAGAGTATATAGGTCTTGCTCGCGGATCTCCCGCTGGCGACACCCTTCCGCCGAAGCTTCCAAGGCCCTAATTCCGTGGTGATTATAGTCGGTACGGCACTTTGTGGTGGTTTCAACACAACCGATGCCTTCGGTTACTGGTAGGTCTGAAACGAAACTATTATTAACGGATTTTATCGCGTTTAATTTTGTCTTTATATTTCCGACCTTTCGATCGCTTTACAGCGGCCGCGGTCGCGGGGCGACTGAGGTGTTGGACGTCCAGACGTCATAGTCAGATCTACGCAGAATAAGCTCGCAGTATGTTGAGGTCGTAAATAATATCCGTAAATAATAGTTTCATTTCAAATGTGTTGTGTTCGCGTAAATACAAGAAATCATTATAAAGGTAGGTCTTTACACCTCTTTCTCACCAGAGACAAAAAAAGTGTAAAATATTAGCTATTACAAAGTGTGACAATAGTCAAGAAATATTTTGTATAATATACTTGCTATTCTATGCTATGTTTTATAGTAAAGTGAAGTGAAGCAGAAGCCGGTATTTGTCTTACTGCAGGTTTTTGGAGCCGTGAAGGGTCCGTTGTGCTGCTTCAGTGCCGGTAGGCGGCCATCACATGTCCTCGAAATGAAAAGATAACATTTCCCAGACATGGAACCCAGGACACTCGACATATAAAATAAAAACGACGAGAATCTAGACCGCATGTCTTTGTCTTAAGATGCTACTTGAAACTATATTAATTTTGGTCCGATCAATGCAATAGACAAAAATGCTGACGGTAGCCCGAGCTAACTAAGACATCATCTGGACGTCTAACACCTCAGACCCCCCGTGACCACGGCTGCTGTAAAGCAATCGAAACATCGGGAATATAAAAACATAATCAGACGCGATGAAATACGTAAATAATAGTTTCATTTCAAATGTGTAGTGTTCGCGTAAATACAAGAAATCATTAAGATGTTATGTTTAAAAGATTCTATCTTAAAAATAAAATTGTTTTATTTTAAACTAAACTTTAAATATAATTTAATTATATACAAAAATGTAATCTAACTTGATCTACAGACATCACTCGGACTTACTTAAATAATTACACAACACTATCGGTGTTCTTCTACACATTTTCCATTAACTTTCACAAAACCTGACGCGCACCTGTCACCCTCGAAAGCTACTCTGTCTTCCAGATCGAACCCGAGCACCACTCGAGTGGTAGTTTCCAGTTTATCACTTGAACTGTTTCCAGTCATATTCGCCACCTGTTCCACCCCCGCGTCTTGACGAGGTCGCGCACCCGCCGTGCGAGGCGATCCCTTGCTTCCGTGTACTAAAGTAGGTCGTTTAGGACCCGTACTTTTCCTTGTTTGCGCTTCGGTCGAGCTCGTTGTATCTTTTTCCGGTATCTGTTTGTTCGTGAACGGTATTTTTTCATAATTTATCCCCTCGTGAAGAAATACTGTTTCAGCTTCATCATTGTGACTTAATTTCTTAACGTATTTTGCATTTTCACGATCGGCTCTAACGTTGGTAAACGCTGCCTGAGAGATACGATCTCCTCTCTGTTTATCGTTCATTGTGTTAACTCTTATACCGTTACGCTGCACCTGCTCGACGTTACATAGATGTGGCATACGCAGAAGGTTACATTCATTGTGATTGGTACGTATGTCGCTGTTTTCATTGCCTCTGGCGGTTTCGCTTCGTATGTCACTAGACACCGGATCCGTGTGGCCGTTGTCGACATTGCGCGCACATACGATAGTTAAACAAATAAGTGGCAGGCCTTTCAATAACATGGTCACGTGCGTGCGTAACGAACGCCGAGAGCGAACTGCTAGTCGCAACAAGTATTCAGTAGTGCTGGATCGGCAAAGGTGAACAGTTCCGTAGATGGGCGATAAAATATTAAACGAAATGTGTCATTGACCTTGAACGGCGTATCTAATATACGTGACAAGAGTTTCTTTGTGATTAGCATAAATTATTATCCGGTACTTGTTTTATAATACGATTACTTTCTAAGTAGCAAACAAAGTTGATAATGTTGAAATTACAATCTCGTGTTTCGTACGTATCTGCAGACACTGTACGTGTTAGCAGAGACTCAAGAGCATATCGGAAGTGTTCAAATCTAGCCCAAGTGAGAGTCGGGGGGCCAACGGACGGCTTTATTGGTAAAAAATCTTTCAATATGCTGGCGTATATTAGATATTTGGCCATTACATTATGGAACATAACATAAGCATCTATTGTTCTGTACATAATATAGTTTTCTGATGGCGTCACGTTCGTCTTTGCCCGTTCGTGAATACTAATTGCACTGTCTGACACGCGCACGTTGTGCGCTTGCTGATGTGAATCCTTTAATCTATCTTCTTTTTCTTGCATGTTAATCACAAAATATGTAGTCTTTCCGGTCGATTCCATGACAGCATTTTCCGAATAATGTTTAGGAATACATGGGATGATAACATCCCCTGGTAAAGAGTTAATTCTCACCACGTCATACAGGCTATATTTCGAAATAAATGGTTTGATTTGGGTTTTATACGCTATGCTACAAAATATATCACGAAAATGATACTGTGTTATTTGTCACGTACAAGCCACGATTTCCGTTATTGGTAACCTTGGCTCGGAACGATATGGTTTCGATATTAATAATTAACATGAAGTTTAAGTTAACAAGCTCTCTCTGATCGGCTTGATCCTTTGGCCTTGCGAAGAGATGTAGCTTCTCTTTGCATTTTTTACAAAATTTACCAAGGGGAATGTTCTGAGGAACTGTTCGGATTGATCCCAGCTGCTGAGTTTCACCATCGTACATCGCAACAGAATTCGAAGTTCCATCGATACCGCCTAGATGGTTGGCATTCCACCACAGTGCGTTTTAATCGAAGTTTTCTGCCACGCACTTCGATTTTGTGGAATCAGCTGTCGCCAGCAGTATGCCTATTCCTTCCATAAAGGCCGGCAGCGCATCTGTAGCTACTCTGGTGTTGTGGATGTTCGTGGGCGTCGGTGATCACTTACCATCAGGTGAGCCGCAAGCTCGTTTGCCCCTTCTTCTATAAAAAAAAAGTTAAATTAGGCCCTCCAGTTGATTTCAATAAAAAGTTAAGTTACACTAATAAAACACACGCAGGATATATATCACGTATACGAGAAGAGTTGTGCCAAGGTCACAGGTCATGGTAACAATGACAAATATTCTTTAACAGTCTCTTAGTTCTGTGTTAGACATTGGCCCCCTCCAAATGAGAAGGATCCATCACAATCGCCACGCTTAGCTGACAACTTTAAGTGGATTATACCACCAACCGACGTTCGCCATGATATTTCTAAGACTTTACTTGTAGTCATTTATTGAGTCACGTGCTTCCACATAATAAACAGAACCCTAAAATAAAAAAAAAATCCGTATTTTATATACAAATTCAAGATATTTTTTAATCATGCTTTATTTACATTAGATTATCATATAAATGTGCCATTTTGGGACTTCTGATCAAAAGACACTTGATGTTAACTTAACGCTTCCTAAAGGATTCTGAATAGGCTGAAACAGGTTAAAATCTAAGGGTGCAAGGTCAGGGCTATATGGTGGATACATTAAAACTTCCCAAACAAGCTCTCTCAATATTTGCTGAGTTGCTAAAGATGAATGTGTTCTGGCTTTATCATGATGAAATCTGATGAACCACATCAATTCCGACCGCTTCCATGGCCGTACTCTATTTCTTGCTTGAGTCTCATCAGGTGTTGGAAGAAGAGATCCGAACAGTGGATTTTTCTCTGCGATAAGAGCATATAATGAACGATGCCCTTCCGATACCACCACAGCATCACCTTATTGCAAGTTAGCCCGGGTTACGCTGTAGTCTACAGAGCTTGACTGCCCTTTGAGCATGATCTTTTTCGCAAGTCCTTCTCGTAGGTGATCTAATTTTCATCACCTGTGATCAATCTTTACAAAAGCTGTTCGGTTTCGTTACGTTTCAATAGAGAATCGCAAATGAGTAGACCATTCATTAGGTTACCTTCAGTGAGCTCGCGTGGCACACAACATCGAGCTTGTTTCTATATACAGACTAGACCGGAGAATATCAAATGGGTCAAAACTGTTTTATGGTCAACCCCAAGCTCTCCAGCTACGTCGTAACTACTAATATGTCGATCTTTCTCACCTTTTTCCAAAAATAGCATCGAATTTATCCGTAACAGGTCGACCAGAGCGAGCTTCATCTTTGACAACAAAATTCCCGGACTTTAAACGGTTGTACCAATTTTGTGCTACTCTTACTGACACTGCGTCAAGTCCATATCCAATTGAAAAATAGCGGGAAACCGATTTTTCTTTTTTAAAATGTCATCTATTTAATGGTATCAAAACCAGCCAGATACAAAGCCGTCGGTCAGTCTAAGACTCGGAAATATCAATCCAACGTAGGCAGCGAAACGTCGAACACATAACCACTCTACTGTTACTAATCTAGGAGTTTGTGGGCCTTGGACCAATCTTACCATATGACGATCTAAATTATAAATAGACCTACATAATACTTTTACAATTTGAATCTTATTAAGACACACAGTACACTCTCAATTGGGGAATAAATAAAAACTAACAAATATATTATGATTTGATACAAGAATATTGTGAATTGCAATTCAGTTAGGATTCTTTTCCTGGAAAGATCGTATGGAGAGGATAAGGAATTATTTATTTAATTTAGACGCATTGGTTCATGATTCATACTGATTGATTTGGAATCAAAATATGAAAAGAAATAAAAAAAATGACATATTCCTAAATAATTAGTAAACACTTCGTTTCGCTTCTATTCAATATCACAGCAAGGAGATTCGGGATATTGTTGATTGAAATTACGAGTATCTGTAAAAGTAAAGTAAAGTAACAAAGCCTGTAAAAACCTCTCAAATATCTGAGAGGTGTTTGGAGCCGGGAACGGCCCGCCCCGCTGCTCCAGTGCGTGTCGGCGAGCTTCACAATAACACACACAGACAGGCTCAAACGCGCGCATATATGCTCACCAGCCATGGTATAGTTCTAAGTATTAAATTAATAATAATAGCCTGTTTTCTTACCTTTATTTTGTTGTTGTTGCATTGTATAAACAAAACAATCTCTTTAAAAACGGAGGTGCGGAATCTTTCGATTCTTTATGACTTATGAGCTTATGACATAGTCGACATGATCTAAGATTGACAAATATCAATATCGTAGGCATAAAACTTACTAATATAGTAGTTTGTAGGCCTTGGACCTATCGTGTCATACGACGAACTACATTATAAACAGACCTTCATATTATTTAAATAACCGTTTTGAATCTTATTAAGACAACACCAAGGGTTATTTTTGTGCTTGAGGAATCAATAAAAACGGACAAGATGTTATGATTGTTGCTACCAGCCGTCTGGGTAGATTATCTCTTAAATACTTCTGCCGTTAAGCAGCAGTACAAAATCTGTTGAGTTCCTTGAAGGGTAAACTGAGCCGATATAATTCCAGGTCATACCTCAGTTCTCAGGGGAGACAACGCATCAGAAAGCTTCTTCGATTGAAGTTATGTTGTGTCCATGGCAAAAGATCATTTGTCACACTTATGCAATAAAAAAAAATCTACTTCATTAATTTATGTAATTAACATTTAATATACATAATTCCATGTTTGTTGAAATATAATCATTACGCTGTCTATGTGTTTATGTACATATATCCGAACGTATCGCGCATGTTCAGCGATATAATATTTTTCCATTAATATGTCGATATAACTGGATATAGCTGAAATAACTGTCAATTGACGTCAGAGCGATACGGATGCTTGTTGTTTAAAGGAGCAAATTACACTCCGATTATTTGCAGTGATTAATAATAAACATGTGTACGGATAGAAAAGACCCTACGCCATCAGGTTGGCCGTTCGCGGGATTCGATTCCCGATACCGGCTCCTCTAGTCTTGTCAATTGCAGAAAGAATAACAATTTAATCACGGTCACAAGTACAGCACAATGCTTATTTTAGAAAGCAAGAAAAGAAAAACAGAAGAAACATTAAAATATTCACTAACTCAAAATTAAATAAATACTACAACAATAATAAAACTAAGCAAAGTAAAAAAAACAAACTGTAACATTTGTACGCTGTCTATGTCACGATGGTGCTGTGGATGATGTGGGCACTTACAGGCTGCTTTTGCTGCTGCTCGAATGGGCCGGCTAGAGACCTGGTTGGTATCACGACCTCGCAGAATACCGGCGTGAAGTAGAGGCACCTTGTGCTTCTGCGTTTCGTTCGGTGAGTGACGTAACCGATGGCCCTCGCCCCCTCCCCATTCCTCTCCCGAATACCTTTAAAGGCCGGCAATCCCCCCTGCAGCACCTCTGGTATTGCAGATGTATGTGGGCGACGGTAATCACTTAACATAAGGTGAACCGATTGCATAAAAAAAAAACAAAATCTGTCCTGCAACGTTGATAAGGCCCTGCTGTAACAGCCTTGGCCCTGATCTTCAATGAGACCAGTCATGGACAGAGGACCCCGCTTCGGGGATATGCGATATACCAAAAAAAGTAAATTTGGCTGTGTTTCCTCGATCCACGCGGCAGGGACCATGGTCCAAAACCCTCGATTGATAAACGACCTATGACCGGCTTTAGTATATTGATTTAAAGCGAAATAATTACTATAGGCCTCGACACGCCTCGTAACTCGAAAGCGTTTGAGCATTGTTATCGACTCGATGTCACGGGCTCTAACTATCGTAAACGTCTTCTTCGAATTTTATACTGCATTCATATCATATGTCATAAAAACTATACTTTGTCTGTACCATTATTAAGAGAACAATATTACACACGTCAATTTTTTTTTAAATTTGATTTATAAATATTTGTCTATGGATATGTAATCACTCCCATTTGTTTTCTATTAGTTTTGTATTCATGAAGAAAAGAAGTCATTTAAATATTATAAATATTACTCCAATCCTTACATTTTGCTTATAATAGTTTAAATGAATAACTAAAACTTACGTCACAGGCGCGCAGTTGTGGACTTTCCGAACAATTAATTTTTACCGTCTAAGATCTGTCCGTCTGTCTGTTGTATCACTACAAGTATCCGAGAACTAGATATTAGTAAAACTAAAAACTACTTGTCTTAAGCGAAGACGGTACAGGTCAGCACATGAATCATACGTCAGTGTTGCATTTGTCTGATTCCAATTATGCAGTTGTGATTAAAAACAAATTCGATGAAATTGTAGAGACTTTTTTTTTTGTTTAATTTAGCACTAGTCAAATAAAAGATTATTTTGTCTTCATAACTAAACATACAAAATAAATAATTGTTTAAATAAAATTCGTGTTACTTCTGTTTCATTTACATACACTGTGCGACTGTGTTTCAGTAATAGCTTAACTTGTTTTTATAGGTTGTTGCGTCCTGCAACTGCGGGGGTGGAACATATTTGAGATCATACTTGGACTGTATTTTGATGATATTATTAGAGGATGAACTAACTCAATACGGATGCTCAATAGGGAGCAAATTACACTCTGATACTTGCGTTGATTGATAATAAACATGTGTACGGATAACAAAGACCCTATGCCTACAGGTTGGGCGCTCTCAGGATTCGATTCCCGATCGTCCATTCCATTTTGCTTATAATAGTTTGTACGATGAGGAGAGTAAATTTGTTCTTATGTATATTTGTGTATATTGAATGTATGTTTTATGTTTGTTGTGTGAGGATATTATATATCTGATACGTTTTAAAAATAAAATCGTACTGGCATTTGATGGCAGTTGAAAATATTTCTATATATGTGTGGGTGTGTGTATGTCTCTATTTATGTCTAAAAAAAGGAACTAGATGTACCTTGTATAGAGTCATACCCGATTGTTATGTATTTCACTTAATAATTTTACAATAAAGCTCATGATTTTATTTCAGGTGGTTTAACTTTTCTAGTTTTTTTTCTTTTTTATTAATATATAGATGAGCTGTATCTACTGCAGACACTACCGGCTCAGTAGGCTGCGCTGGAAATCAGTGTTGCGGGAATCCGTAACATAAACTGACCCATTTGTTGCATCACACTGTTGTGTAAAAATAATTCAAAAATCTTGTTATTTTTTTGTAGTTTTTAATTATTTTTTAAATGTTTTATTAATAACTTGTTAACTAATTGTGATGTAATAAATAAAGTGTATTTCTTTCTTTCTTTCTTAAAATAAACCAAAAAAAAGTGTGTGTATGTAGTAATGTACATGCTACCGGCCATTTGCAATAATTTACCTGTCGAAATCCTGGATAAGATAACTAAATGCAATGCAAAAAAAAAAATGTACATCAATCTGGAATAAAAAAAATATTCGCGAGTAAAATAAGGTAGAGTGTGGTAGTCTGGTAGTGACCTTATACCGCAGTTGAACCCCGAGAGGGTTCTAAGTGTTATGATATGATTCGATGGAAGTTTACTTTTGTGGAATTTGTCCAATGACATATTTTAAGCCGTTATTTCTAATTTTCATGCTATTTTCTAAACAATTATTTATAAAGAGATGTTTATATATATAGAGCCGTGGTAGCCTAGTGGTCAGGGCGCTCGCTTTAGTTTCATAGAGCGCGAGTGTCCGGGAATCGATCCCAGGTGGCCGGCACCACTGAATTTGCTAATAGCCATTTTAAGTGCTGTATTTATCACGCACTCGCACCAAGGAGCACGTGAGGAAACCTGCACGTCTGAGAAGTAATAAATATTATTTCTTAAACTACGAGAACCCGCAATGGAGCAGCGCGGAGGGCCCTTCCCACCTTTGAAACCCTCTCAGATATTTAAGAAGAAGACCTTTGCCCAGCTGTGGGCACTTGATGAATTAATAATAATAAGTAAGGGTCGATTAGTGGACAGAGAGACATGTGATATTGCAATGATTTCATTGTGACTTGTAAATTACATTATAACATGGAAACAAAACTACCCTGGAGTTTCTTGCCCGTTCTTCTCTGAGAAGGTGTTGTTCTACGAACCGGTGAATAATTCGCCGTTCATGAAAGCTTTAAATAAGCCATAATTGAATAAACTAACTTATCAAATAAATAATAAAAAAAGCCAGCGTAATAGCAATTAAACTTCGATTTCCTAGATTAAATAGGATTGATGATATCAATTGAAGAAAATAATCAGAATTGATTATATATAATATATATATATATATGCATATAGCATTCCAATTATTTCAAAGAATATCAAATCACAGCAAGCTATATCGTTATGATTTTATATTCATTGACAGAATTGAAATGCTACCCTATAGTAAGTAATACAAGCTCCACGCTACATATTCCAATCTGCACCATCTGTGTCTTCGTATAAAGTTTGTGTAGCTTTTGTTTACTTGTTTTTTTTTTTTTACTCTGAAACCGTTTACTATGAAATCAGCAGTTTGTTTAATGAAAGAAAGAAAGAAAAGAGATAGAGAATTGTGTACGACAACACGTCCTTTCCTTTTTTTTTTTGAAAGGAAACGTTACCCGACCCTCTGTTGGAAGTTCTCTTGTAATTGCACATGGACAAACACCCAGACCAGAAACTAAATGATAGTCCAGTGCGGGAATCGAACCCGCGACCCGCAGCACCGCAGCGCTTTTGCTTCTGCTCGAGTGGCTCGTGCTTTTATAACAAGGCAGAGGATTATGTGACGGACTTGACCAATGATGTGATAAGTTTTAAGCGTGGTAGAGCCAAGCGGCGGCTTTTGCTGCTGCTCGAATGGGCCGGCTCGACCGGGTTGGTACCACGACCTCGCGGAATACCGGCGTGAAGTAGAAGCATCTTGTGCTTCTGCGTTTCGTTCGGTGAGTCAGGTAGCCGGAGGCCCGCTTCCCCTCCCCATCCCCTTCCTCTTCCTCTCTCCCATCTTCCAAATATCCTTATAGTCCGGCAAGCACCTGCAGCACCTATGGTGTTGCAGGTGTATGTGGGCGACGGTAATTAGCATCAGGTGAACCGCTTGCTCGTTTACCGCCTTACTAATAAATAAAAAAAAAATGTGATAAAGTATAGTCGCTTGTACGTAAACTGTCTTTTATTTAGATCCCTAAATGCATTCTAACTCGAGTGCCACAGTGGTGATGCTTACGAAACTAATGTACGGGTCGGCATCGTACCAATTTTAAAATAGATACTGTTAAGTTTATTTTTTGTTGTTATAATATTTGTATTAGACGTTAACAAGTAGATTACTCTATTATTTTTTAATCTGTATCAAACATTATACGTTATTCATGAGGATAGTGAATTTATGAAACATTTAAATTAGATAGAACTATCATATGTACCTTTTTTTGAGTAGAAACCAACTTATTTATGTTATCTTAGTCGATTTCGACTACAGCGATAACTTCACTGTGTTGCTGTTTGTGTGTGTGTGTGTGTGTGTGTGTGTGTGTGTGTGTGTTGGTATGGTGCAAACGAGCAATCGGCTACCCTGATGGTGAGCGATTACCGTCGCCCACGTACATCCGCAACTCCAGAGGGGCTGCAGGTGCTTTTCCGGTCTTTAAGGATATTCGTGGAACGGGGAGGGGTGTGGGCCTCCGATTACCCAGACATTTGGAGAAGAATTTAGCAATTTTAACCCGCCCTTAATGATAATTAAATACCTCGCAATTCAGTGAACTTAATGAACTGAGAGCGATTGAACCATAGTTACAGAGAGGCTCAGTTGGTTCAGAGCTGGATCTATTCGAGGCCACTGAGCCGACTGCGGACCGAGCACATTCAGTTTGTGCAGCTTCTTCACAGCGTTACCGCCTATTTAATAACGTTGTGTGTTGTAGCGAAACGCTCAAAGATTTACTTTCGGTCTTCTTTTACTGCTTCCGTCTCCTCGTTCATCTTCTCAATGCTGGTCGTGCTGCTGTCGCATGGTCCATTCCTTAAGCTTCTCGGTCTGCTGCCTTTTTCCTCTCTTTTACTCTGTCGAATGGAAAATACCATATGTTTGTATGTATGTCTTTAGATTTACTGTCAAGATATTTATGTCCATTTGTTTCATTACTCACATTTTTATTTAAATCTTTTAAGTTAATGCACGTTAACAATAACGCCACGGGTTGACTGGCAAAAGACAGAACGTCGAAAGGCTTTCTTATTCAAATAAAGTATAAATAAATAAAGATAATAAAGGTCTTTTTTTTCAGTCAATGCCAAGCTTACAGGTACCTGGTGTAACTCTGCTAGCTGCCAAATCGAACGAAGCTCTGGCCACCGCATTATGGCCGAAAGTCTATTCGAATCTGCCAAACCCAAAAGCCATGTCATGGTGATGGGGAGCAGCGTCATTATTACACTTACATTATGCAAATTAAGTATGTTATTGTAACCGTTATGAGGAGTATTCATATATAGATTCTTTTCTGGCTGAGAATTTTAATGTACATACATACAGAAAGTACGATAAAATAAATTAGAATCAACCATTATGTAATGGTATTATATATTTATTTACATTTACAACTCAGCCAGACGAGATGCTGTATACTCGTAAATTTTTTTTTTAGTTTAACGTGGGGGAAAGGTGCTCGCACCTACCTGCCACCGTTTCCGGTGACTGGTTATGTCGGGATCAGCATTGAAGATGGCGGACCGACTAAAACCCCCACGGTAGATCTGCTGTTGGCCCAGTGGCCTTTACAGCTACATCGGTATGACTCGCGAGCAGGAGGCCCGCAAGTTAAATACTCGTAAACGCTCTGTAATGATTTATTTCTGGCAATGCCCACAGAATGTCTGTACACGCATTTTTTCAAAATACACATGATTCTAAAGACAATTGTAAATTATGCCGTAATAATACTTCAGATTATTCAATTTCACACCCATAGAACGATTCATTTAAATACACAGGTAGGAATTTTAGACTGTTATAAATAAATAAAACCCAATCAACACCAAAGTGCCGAGGGTTAGGGGGAAAGGGAAAGAAACTAGCGGACGCTGGCCGCGTTTGTTTACTCCTTACTTACGGAAAATCCCACGACTTAATGGTTAGTTTCCAGGGGAAATTCTGCGTTGAAACCGACACTTCTCCATGCTTCCTTTAACTAAACGAAAAAGGTTAAGTCAAAATGATTATATAGAATTTTAGTGCGTAAATCGTACACACTATGTACGGAAGCAAGGAAAGTCGTGAAAGTAATAATAGAAACCTTTTTACGCTACTGAATAATTGATTTCTTTAAATGGGAACTATTGTCAAGTAAGCGAATGTCAGGACGCCGCATATCATAAACAGCCCGCTCTGCTCTTTTTTGGCAATATTAAAGTAGTATTGACCTCAGCTGCATATCCCCACAATAAAATACTATAAGACATTAAGCTATGAAAACAATATCAATCAGTTGGCGATTTTTTTCTAACAAGTTAAGCAGCTGATGGACCATCTATTAGGTACATTACATTCACAGGCACTGCATTGAACTCTAAGAAATATTTATTGTACAATTACGCCACAAACATATATAGGTACTTAATAGTTGTTATAAATTAATAAAAATAAAAAAAAGCATATGTATATAAAAAAACAATGTACAACCAGTGGCAAGATTAATTAAATAAAACAAAGAGACAATTAAACCTTGCATGGAAATGGAAAACAGATTGAATTTAAAATTCGAATTGTCATGTGAGCCGCGGTGCATTGGTCAAACGGACCGCAGTCAGCTTAATGCAAGATCAGCAGTTGAGGTTGCAGCGCTGATTTTCAGTGCGCCTGAGTGACGTATTGTAATCCTCAAAAATACAATTCAAATAATAAAATTCTAACATGCAACTCTGCAAAATAACATTAGAAGGTAACTGCTGTATATTTGCTAATACAAGTTTGATACATTTACTTTTAGTTGCTTTAAGGTGTACTTTATTTGCATGAAACCTGTCCAAAATCCTACTCAGTGTAGCATCGTCTGCGAACAATATTTATGTTTGTAAAATTCTGCACCAGGAATTTATGTAAGTAAGAAATAAAACAGGACCTTAAATAGATCCCTGTGGTGCACCTATTCACAGTTTCTGAAACCATAATGTTTTAATTTACTAAATATGGTTCTGTGATCTACGCAAACGCTGAAATTGATAATAGCAGTTTTAAGTACCGTTATCCCACGCGGGGACAAATATCGTGAGGAAAACTGCGTGTCTGAGAAATAAAAAAAAAATATTATTTCGAAGATAAGTGAAGCCCGGCAACCCGCACTGGAGCAGCGCCGCGGGCCCTTCCCGGCTCCAAAGCTCTCTCAGATATTTGAAAAGGAGGCCTTTTCCCAGCAGTGGGCACTTACAGGCTGGCTACTTAACTTTTTACTTTTAATAAGCGGGTTAACCTCGTTGCTAACGAGTTACAATTCAGCAAATCAACATTGTAATATAATGATAATCTTATTTACGTTAAAATCATCAAAGAAAAGACATAGCCTTTGAACAATTTTGAAATTTTATAAAGAAAAATATGTACAGCTCTAAGGATAAATTGATAATACGGGAATCTACAAATAAAGTATTGAAAGTCAAGCAGAAAGCTTATCCGAGTGCTTATTAACGTTTTTTTGATATTTTTTAATATTAATTCAACTCAGCAGGGCTCTTTCTCTGACATAGAGGCGTCTGGGTGGGTTTCTGTCGCTAATGAAAATTGCAAACACTGTTGTCCTCCGGTTTGAAGATCAAGCTGAGCTAGTATGATCACAGGATGTGAGACATTTCATCTCAGTACTCAGGGGGTGACAAGGAAAATTCTTCCCTTGCAGTTGTTTGGTGGTTTCATCCTTCATCGTCATTTCTTTTACGAAACCACCGTTTCTTTCGTCATTCTGTACGTGGTACAGTCAAGTGGCGCCGTTTGTTGCTGCTCGAATGGGCCGCCGCAAATGGGTTTGAGAACCAATTCATCATCCAGTGTATACCAGACTCTGGTCAGAGGGTTAGACATCTTGAGTCCTATGAAACCACTTTTCATCAGAGCTTATTTGGAACAGATTATTTATGACATGGTAGAGCCAAGCGGCGGCTTTTGCTGCTGCTCGAATGGACCGGCACGACCGGGTTAGTACCACAACCACTCAGAATACCAGCGTGAAGTATAGGCAGCTTCTGCTTCTGCGTTTCGTTCAGTGAGCGAGGTAACTCGAGGCCCACTCCTTTCGCCATCACCCAAACATCTTTAAAGGTCGGCAACGCACCTGCAGAATCTACAGAACGTGGGCATCGGTAATCACTTACCGCGTGGTTAGCCGCTTGCTCGTCGGCACCCTTTTTGCATATGCGTCCTTTGTTAACATAGGTCGTTAGGACCTGAGCATTTTGGCAACACATTTTTTTTTTATTCAGATTATGACCCAACCGCATTATGCCTACGTCGCTTGTAGCCTCAGTTAGAATCAATCAATTTCTATTCGCACAAATAATTAATTTACCACATCTTTTAACAACCGTCAATTACAAAACATATTTGTTAATTCGAAGCATTTCGAACCTCGATCGGACTGCACAAAGTCTACATTAGATTGGCCATGTCGCGCGTCAAAGCCTCACGGGGTTGTAGATTACTGCGCATGCTCGTGGTGAGTAAATATCACGAGGGTGCAGTTGTACGGTGGCGTCCGGCCCGTTCGGGACTCCGAGTGTTGACGCTGCGTTCCGTCGGCTGAACGCGTCGCGTGTGATATGTAAAAGACACGTTGTGAGTTCAGTTTATATCGGTGAACGAGTTACGAGGGCGATTTTGACGGTAAGTTCAGCTAAAATATCTACGTCTGTCTGTGGGTTGACATCGTTTGTTGCTGGACATGTTTCACATTTTTTAGGTTATAATTAAATGACGATAGACTTAGATTAGTATTATAAGCAATTGTTTCATTATGAACGGAGATAATTTTATTGTCGTTATATTGATCTTTTTGACTTTTGATAACACTGGACGATATTTGAGGTCAAACTTCATTAGTGTTACGTACAAATTCACAGTTGATAATAAGTGTATACGATTTATTATTAGACGTAGATAATTTCACACCCACACTGTTATTTGAGAAATATTGTCACTTCAGAGTATTGCGCTGGTATATTTCGTTATAATAGATCTTATTCTTTTAATGTTTTATTCTTTTGTTGCCCAGCCTACTTACTGCAGTCATTGTACTCAAAGGTAGAGCCAACCGAGTTTATTTTTGTAGGATACATACCTATTCTCGGTAGAGTTCTATCAATAAGTTTTCATTTATCTATATAACCTACTCACTAATGACAACGCTGTATCTACAACGAAATTAACATAAAGAAAGAAATAAACCAAATAGGCTTTTTAGTGTTCTTAAAACGTAACGGGCGAGATATTCCTATAGTGATCGAATAGATTTTCTGAATACTGTTAATAATAAAATTGACATTATCACATTACGGAATTTTTTGTTTTTTTTTTATTCATTTCACGTTATTACTAATTTCGTTGTGTCATAGAAATTTCACCAATTTTCCCGTTGGCGTACTTATTATTAAACCAAAACGGTAAGCTGCAAGTAAAGGTATACCATCATCTGATCCGAATGGCAACCACAAGTGCACATGATGCAGTTTGTGAGATTATAAATAAGACTAGCGATCGACGTGCAGCAGAACCAGCCGAATCTTTCGCACTCAAATCTTTAGAACTTAAATCTTTAGAATCTAAATCTATCGAACCTATATATATCGAACCTAAACCTTCCAAAGCTAAAGCTTTCGAACCTAAATCTTTCGAACCTATCATAAAATATATTTCGAATAAATCATGCACAACGCTATAAGATATTACCCGCACTGCGCTCACTAGTCTGCTAACTGTGGTGAGTGTAGATGCAGAGGCATTGACATTAACTCCACGAAATGCTAGTGCGCATACGCTGTTCTGTGCTGTTCTAGAAAAAGATTTACGTCCAGCAGTGGTCTAGAAAGGTGGTGGTGATGAGACTAACAACGCTAACAAAGCTGATGTTGAACTGCTTGTCCACGGATTATCCAATCATTCGTAATCCGATGCTCATGGTCATAAAATTAACTAAAACTGGGTAGCAATCAGATAACTAGTGTAAAATAAAGTCGAAATTCGTGTTTTTGTTTGTATTAGCTTATAACGTTTTTCGGTCTTTAAAATATTTCGGGACGAAGGGATATATGTATAACAGCTTCACATTTAGTTTTTAGGTTACGTATCTGTTCGTGCAAAACCGGCACAGTTTGCGAGAAATATACATAAAAAAAGGTTCATAACGGTTAAAGATCTAGACGTTTATTTCGGTCGTTTCGACTCACTTTTCTTATTTAGATCTACGTGACAAGTGGTAAGACTATCACCATCATAGTGTCAAGGCCAATAATACAAATCGTACATAAGTTCCTTATAACTCACCAGTACGAGTCTTTCATGCAGGAGATCGAACTCTGGTTTCTCGATTCGGAAGCAGATCCTCTAACCACTAAGCTGTCCTGTGGTCACTTTATGAATTAAAATCCAAACCTCGCAAAAGTTCTCAAATGCTATTTATTATCATTACTGGAAAGCTTTCCGGCTAACATGTTTCGTCGCCGAAAAAAGCACCTGAACGTAATAAGAGCTAATGGCTGACTGCTACAGCGTAATAGAGTTATTCCTCATCATCCTATTTATGTCCACTGTTGAACAAAGACCTCTTCTAGGAAGCGCCGGCGTGCATTTGCCTTTACCACGCTGGACAAGAAGGTTTCTGAACTCGGTCCTGGCACATTTACCTGGCCTCGTGACAATGCTCCCCAGCACTATCTATAGGATTCGGGTTTGGTGAATTCGGATGTATTTTCGCCATCACACCATCCGCCATCACACGGGTCGCCGAAGCCTCGTTTGTTAGCCACTAGGGTACACCATGTGGCGATGAGGTTGGTGTTTAAAGAAATATGTCGTGCATTCCATATCACTTCTATTCGTTATCTCTTAACGTGTTATAACTAATGAATTTCTTCGGAATGATAAAACATTCCAACAAAATAGGTCTAGAATGCGGACCTCTGAAGGCTAGGATGGAATTTCTAACAGCTCGCAGTTATACTGGCTCTCTCCAGCTGTACGTGGTAGAGCCAAGCGGCGGCTTTGCCTGTTGCTCCAATGGGCCGACACGACCGGGAAAGTACCACGGCATCGCAGAATACCGGCGTGAAGTAGAGTTCTCCCATCTCTCTCTTGCCCTCCCCAAATTACCTGAATGGTCGGCAACGGATCTAAAGCTCCTCTGATATTGGAGATGTATATCGGTAATCACCTCCCATCAAGTGAGCCAAAAAACCTTTCAAACCGGAACACAAAAATAGTAGCACTGCTCTCTGGTGGCAGAAACATTGAAGTGCCAATCCAGCCAACTCCTGGATGGAGAAGGAACTTTTAGAGGATGATAAATAATAGAAAAAGCTCTACCTTCACCAAAATTAGTCAAGGTCTCAGCTGTCAGTAATATGTGATTTGCAATTTATTAGAAACCCTTTATTCTGTATCATAATTTCAGCCTATCACAAGTCCACTGCTGAACATAGACCTCCCACAAAGATTCCCACGAAGCTCGGTCCTGAGCCACCTGCATCCATCGACTTCCCGCAACACTGCGCAGGTCGTCACTCCATCTTGTGGGGGGTCTTCCTGCACTACGTTTGGCTGCCACTCGAGAACCTTTTTTCCTCAACGGTTGTCAGTTCTGCGAGCTATGTGGCCGGCCATTGCCACTTCAGCTTGCTGATCTTTACGGCTATGTCGGTTACCATAGTTCTGCTGCGGATATCTCTATCACGCAGAGAAACACCGAGCATAGACCTTTCCATAGCGTGCTGAGCAACTTTGAGCTTCCTCATACGGCCTGCGGTAAAGGAATACTCTGTATACGGAACCCTAATACTTAGGTACTGAACCGTTCGTCGGTTCAATAAAGTCATTTAGATATTTACGCTTTGGTGGGCTCATTATCCGATAAGATCCGAAATCCCCGTTACATTCATTTTATGATTTTCATAAAGTTGAGCTACTTTTGATTCTCAAAAAAATCAAATTCGGATCATTCTAATGTTGCAGCCCAATGTTTGCATGCTCTGCGGGTTCCCGTTACGGTGCCGATTTATTTGGCATCTGGTAATGCCATGCTATCCAGTTATAATTTCCAGTTAAATCATCCAGTAATAATTTTGCCAAAACTCACCGTAGATTGAAATATTTAATTTTAAGCGGGCCTCCGGTTACCTCACTCACCGAGCGGAACGCAGAAGCACAAGATGCCTCTACTTCACGCTGGTTTCCTGCGAGGCCGCGGCACTTCCCCGGTCGGGCCGGACCTATCGAGTAACAACCAAAGCCGCTGCTTGGCTCTACCACGATAACAACCATTCAGCCTATCTGTAATTATTGATAATGGTATGGCATATAGCTATACTTCACGCTGGTTTCCTGCGAGGCCGCGGCACTTCCCCGGTCGGGCCGGACCTATCGAGCAACAACCAAAGCCGCTGCTTGGCTCTACCACGATAACAACCATTCAGCCTATCTGTGATAATTGATAATGGTATGGCATAGAGCTATAGATACGTGGTAGAGCCGAGTGGCCGTAAGGCCGGCTCGACCGGGTTTATACCAGGACCTCGCAGAATACCGGCGTGAGTAGAGGCATCTTGTGCTTCTGCGTTTCGTTCGGTGAGTGAGGTAACCGGAGGCCTCCTCCCCCCCCCTCTTCATCTTCCCTCTCATCTCCCAAATACCCTTTAAGGGCGGCAACGCACCTGCACCTCTTCTGGTGTTGCAGATATAAGTGGGCGACGGTGATCACTTATTGAACAGGTGAACCGATTGCTCATTTGCCGCTCCCATAAAAAAAAGATAGCCTAGTGATCAGGGCGCTCGCTTTAGTTTCAAAGAGCGCGAGTGACCTGGGTCCGATCCCCCGGTGCCGGCACCAAATAAATGTGGTAAATACTCCAAAACCCTCTCAGATATTCGAGAAGGAGGCTCATAGGCTGCTACTTTTATGGCATATGCGTCTGGTCCATGGCCACGGGTTTCTTCTGGCATTTTCCATCCTTGACTTTAACTTCATACATAGAATGAGACACGAGGTCGCCACAACACAGAAAGTGCGCTACTCTTTCAATCGCCGGGCTTGTAACTGAATTATTTTCCAGGGGGAATTTGTTTTCCACTCGCGTGTCATGGACGGACGGTCGTTTCCGATTTACATATTCATATAGCTCGCCGCACGCCGGCCGCTGTATATTATTATGACGTTATATTTCTCACACGTTCCGAATTAAGTCTTTATTTCTACTTGTTTGGACTGTAGGAATCGTTACCATTGTTCATATTGCATGAGCAAAATATTTCTTTTCATCCAAATGTCATCTTCACCGGAATGCAGTGCTGTCTTCAAATGCACAGACGAGGCTCTGGCGTCCGTTATGATGGCGGAAAGCCCACCCGACAGTACCAAATTCCACAGAGTAATGACGGACTTATTAACTTATTGGATAACCAAAAAAAAAACGATCGGTATTTGTAGTGCTTAGTGAATATATTGGAGCTTTCAAAGAAGCTTTGTACGTAAATGCTAGAGCTACTTGCTGCTGCTCGAATGAACCAGCTCGACCGCGGCCTCGCAGAATACCGGCTTGAAGTAGAGGCATATTGTGCTCCAGCGTTTCGTTCGGTGAGTGACGCAACGGGAGACCCAGTTCTCCCTCTCCCTACCTCTCTAAATATCCTTAAAGGCCGGTAAAATATCTGTAGTTCCTCTGGTGTTGCAGATGTATGTGGTTGGCGGTAAAAAAAGAGCTCCATGTTCAGCAGTAGAGTAGACTTCTACCGAAGATGATATTACGAATTTTATTTAATAGATGGCGCTGATATATCAGTTACTTTTCGTTGACTATTGATATTATTCGCTTCTGTATTTAATAAGATACATTTTATGTGGGTCCTAAAGAAATACAATCAAAGTGATTCACACTTTTCCACTAAGTTCTTAGAAAAGTGACCACTTCTGACAGTGACTAATCCCGTACATAAATCGAAAGTTATAGATGTAAGGAATCGATATGACATTAGAGTTATAGAAACATTACATCTTTATATAATTTGGCTTTGTGGTATTGTGGTTGCTTTGGTATTAAGTTGGAAATACCACAATATCTCTATTATTATCTAAAATTTATTTTCAATTATTAATTTAGTGTTAAGAATAGTAATAAGTGGACACTTGTAATTAGCAACTTATATCAGTTACAATTATATTTGACTGTCTTCACCAAAAAAATATACTACTAATTTCTCCTGTGTTGTTAAGGCAGTTTACATACATATTTTGCACACGAACAAACTCCCAGACCCGGAACTATTATTTGTAGTCCATACGAATACTAGTCACATGCGCGGAATCGAACAACTCGACCACTGAGCGCTGCCGCCAAACGCTTAGCCACTGCGCCATCGAGTAGACGTTAATATACGAAGTGTGGGTCGATGGATCAAGTTTATCGTATGTTTTATGAGGAAAGTCCACTTATTACAGACGGACCGTTAGTTCGTAATTATAGGTTAGATTTGACCGCTGTTTAAGATCGATATCTACTAATTCCTAATAGATAAGTTATAGACCCACGGGTCATGGTTTCACTAGACAGTGGGTTCTTTCTTTGCTCAGGAGTAGACTGGCTTAGGTGCCACCTACTTATATGTATGTATATATTCACGCCTTGTTCCCAACGGGGTAGGCATAGACAATCTTCCTCCACTTGCTACGGTCCTGACATACGTCTTTCGCTTCTCCCACTTTCATCAATCTTCACATGCATGCTCGTTGGTTTAGAGTACTATTGACCTGGCCTTTTTTCAGAACGTCTCCGATTTGATCGTGAAATGTTCGCCCAGGTCTTACTCTCCCCATTTACACATCGCCTATATTTGTTTCATCAACCTACTTACATTCATCCTCCTCACATGTCCAAACCAGCTCAGCATCCCTTTCTCAATTTTTTTTTACAGTAGAATGAACTAAATACATATACCTATATACATTATGGTGATAATCGAGGCTGCAGTTCCGCGGCTTGCTTTGAAAACACAACAATGTCTAAGCTGCATTGTAAGCCTCGTGCAATTACTGTAGAATATCGGACATGCATACATCCTACTCCGATCTGATTAGACTAGTTTTTTTTTTTTACAGTAAAGTGGGTAACGGTAAAACGGCTCACCTGATGGTAAGTGATCACCGTCACCAATGGACATCACAATGGTGATTTGGAAGAAGGGAGGGAGGATGAGGAACGCAGAAGCACAAGAAGCGTCTACTTCACGCCGGTATTCTGCGAGGCCTTGGCCAATTGTCGGCTCTACCGCGTAATAAAATGCAATTATTACAAGACCAAAACCTTTGGGAAGGAGGCCTTTGCCCAGCCCAGCACTTATAAGCTACTTTAGTTTTTAATATGTTTAAAACTGTAGAAATCAATCCAGTTTATCGGTTTGTATCGGACACAAGCTGTTTTCTAACCATAAATAAATTTAGGTTAATGTAACAATATGGATCGTTTATTAAATTCGCTTCACATAACCGCATTACCCGTTCGTTCTCATCAAAGCCCGCGCCGGTTATCCGGATAATCCCCAGAGTTGGATGTCTTCGTGCACTCTTTACTCGTACGGATAACTCCTTTTTAACCGGTACTTTAATTTTATCGGATACGCTTTATTATAAATAATTCGGTTCGCTTTGTGTCCTTTTTCTAATATTTTCCGAATGTAAGATCTTATGGACCCATATATAACTGGGGTGATCAGAGCTGTAGACATTTATTTTAGTTTCAAGCGAGTTTTCACTAGAGACTTTTCACTTTTTTTTTATGGAAAAGGCGGCAAACGAGCGTTCGGTTCACCCGTGTGAATACCAACGCTCACGTACACCTACAACACCAGAAATGCTCCAGATGTATTGCCGGCCTTTAAGGGTATTTGGGAGATGGAAGGGAGGATGAGGAGGGGGATGGGGTGGGGAGTGGGCCTCCGGTTACCTCGCTCACCGAACGAAACGCAGAAGCACAAGATGCCTGCGTTTTTTGCGTGCCCGTGGTACCAACGCAGTCGAGCCGGCCCATGCGAGCAGCAGTTAAAGCCGCTGCTTGGTTCTACCACGCATGAATCCCTGCTACACCTGCTACGGCTATCTCACCAACCCACGGGTTGACTGGCAAAAAATAGGCATTAAGTCTGCCCTTTGTCACCTTAAATTATAGGGGTGTAAGCATTAAGTTTATTTAATAAAAAAAAACAAAAATCCCCTGAACTCTCGTCTGTCGAATCTTTTTATTTACATGCTTCTATTCTTTATAACTAATTATTGCGTCGATTTTGCAGCTGTTGTGTGCGAGTATGTCATTATTCATGGGCATCATTACAGCCCGACGCAAGTCCACTTCTGGGCAAAAGCTGACACAGAGCTGCCATGCCACACAGTCCACCTCCACCTGACGATAAGTGGCTCCTGCGACTCGTGGAAAAGTGAAAATAACTTCTATCGAAGGAGGTCACAGAGGCTTTGTCACCCTGAGAACTAAGATGGAATATCTCACGGCTTGTAATTATACTGGCCCTCTGTACCTTTCGAACCGGACCACAATAGAGTAACCTCGATTCATTGACTTTCCGAAACAATCGTGTGTGGGGGAGACGGGGGAGGTGGGGTGGGGGAGGGGCTACCACTTCTCCTTGCTGACTCTTAAAGACTAAGTCTAAAAGCCTTAGTTTTTCCACGGGTACCACCTTTGTTTTTATCAAACCGGTGGCGATAAGGACGTAAGAGCTTCAAACACGCTCAAATTTAATGAAACAAAAATCCACTTTGTAATATCTAGCATGTATAATATGATGATGACAATATAACAATGGGTTCATCCCAGTCAGCCTCTCGGAACATCTGAGGCGGCTGGGACTCCGTGACGGACCGCTCCGAGCTCAAATGCAGAAGGCGGTGCTCCTTGATACCGCTCGCACTTTCCCCCTAACCTTCGGCCGTCTTGTCTCCCCCTGCCGAGGGCTTCCGTCTGGTTGGGTTATAATTTATTTATTTTATTTTACTTTAATTACTTTTTTAAGTATTTTAATAATAATATATTTAAAGATATTTATTTTATAACCCCAATTAATAAGCACTCACGACCATATACCTTATATTGGGCTGGTCAGAGGTCTAGACATTTTCGTCCTTTCAACCCACATTTCAGCAGAGCCTATTTGGGACAACGTGGCAGGTGGTGAGCCTGTCACCCACCTACGACCGTTGTTCTAACAACCGAGCCATGCGGCCTTGAGACTTCAATGGAACAATAAAGGCATTGTGTAAGTTACCAAATTACGTAACCAAAGCCGCCTGAACAAAGCCTGTCAATACCGGATGTATCGTGTCCCATTGTTCGGATAAACGCGTGTCCAAACCGGAAGTGTAGGTAAAAGGGTCAAACTAATGTATTAGACGGATTTGGTTTTTTACTCGTCGTAATTCAAAGATTTTAATGATTCGCAATAAATCCTTAACATTCGGAATTTAGAGACGTGATCCATTTGTCTAGTTCTTTATTGAACTTGGTACTGACCAAAAGGAGTAGTTCCAACCAGTTTTAATCTCTTGACGCTCATAAAACTAGCAACCTCTGTTACTACGTCTTCTTGCACTAAGTGTTCGGGAAAGTTATACTTGTGTTCCTTAAAGTAACAGCCTGTATGTGCCCACAGCTGGGCACATAAGGCCTCCTTCTCAATTACTAGTATCAGAGAGGGTTTAGGAGCCGGAAAGGGCCCGCCACGCTGCTCCAGAGCGGGTTGGCGAGCTTCACATATCGTCGAAATAATATTTTGTTATTTCTCGGACTTGCAGGTTTCCTCGCGATGTTTTCCTTCACCGTTGAGCACGTGGTAAATACAGCACTTAAAATTGCTATTAAGAATTTTAGTGGTGCCGGCCACCGGGGATCGAACCCAGTTCACTCGCGCTCTATGGCACTAAAGTGAGCGCCCTGGCCACTAGGCTACCACGGCTCTTTGTGTTCCTCACTATACCTTATATCCATCTTATGGTAAATATTTGAATACTGATGTAGGTTACTAGAGTCGTGGTAGCCTAATGGTCAGGGCGCTCACTTTAGTTTTATAGAGCGCGAGCGACCTAGGTTCGATCCCCGGTGGCCGGCACTAAAATTATTAATAGCTATTTTAAACACACGTTTATAACTGCATGTTGAAAACGCGAAGGCGAACATCGTGAGGAATCCTGCATGTCTGAGAAATAATAAAAAAATATTATTTCGCGGACATGTGAAGCCCGCCAACCCGCACTGCAGCAGCGTGGTTGGCCCTTTCCGGCTCCTAAACCCTAAATATTACCATGGCAATTGTATTTAGTTATTTCTTTTACTAATGCGTCATTTCAATTTCAATAAAAAAAAATTTTGTTATCCTGTCAATGTCAGAAGTGAAATCAAATTAAATATTTTTAATTACGAATAGTTTCATGACGAGACAATCTAGTTATTATATAAGGACTTATGTAATAACTAGTTCTTATTCTCTTGTAAAATAACATATCTAATACAAGCAGGATAAATGCAGTAGAAATGAGAGGGTTAAGAAGTATGATTGACGCGAAGATAACTGACAGGGTTCGAAATAATGTGATCAGAGAGCGTTGTGGCGTGAAAGAGGATGTAGTGACATGAATTGAGAAAGGGATGCTGAGCTGGTTTGGACATGTGGAGAGGATGAATGAAAGTAGGTTGACGAAAGAAATATATGAGGCGAGTGTAAATGGTAGAGTCGGGAGAGGAAGACCTAGGCGAACATTACACCATCAAATCGGAGACGTTCTAAAAAAAGGCCAGGTACTCTAAAACAGCGAGCATGCATGCGAAGATTGATGAAAGTGGAAGAAGGGAAAGTCGTATGTCAGGACCGTAGCAAGTAGAAGAAGATTGTCTCTGCCTACCCCGTTTGAAACAAGGCGTGATAATGTATATACATACATACATACAAGTAGACGACATTGATAATTTAAAAGTAAAACAGATTGTCTTCTCAGCTGTCATAGGGATAATGTAAACAAAGAATATTACTGAAATATAAAATAAAATACATTAAATACAAGGCAACACTATTTAGCAAATTTAGGAATTAATGAAGAGCATTGATATATGTCACAAAGGAAATATAAAACGATAGACAGAATTCAATAAAAGGACGAACAGAAATTTGTATATATAAAAAACAAGAACGTAAAAGGTAACAACATAAATAACAGTACACTTCACTTGGTTATCATGTTTATAATATGTTAAAGCCAATCAAATATTTAAAAAAAGAACAGTAAAGTACCCACAGCTGGCAAAGGCCTCCTTCTCAAATAGCTGGGTGGGTTTTGAAGCCGGGAAAGGTGCGGCCGAAACGCTGCTCCAGTGCGGCCGAAATTATATTTTTTATTATCTTTCAGACATGCAGGTTTCCTCACGACGTGTTCCTTCACCGCCGAGCACCTTTACCAGGTGCACTTAAAATAACCATTGATAATTTTAGTGATGCCGGCACCGGGGATCGAACCTGGGTCAGACTTTGGTAGCATAGCGCCCTGACCGCTACGCCACCAAGGCTCCCAGATCTAATAAGAGTTTATGTTATAACGTCATGCTATAAACAACACTCGCAAGTTGCCCAGCTATTTTAATATTTAGCTAATGAAGTTATTTTTGCTTGTGCTATTTAATTCATTCTTTAACAATACATCAATTTCGATTACAAAGAAATGTTGCCCTAAGTAATGAGGATTTGCAAAAACACGTCGATTTTACATAACATGATAATCAAACGAGCTTTTGCGACGTTTATACCCCACAATCAATCAATTGAAAATTACATGTAGGAAAAGCATAGAATACACCGCCTCCATTTTGTATTAAAATCGCCTCCATTTTGTATTAACACCGCCTCCATTTTGTATTAACATCGCCTTGTATTTGTATACAAAATTAAATTTTATGTTTTGTAAGAAGCAAGCGCTACCTATGACGATTATGTGGGATTTGAATGTAAGTATTAACATCTGTCACTCATGTTAGAGTAGGGTAGGCAGTGATTTCGTTGCCCACCTTTAACCAGAATGGAGAGGAAGAGTTATCTCCCCAGGGGGGAAGGTGGATCACCGTGGGGTTTTAGTCCGTGCAACCCTAATATAACCCATGCTTGTTCCAACGTTGGTATGATTTAGGTGTTACCCTACGTCTGAAAAAGGCAGATATTACGAACTCGTTTTTCGCCGCTCCAGGAGATAGAGCCTGATTTCTTAAGCTTTCAATAGTTACAGACTTTCGATTACAGATAGACCTTATATTACAGAGAAATCAGATTCACCTTATATGCGTGTGGTGTTTATATGAAAGTATTATTTATGGATTTTATCCAATCTAATTAATTTTTTTTATTTCTGACTTTACGGGTGCTTTGGAGAACCTGTGGCCATGGAGAACACAGATATATATTTGGGATCCTGTGATATATAAAATTAAAACTAAAGTCAAAATTAAAACTAAACCAATGCACGACTTCGAGATACTGTGAGCTCTTTCTATGTAGTACAGTAAAGTAAAGTAACAGCCTGTAAGTGCCCACAGCTGGGCAAAGGCCTCCTTCTCAAATAGCTGGGTGGGTTTTGGAGCCAGGAAAGGTGCGGCCGAAACGCTGCTCCAGTGCGGCCGAAATTATATTTTTTATTATCTTTCAGACATGCAGGTTTCCTCACGACGTGTTCCTTCACCGCCGAGCACCTTTACCAGGTGCACTTAAAATAACCATTGATAATTTTAGTGATGCCGGCACCGGGGATCGAACCTGGGTCAGACTTTGGTAGCATAGCGCCCTGACCGCTACGCCACCAAGGCTCCCAGATCTAATAAGAGTTTATGTTATAACGTCATGCTATAAACAACACTCGCAAGTTGCCCACCTATTTTAATATTTAGCTAATGAAGTTATTTTTGCTTGTGCTATTTAATTCATTCTTTAACAATACATCAATTTCGATTACAAAGAAATGTTGCCCTAAGTAATGAGGATTTGCAAAAACACGTCGATTTTACATAACATGATAATCAAACGAGCTTTTGCGACGTTTATACCCCACAATCAATCAATTGAAAATTACATGTAGGAAAAGCATAGAATACACCGCCTCCATTTTGTATTAAAATCGCCTCCATTTTGTATTAACACCGCCTCCATTTTGTATTAACATCGCCTTGTATTTGTATACAAAATTAAATTTTATGTTTTGTAAGAAGCAAGCGATACCTATGACGATTATGTGGGATTTGAATGTAAGTATTAACATCTGTCACTCATGTTAGAGTAGGGTAGGCAGTGATTTCGTTGCCCACCGTTAACCAGAATGGAGAGGAAGAGTTATCTCCCCAGGGGAGAAGGTGGATCACCGTGGGGTTTTAGTCTGTGCAACCCTAATATAACCCATGCTTGTTCCAACGTTGGTATGATTTAGGTGTTACCCTACGTCTGAAAAAGGCAGATATTACGAACTCGTTTTTCGCCGCTCCAGGAGATAGAGCCTGATTTCTTAAGCTTTCAATACTTAACTTTCGATTACAGATAGACCTTATATTACAGAGAAATCAGATTCACCTTATATGCGTGTGGTGTTTATATGAAAGTATTATTTATGGATTTTATCCAATCTAATATTTTTTTTTTATTTCTGACTTTACGGGTGCTTTGGAGAACCTGTGGCCATGGAGAACACAGATATATATTTGGGATCCTGTGATATATAAAATTAAAACTAAAGTCAAAATTAAAACTAAACCAATGCACGACTTCGAGATACTGTGAGCTCTTTCTATGTGTACTACATAGAAAGAGCTCACAGTAAAGTAAAGTAAAGTAACAGCCTGTAAGTGCCCACAGCTGGGCAAAGGCCTCCTTCTCAAATACTAGTATCAGAGAGGGTTTAGGAGCCGAGAAGGGCCCGCCACGCTGCTCCAGTGCGGGTTGGCGAGCTTCACATGTCATCGAAATTAAATTTTTATTATTTCACAGACATCCAGGTTTGCTCACGATGTTTTTCTTCACCGCCGAGCACGTGGTAAATACAGCACTTAAAATTGTTAATAACAATTTTAGCGGTGCCGGCACCGGGGATCGAACCCAGGTCACTCGCGCTGCACGACACTAGGCTACCACGGCTCCTTTTCTATGTGGATCGGAACAAAAATAAAAAGCTTCACCTGTGACGTGTCCGGGTTCATTAATACATGAAAACTTGAAAGTAAACTAACATTTACGGATTTTATCGTGTTTAATTTTGTTTTTACTTTCCAAACGTTCCCCAGTGATATACAGCGCCCGCGGTCGCGGTGGGACAAGAATCCGTAAATTATAGTTTCATTTCAAACGTTTAGTGTTCTCGTAAACACAAGAAATTATAATCTGTATGTTATTTATTTATTCTTTATTGTTAGCCTTAAGCTTAAGCTTGCAATGGGCGGACTTAATGCCAAGTGGCATTCTCTACCGGTCAACCCTTGTTATGGTGAAAGGTAGTTGGCAGGTACAAAACATGGAATAAAATGAAAAAAGAACTATAGGTAGACTCCAATAATAATAAGTTAATAAATACATATAAACACACTTTGTAAATAAATAAATATTTATAACATAAAATACACAAATGCGTATACAAATATATAAAAAGATATGTAAATAAATAAAACGAACGAGATCCTTAAATGATTTCTTGCTAGGAGATGCTTTTATCTTATCGGGCAGGGCGTTCCAGAGGAGTGTAGCTTGAACAGTAAAAGAAGAGTTATACTATCCTGTATTATGTTGCATTTTGTGTTTAGTCAGTGACGGATTTCCATTTAGCGTGACGTTGTTCTAGCGTGTTCAGGGTCGCTTAGAGAGCTTTCGGATACCATTCTTAAGTCTCTACTTGGGTTATAACATGACGCGTGACGAGCCTCGTATACTCTCATTACTACATTAGCCTGTTTTAGTCCACGGCTGAACGAAAGCCTCTCCGAGATAAAGCCGGTAAAAGTCGGCATGCATTTTTTAGAAGTTTTGATCACATTCAACACGCTGGACAAGCGGTTCGGTGAGTACAGTGCCGGTACTCTGGCACAAGTGACGCTGCTCTCCATATCTAGTCTGTGGGATTTGGGTTCGACGAATTGCACCATGTTCAGGTGAGGTTGACATTTGAAGAAATGGTGGTATGTTACCTCTTATATCATTACTTGCCTCGTATACGGAAGGGAAGAGTGATTTATTTGAAAATTATTAAAAGGCACCGTGTGGTAAAGGCGTAAGAGTCCGCCATCCCCCTTATCCCCGTGGGTTTCGTCAGAGGCGACTAAGGGAAAAGCCTTGGAATGACGGGAGAACCATCACGAAAACTGTCAGACTATAATGAAGCAGACCGATGACGGCCAGCAGCGTCCCAGCTGCATGTTGTCCTGGTGCTGCTATAGCAGATACACTTGCCGAGGGTGGCGATTACGGAAAACCTTCGTATGGCAGAGGTCCTGCAGTGGAATGTTTTTTGAAGAAATATTTCTTTTGGCGCGTTTGTGGAAAAATTATGAGAGTGAATTTTTAGGATGCGCGCGCACACCGACGACACCTAAAAGCGACACCATGAAGTTGGTTTGCAATTACGCCCACACCGACGACACCTAAGAGCGACATCATGAAGTTGGTTTGTTGAAATGAAATTGTCTGTCAAGTTTTCGTGAGAGCTGATAACATTATTCAAGGTAGTTATTCAAATATATATTAATCTACAACACGTGTTTTGTATCAGGGGAGATAAAAGAATATATTCATACAGAAATATACATATGTATTAGTGTGATTTTAAATTATATATGGTGGTGAATGATTATTTATTTAATTAAACCATTATCAATTGCATTTAATGTACATAGAGTACCGGCACACGGGATAAAATTGTTTAGTTACGCTAGAGAAGTATGACTTCCTATGTGCGTACATAAGAACCAAACGTGGTAGAGCCAAGCAGCGGCTTTTGCGCTGCAGCCCGAATGTGCCGGCAATCCGAGTTGGTACCACGGCCTCGCAGAATACCGGCGTGAAGTAGACGCACCTTGGGCTTCTACGTTTCCTTCGGTAAGTGAGGTAACCGGATGCCCCCTCCTCCTCCCCATCCCCTTTCTGATCCTCTCTCCCATCTCCCAAATACCCTTAAAGACCTCCTACGTACATATGGAACACTAAAGGTGCTGCAGGTACGTTGACTTTGGATGTTGTCGATGAGGAGAAGGGATGGGGATGGATGGGAATTGGGATTGGGCCTCCGGTTACCTCACTCACCGAACTATACGCCGAAGCACAAAATGCCTCTCCTTCACTCCGGTATTCTGTTAGGGCGTGGTACTACCCCGGTCGAGCCGGCCCATTCGAGCACCAGTAAAAGTCACTGCTTGGCTCTACCACGTTCCTCGAAATATGTTTTAATCCTATCTCAAACTTGCACGTTTCCTCACAATGTTAAACACCGAGCACGTGATTCAGCTTTTGCAGCGATCTCTGGTTTTTAAGTGCAGCTTAACCATAAAGAAACGTTTATGCCGTAAACGCAAGTTTATGTCGAGCTTTCACAATACCGGGGGAAGTGCTACGAGAAGCTCTTGCTACGCCATAACGTAGAGATAAAAGTGAAGTATAATCTATAAACTCTGCTCACTTCACTTCAGTCATAAAGCCGTGGTAGCCTAGTGGTCAGGGCGCTCATTTAAATTTTCATAGAGGGCGAGTGACCTGGGTTCGATCCCCGGTGCTGGCCACACTAAAATTGTTAATAACAATTTTAAGCGTTGTATTTACGTGTTCGGCGGTGAAGGGAACGATGGTGAGGAAACCCACATGTCTGAGGAATAATAAAGATATGTGAAGCCCGCCGACCCGCTTTGGAGTAGCGTGGTGGGCCATTTCCGGCTCCAAAAACCCTCTCAAATATTTGAGGAGTTGGAACTGACACGCTGTTCCCTTTGCTAGTACATCTAGTTTCTCGTTCCTAGATTTTTTTTATTAGAAAGATATATTTCTTTTATGCTCACGTGCATAATAATCGATTTATTGGTATGAAGCTTGCATTTGGAGGGTTCGGAGTTCGATTTCAGGTAATTTAGCGGTGTCGGCGCCGAGATTCAAACCCAGATCGCTCGTGTATCGTGGGATTGAACCTAACATCTTGACACCAGCCACTACGCCATTACATATAAGCAGTTACAATTTATAATCAATATATCCTTAGAGATAAGGTCAATAACGTGTCTAGTAACATGATGTGATTATTTAAAACTTCGAGCATGTCGAGCGACAGTGTTTAAAATTGGCTCGTTGCTCTGTCAACAATGTTGGTAATGCATGTTTATGTAACTGAAGGTAGTCCGAGCTAGCTCTGGTAGTTTGCTGACTGACGCTAGAAACTAGAAATAGTCGCTCCATGCGAACCGCTCGCTTTTATTGTTTGTTAAACAACAACACCTTTTGTTATTAAACAACAACACATAATGAACTAACGCTTGTAATAACTGACGGGTGTTTAGCAGGAGTGCTTACGTGGATAATGTCAAATGAATTTTTTTTTGAACCTACAACGGTTAAAGTTTAATTCTTCGATGGATGAACAGACGATAGACTAACAGTTTTCAGATGTTATCCAGTAAATTTGTAGGTGGTAGAGGCAGACGGCAACTCTTGCTGCTACTCGAATGGACCGACTCGCGGAATACCGGCGTGAAGTAGTCGTGTGCTGTTGCGTTTCGTCTGCTGAGCGAGGTAACCGGCGGCCCACTCCCAAAAGGTGGGCAATGCAACAGCAACTTTTCCACCATTGCAGATGTACGTGGGAGTCGGTAATCATTTATCATCAATCATCAGAGGAGCAGCTGGCTCGTTAGCTCTCTTGCTTCTATCCTTTGGGGTCATGTGTGCAGTCACAGAATAAGCTGTTATGTTCCGTAGTCAAACCTGAACTTTCGGGCTGAGCTTATGGGTGCTACAAAGATGAGGATGTCCGTCTATCAGTTATAAGCTGCACCGGGCATATTAAAAGCTACTACACGCTAAGCCATAGGGTCCTATCAATTACGTCACATACCTTATAGCACACCATTATAGTTCAGTAACTTGGTAGAGTTTAAACTTAAACATTGTGTTTTACTCAGTAGGGGGTGGACGAGGGGGTGGGGAGGAGCCTCCCGCTGCGTCATCTAATCTTCTTCAATGGGTTCTCTCTAGGAGTATTCTATTAATATGACCACTTAAAACTATCCACTAGAACATTTATCATGTCGAGTGTTTTGAATATCGAACATCGTATTATCTGTTTGTATCTACTCGTACATCAATCCAAGTGCTACTTGTAAAGAATAGGGGTTATTCTCGAAGACCATAAATTTCTCTCAACGTTACGTAAACACTGACTATCGGATAGATCTTTGTTCGTTTAATTGTTCTTAAGTAATGATCTCTTGTATTTACCCGAACACTACACATTTGAAATGAAACTACCATTTACGGATTTTATTGCGTTTAATTTTGTTTTTATATTCCCGACGTATCGAGTGTTTTACAGCAGCCGTGGTCACAGGGGGATTCTTCGACGTCCAGATGTTATAGTTAAATCGGGTTAACTTTAGCTTTTATTTATTAATTTTACTCCGATCTACGCAGGATGTGCTCACAGTACCTTGAGGTCGTGCAGTGGTATGCTTGGTTTTAGATTGATATTTTGTTTAATACTAGATCCCAAGCCGGTGGTAGTCAGCCACCTTCTCTGTTAAGATTAGGATGTTTTTTGATTTCAATACCCTCGCGAATTATCTTTGGCAGGAATCGGTGTTCCTTTATATATTTGTGGTCTATTAAACGGGCCCGATCAAGAATATAATTACATACTGCAGTCTTCCTAGAGCGTCGATGTTTCACGTCTGCTATGTGTTCTTTCACGCGGGTCCTTACAGATCTTTTAGTTAATCCTATGTAAGAGAGACCACATTTACAAACAAGCTCGTATACTCTATTTTGTATATTGTACATTGTACGTATCGGAGCCAAAGGGGTGACATTTGCTGCTGCTCGAATGGGTCGGCTCGACCCGGGCTAGTACCACGGCCTCGCAGAATACCGTTGAGAAGTTGAGGCATCTTGTGAATCTGGGCTTTGTTCGGTGAGCGTGGTAACCAGAAGTCCACTCGGCCCTCCCCCGTCCTGCCTCCTCATCCTCTCTCCAATCCCCCAAATATGTAGCCCAGTGGTAGCGTCCGATCCCCGGCGCCAGAACGATTGCTACAGTTAAATCGCAATCCAAAGTTCTGAGTTAAACGAGTGCTCGTCGGCGAAGGAAACCATCGTGAGGAAACCTGCTTGTCTTACCTTAACCAGGTACCCGAGTGGTGCTATGAAATTAAAGCTAACGCTCTGACCCCCGTCTTCCACGACTATAACTAAGTATTAAGCGTTATCTGGAGATGTGTACAAACTTTAGTCAGTCAGAGCTGTTCTCGGGTGAGTTGGAGAGGGCATTGACCGGTCCGTCTGTGTATCGTCGCCTCACTAATTGTCCCTCGGGTTTCGGAGCCAAGTTTGGGAAGGCTTAGTGACACGTTCGCAATAAGTTGTATCTTTGTTTCATGTCTAGCCTAGTTATGCCTTTATATGTAATAAGGTCAATATAGTTTCTCGTAGCACCGACTCGGATATTTCTGCTGAACTTTGAGTTGACGGGTAGATAATGCCATAGAAACTGACGTGTTAGACATTCTGATGGCATAGTTAATTCTGACGAGGCTTATAATTATATATTTTTAGCCCGATCTGCGCAGAATGAGCGGACGATGAGAGTCTAATTTTAATACAAATGTATTGTGTAGCTGTACGGAACCCATGGTACGAGAGTCCGTCTCGCACATGGCCGGTTCTTGCATACAGCAAGGAAAGATAAAGCGCAATACATCGGACGAAACAAATGTAACATGTTTGAAATCGAGAAGTTTTCACAACTTGAAAAAGCAATTCCAACTGCGCAAATAATCTGATATAGACAACGGTTAGAATAGGTATGTCTGACCGTCGATTGCACCTCGGGGCTCGCATACAACGCCGGGAGTACGTGAGTTTGTTGATTGTTATTAGGGTTGTCACTTTTTTTTTTTATATGTCTTTAATTTTAGGAACAAATGTAAAAAGTATTTCAGACATGAAATATAAAGCAATCACGACCGTCTCACTCATAGAGATTATGTACTTCCATTGAGACTGAGTGTAGTCAAACGGGCTTCCATCACCCACTGTTCAACTCTCGGGGCCGTCGGAAGGTACAGGTGTCGAACTTCGTCGTCCCGTTTACTACGGCCCGGATTACTAAAATCTATGGGAAAGGCGGCAAACGAGCAAGCGGTTCACCTGGTGGTAAGTGATTACCATCGCCCACGTACATCTGCAGCACTAGAGGAGATGCAGGTGCATTGCCGACCTTATTTGGGATATTGCGGATATTTGGTGAGCAAGCAGCGCCAAGGGAGAGAGAGAGAGGGGAGGATATGGTTGCCTCACTCGCCAGACGAAAGGCAATGCACACGACTTCTTCACGCCGGTATCCTGCGAGTCGGTCCATTCGAGCAGCAGCAAATATCACCCCTTTGGCTTTAAGGGTATTTGGGAGATGGGAGGGAGGATATGGAGCGGGACGGGGAGGGAGAGTGGGCCTCCGGTTACCTCACTCACCGGACGAAATGCAATACCGGCGTGTAGCGATTGAATATGTCCGCCAAAATACTGAATCCGTAACACCCTTTCTTCTTAGGCGACTAAGGGAAAAGCTTTAATAATCGCAATTGCAGGTGATAGATGGCTAGATAAGCGTCTCGAAAAATACCAGACCGAAATTAAGCAGACCGATGACGGGCAGCAGCGTCTGTGATGCGAGGGGTAACTACTCGATGTACGTTGCTAGCTCATCTGTCATAGTTAGCTTGAGAATAAATAGAGTAGATTGAAAAGTTTACGGTTTTCGAGTATACGGTAAAAACAAATATATAAAAGAAAGTATAACCCACTTTAAATAAAATTGTGAAAGCTAATTATGTACTTAATTTAATATACAATAGGTTAGGGTGCGGAGTGCGAAACATGACATCGTAAGTTAGAGGCAAAAAAAAAACAACAAAATCGTTATCATTATATTTATTACATTTCTGTTATCGATTCCACCTAAATTAGCATCACGAAATCAGAAATAACGCCCGCCGTGCTGTTGGCAATTATAATAAAAGCTATATGGTGTTTGATTGTAGGCTTTGTAGCTGTCGAGTGTTGTAAGTACCTTGTAATTGCTGTTTGACTGAGTGCCCGCTTTGTTACCGATTAATGTGTAGAACTACATTGTATTTATTTATATTCTTTATGGCTTTGGCTGCAGGGCTTTCAGCCACAAAATAAACTTTAAGCTTGTGCAATAAGAGATTTGTGATTAATCAGTTATAAAAATTATGTTTGGATTTTTAGAAATTGCTACTGCTGTCTTCTTTTACGTAAGATTTGTTGATCAAATGGAACCAGAAAGAAAAAATTTTTTACGATTTTTTTAAACAGTATGCACGCACATTCACAAGCACTTACGGTATAATACACAATATTATTATGCAATATCAACATCAATGATATCAAGATAACACAAAAATACGAAGTAAACACAAACAACAAAAAGGCACAACCATCACTTTTTGAGTTCGCGCCAAAAATTTAAAACTATAAGTTGTCTTGTTTTTTTTTCTTAATAAATAAGCAGCCGGTTACAGTCCACAGATAAATCCACATAACATTAAGACGTTATGTATTACTCACAAGGTATATCGAAGGCAGTAATCGGTTCTGGTTACACAGCTGAATAAACACATCAGTGCTGTTTAGTTTCTTTTTTAAATGGTTACTAAACAAGTGAACGGTCAGATCACTTCGGCCGAGGAATAGACAAAGGTATATGACCTTTGTCTATTCCTCGATTAGGAATCAAAAGGTAGGTGCGTTAACTATAGTTTCAGCGGTTAGACCGTAATTGTTATGTGCTATGTAAAGACATAAGGACCGACCCTTCTATAAACAGGTTACATAAAATTTAAATGCTAATGCTATTTATAATAAATATAGCCCAATAGGTTAGGGTGCTGTCTACGAAACATGACGTCGTAAGGTCGAGCCCGCCATTTGACTACTGTCGTGAACCACCCCAGATACCAGCTGTAAGCTTAGTTAGAGGGTTATCAGGAATATTAGGCTATAAGGCTCTGGAACGAAATCCCTCTTGACATTAAAAAAGCTCCTAATAAGTTTGCCCTTAAAAATAACATCCGCAAACATTACAGAAATGTTGCAAGTCTGTACTAGTGCTGCTGTTTGTTATTGTGCCGCTTCAGTTGTTTGTCCTGACATGTATATTATTCTATATATATATGGTATATTTGTATATATGTTATTTATATATCTATGTATGTATGTATGTATGTATCTATTGTAAGTATATATTTTGATATTTATATCCTCTTACTGGTTTTTTTCTCTTAGCAGTATCGCCTCTATTATGTATATATCTCTGCTTAGCCTAATGGTTGACTGGGAGAGAATGCCTCTAGGCATTAAGTCCGCCATATGTACGAACTAGTGCATAAAGATTAAATAAATAAATAAATAAATTAGTAATGTTACTTAATAAATTGCATTGAAGAAGAAGAATAAGAAGAAGAAAGTACTTTATTCATTACCACAACTCTAGTATCACATAATGAAAACATACTTTAAATAAAACGTCGTCCGACTCAGCATAATAGCAATGCTAAATGAATAACCACAACTACAGCGCTGGTATTGTGTTGGCACCCTTTTTTTTTTTTCTTTTCGCGTGTATTTTTCAGGCTTTTGTAATACATGAGGTATATGCTAGTATATGGTAGTAGTATTCATTATTAGATTATTATTATTAGATCCATGCGTATTTGCCGGACCCCGAATCTCACAGAGTGGCGATAGAGACCTTTAAAAAATACATACCGGTAGTAGTGGGCTTAAATAGGCCGATAATGAAGTAGATGGAGAAGAAAGAAGTATCACACCACACATCGTATCTCATCGCTGCGTGCCTAAGACGTGGACATTTTTTTAAGAGAAATATTACCATGTACAAACAAGGGGTTTCTAAAAAACAAAAAAAATTCGTCAATGAAGCGCCGGCGTAGAAATAAAAGGCACGTTTTACTGTAAATCTAGGTCAGTTTGTATGGAGGGCGCTTCTTTCACACTATTCCAGTGTTTTGTACTGGAAATATGCACTGCTTGCGATAACATGAGAGCCGAATGAAGCTTTTAAAATAAAGCTTAAACGTGTCGAGACTCTTTCCAGAATTACCCTATAATGTGATCTATGGAATCTATAATTCTTGTTAATATCGATTCATAATACATAAAAAAAGTACATTCTCACGTCGGTCACCAAGAGTGGTAGGCAGAGACCACAGCCTCCCATTTGGCACGATCCCGACACACCTGGAACGCCTCTTTCACATTGTTGCCCGCGTCACTGAAATTGTTAAAGTGCTGAACTTACGATGTGCTCGACAAATGTCAGTGAAATATTAATTAAAAATCCCAAGCTTTCGAAGCAAAAAAAGATCAGGGTAGTTTTTGAGATTATGTTCAAAGAAAATAAAATATTAACAAGTTTTTTTTTTATTGGAAAGTCGGCGAACCAGTATCCCCTAATGGTAAGTGATTACCGTCGCCCGGGTACATCTGCAGCACCAGAGGAGCTGCAGGTGCGTTGTCAACCTTTAAGGATACTTGGGGAGATGGGAGGGAGAATGAGAAGGGGAGGACGGGGAGGGGGAGTGGGCCTCCGGTTATCTCACTCATGGAAAAAAAACACGGAAGCACAACACCGGTATTCTGCGAGGTCGTATTACTAGCCCGGTCAGGCCGCAGCATCAGCCGCCACTTGACTCTACCGCGTACGAAAATTACTTAAATACTATACAAATGAATAAATGGTAGAGTCGGGAGAGGAAGACCTGGGCGAACGTTTCACGATCAAATCGGAGACTTTATGAAAGAAGGCCAGGTCAAGAGTACTCTAAACCAACGAGCGTGCATGCGAAGATTGATGAGAGCGGGAGAAGCGAAATACGTATGTCAGGACCGTCGCAAGTGGAAGAAGATTGTCTCTGTCTACCCCCGTTGGGAACAAGGCGTGAATATATTTACATACATAAAAAAGTAACAGCTTGTAAGTGCCCATTGCTGGGCAAAGGCCTCCTTCTCAATTACTAGTATCAGAGAGGGTTTAGGAGCCGGGAACGGCCCGCCACGCTGCTCCAGTGCGGGTTGGCGGGCTTCACATATCCACGAAATAATACTTTTATTATTTCTCAGACATGCAGGTTTCCTCACGATGTTTTCCTTCACCGCCGAGCACGTGGTAAATACAGCACTTAAAATTGCTATTAACAATTTTAGTGGTTCAGCGGTGAAGGAAAACATCGTGACGAAACCTGCATATCTGAGGAATATACTGATACTGATACATCGTATTTGAGAAGGAGGCCTTTGTTCAGCTGTGGGCACTTACAGGCTGCTACTTTACTATTACTTTAGATTTGCGAGACTGCAATACTGCAATGTTTGTTTAGAGCAATCTTAGTCTATTTCAGAAACTTTCAAATGTCACTAAACGCAACAGACACATTACAATTCGTGGAGCTAGAATGGCACTTATGCGAAAAAGTTTTATTTTTTCTTTATTTATGAATGAATGAGAATTCAAATATTCCTTGACCGTAGGAAAGATCATTTCATTTGTCAAATGACAAGTCTTTTTTTTTTTAATTCTATTCGTATTCATCAATGTCTACTCTAATAATTTTAAACTCTTTATACGCTTTAAAAAGAGTGCTTGCACTATGTGAAGATCTATATCTTTTTTTGTATTTATTGTATTTACAGGAACGCCAAACATTTGAAATTAAACTTAAGGATTTTATCGCGTAACAATATTTATATTATATTAATATTGTTTTATGTTCTCGATGTTTCAATTGACCCATTAAAAAGAGACCTTACGGTCCATTAGACGTCGTGTTTTGACTATTGTAATATATGTTTTAACATCAGGACGTCTAACACCCTAGTCTCATAGTGCTGGAAAGTGCTGGAAAGCATCACATATGTGGAAAAGTCAAATAATTTTTTTAAAGTTTTAATAAAAAATTTCATTAGTTTGTTTTTATGATGTCTTCCTGCTTATTTTGTCAGTGTATAAAAAAATAAATCCTGTAACTCAGTTAAAAGAAGTAATTACCTTCGTCTAACAAAGCTAGCAGGTGGGATGTGCTGGTAACTGACGTGAAAATGCATTTACAGTGCGAATCGGAATAAAACTTTTAATTGAAATTCTCCGGCAACTGCATACCGAAGTGGATTTCGCGTGAGAGAGCTTAATACGCGTTTCGATTATGTTTTGTTTCATCTATGTCTATAACTAAAATAAATCACCCTGTAGAAATCCATCGCTGTATGGGTTTCTCCATAGTAAAAGCTGGCGTGTCATGATGGAAGATTTGCCAAGGGTACTCACCACGCCGTCCATACTCCGCAGTGGAATGGCTTTCGCACATATCCGTGAATCCCATGGCGCCGGCATCTTCTCGGGATGGAACAGCATCCTCTCCCTCTCCGTCCTGGCTAGACGCGCCGAAACATGGACACGCACGCCCACTTACTCATCAACATAAACACTGCGAGTCCGTGAGAACTGACCGTCCTGGCATCCCACGGTGAATCTGGTCTATGGATGGGTGGCCGACTGTATTTCGGCCGCGGAGGGCAGGGTAGAATGGAGTATCGACTCCATCTCGGCCGCGGAGGGCAGGGAGACCACCACAGTGCACCAACATGCATCCGAAGTAGGCTCGCCAAGCCCACACGGAGCGGCCACCTCGGGTTAGCCCTCCCTCACCTCCAACCTAGAGGAACAGTCATGTAAGTTCCTCTAGGTAGACCAAGCCACGGTTATCAAGCCCCCCACGACAACACGGGAACACGCTTCGGGTTATTGCTGAGCCACTGCGCCAACTCAACCGTGCTATCGAATCTATGAGTATATTCAAGATAATTGTATACGTGGTGAGGCCAAGCGGCGGCTTTTGCTGCTGCTCGGATAGACCGGCTCGACCGAGTTAGTACCACAGCCTTGCAGAATACCGGCGTGATGTAGACGCATATTGTGCTTCTACGTTTCTATCGGTGAGTGAGGTAATCGGAGGCCCTCCCACTCCTACACTCCAACCCTCTCCTCATCCTTTCTCCCATCTCCCAAATAGCCTTTAAGGCCGGCAACGCATCTGCAGCACTGTTGGTGTTGCAGATGTGGGCGACGGTAATATCTTACCATCAGGTAAGCCGCTTGCTCGTTTGCTGCCTTTCCCATAAAAAAGGAAAAAAAAGTTAAATCAAGAACGACCCACGCTTAAAGTTTGTTTGAAGACCACTTATTTTTCAAGTGATTTATCTCAAGTTAATTACATACATGATTAAATAACAATTCTCTGAACGTTAATTATAGATACGAACTTTAATTGGATTTAAATGATTGAATTTTGGAATGCTAGCATCGTAAAAAAACTGCCTCAAAATACGAATTATTCTATATTAACATCCGATAATTTAACTTACAATTTTTATAATATAAATATATATAATAGGCTGTTTCTTTAGTCTGTTGTAATGGTATACTGTAATACATTTCAGTGTAATACATAAATTATTATTGTACGAATCAAAGTAAAAACAAACGGTCAAAAGTGCATACTGACCCTTCGCACTTAAGGCGTATAATTATCTAATACACTAAATAACGCACCAGAGCAAGGAGTCCCAAGCTGTGGTACGCGTACCCCTGGGGGCACGCGGGCTTCCATCGGGCATAAGTGAAAATTATATTAGTAATGGCGGAAATACTAAGAAGTTAAAACAGTTAACTTATATAAACATTATAATAATGTATAAAGTCTACAATATTTAATTTAAAATGAACCTCATATCTATCAACTTACTGAGGTGCTAGACTTTGAGCGTTGGATTGGTGAAAATCAGTACATTTTTAGTCTACTACTATGGTATGGAGTTACCACGGGAAGAGTATTCATTAATGAAGAGTTTTATTACGGGGTACGAGAATGAAAAAAGGTAAAGGGAAGCACAGCTATAGGGGATTCAAACCAACATCGGCGACGCGGCGCTCACATCTGGACGGAACGGCAAAAATATGTAGGGTTACTTTTTAGTCGCTGAAAGATGACAAATGCAAATCGCATCTACGATCAATTTACGAGCTGACTTTTGTTTTTTTTTTCACGAGTAAGAGGGCAAAGGAGCAAGTGGTTCACCTGATGGTAAGTGATTACAATACCGGAGGTGTTGCAGGTGCCTTGCCGGCCTTTAAGTATATTTGGGGTAGAGGGAGAGGACCTCCGGGTACCTTGCTCACCGAACGAAACGCAGAAGCACGAGATGCCACTACTTCTCGCCGGTATTCCGCGTAGCCTTTACTACACCGGAGCCGGTCCATTCGAGCGGCAGCAAAAGCCGCCGCTTGGCTCTATCACGTGCAAAGGTTACAGCACAATGCAGATTAAGTATATCTATCATCTTATAATATCACTTATCATGCTCGTTTGCCCCCTTTACCAGTAAGAAAAAACCATAGAGGAACCATGGATAAAGGATTGTGTAAATCTACCTTTTATTTTCAATTTTTTTTTTTATTAAAAAAGAAAAGTCTCCATATGCCAGCCTCTCATGTAACAATTAGCTTTAGGTAACAAATAACATGCCGTATCCGAATTTTGCGGAATCTGTATTAGCATGCCGGCTTGCTGGTGCTTGCATGTTCAGCAGTGGACATAAATAGCACAACGAGGAAGGAAAATTATAATATCTAAACTGTCTAGCTGTACAGACGAACGTCTGGGAAAAGTAAATAAAAATGTAAATGTTCGTCTGTTCCAAAACTTAAATCACCGAAAGTTCTGCATCGATTGTTTTGAAGTTTTGACACTATGTTGCATATGAATTCCCTGGAGCTATTATATCTATATAAAAAAAATGTAAATAATAATTTGTTCCAAAAGTTAAATCTCCGAAAGTTGTTTTAACGTTGAAGTTTTGATACAACGGTTCATTCGAATACCCCGGGTGTTTTTATTTATAAATCAATGTCAGTCGGAGTGTCTCTCATAGGCTTGAATACCATTCGATCGCTTGAACACAAATTTATAGGTTATGTCCGACGCATTACTGGAAACGCAAACGAATTAAATAAAACTAGTTTAGTTTTAATTTTCTATTTATTGGGAAGAATAAACACTGCGAAGGCTTGGCAGCATGCAGTTAGTGTATAATCGAACTGGAGCTGTTGAGATGGACTCTACCCAACTCTACTCTCTCTCCATAAACATCTCGAAAACGAGTGGAATTTGTCCAAAGGCAAGTCCTAAGCCGTTATTTCTAATTTTCTAGACAATTATTAATAAAGAGATCTTTTATATATAGAGAGCCGTGGTAGCCTAGTGGTCAGGGCGCTCACTTTAGTATCATAGAGCGTGAGTGACCTGGGTCTGATCCCCGGTGCCGGCACCACTAAAATTGTAAGTAACAATTTTAAGTGCTGTATTTACCACGTGCTCAACGATGAAAGAAAACATCATGAGGAAACCTGCACGTCTGTGAAATAATAATTATTATTTCGAGGATATGCGAAGCCCGTCAACCCGCACTGGAGCAGCGTGGCGGGTCCTTCCCGATTCCTAAACCCGTACTAGTATTTGAGAATGAGGTCTTTGCCCCGCTGTGGGCAGTTATAGGCTGCTACTTCACTTACTTTAGATGTTTAACCTTGCCATCTACACGGGTCTTCTTACCTATAGAGAGGCCTCTAGGCACAGTCCTAAATATAAAAGATTAAACTCTCACTACCGTATACGTCACTCAATACTGGGGTGGTCAGAGATCTAGACATTTTAGTCCCATCAAACCACTTTAGAAATTAATCAGCAGAGCTTATTTGGGACAACGTGACAGGTGGTGAGCCTGTCGCCGTCGTAGTGTCGAAAATATTCACGTGAACGGTTACAGAGAAAATAGACCTTAGCAATAATAACCCCCGACTGGAATTGAAACGTGGAACCCAAGCCCACGGCGTAGTCAACATTAAAAGTAATTTTAAACAAAACAGTAAATGAATATAAGATTTAAAATAAATAGTTTTAATTCAGACACACATGTTCATTTATCACAATGGTTTCCCAAAATTATGTTACACTAATAACTTCCAAAATAAAAATTGTTATTTGGTATATCATATCAAACTACATGAAATGGTTCTACGCTGAAAATTTCACTTAATCTGAACTCAATGAACAAATAAACTTTTAAATTTTTAAAGTTACAACTTATCTCAATATTTATAACTTTCAGAGTTCCTCGATACACTTCCCTGCAACTTTGATATGACCCGTTGGGCACCGATCACCGCCGAAAATGACTCTTTTATAATTAACAGATGTTTTAGTTTTCGATTCGCGACGACAACAGACAGGGAAACAAAGAAGACAGCGTAGGCGATGATAAAAGAAACTGCGTTGATGATAAAGAAGAAGCTGAAACAGTGGATGCAAATTATAAGCATAGAAACACAGATGAGTGTTGGTATTTTGCATATCTTGTGAACGACGATGTTTATCAAGAGAGGTCCCTTCGTGGTATTCCTTGGTATTATTAAAATTTATGACCTCTCTTTTAGGTTTACTAGCTACTTGCGCGTTTTCATCTTCACGTGCTTGAGGTTCTTCTTTAGTTGCAATTTCACGTGTTTCGAATGCGGCAAATGAATTAGTTTGTAGTTTTTTATTTTTGCTCGGTGGACCATCAATGTCTTCTATTAGAACACTTCTACCATGTGCTGAATTAGTATTGCCAGCAATCACACTGACAGAAGCAACTACAAGGAGAATACAATGACATTTCATCGCCATTATTGCCATCGTTACATAGATTATACAAATACTGAAGAATTCAGTAGTTTACTTGTCTATAAGTAATTAAGAAATCATTAAGTGTTTTGATAAGATATGGTTCCAGATATAGAGTTATCTTAAATGAGGAAATAAATTTATAATTTGAAAGTTACTTAGAAAACTTTGATTTAAAATATTAATCATCTTCTGTGGTGAACCGTGAGGAAGCATAAGAATTTAACCACCTCTATTCCTCCCTGGGTGTCGTAAAGGGTAACTAAGGGAAAGGCCTTGAAAATGTCATGGAGAATTCCGGGACCAAAGCCAGTGACGAGACTCGTAACCCATTACGTGTTTCTTTCTATCTCCCGGAGACGAAAAATCGAGTCGCAGAAGTCTGTGTCAAGCTTCACCAAAATCCTTAACCTCTGCCTACTCATAGGATGATAGGCGTGAGTGCTATCGATAAATGAATGGAAATGATTTTCCTTAAACATAGATTTACAATAGACAGATAAGAGGAATAAAACGATATAATTTTTGTAGATATATTCAACACATGCGTAACAAGGTAACGAAAACAATAATAAAATTTATTTTGTTTCTAAATTGGGTCTGCATTTAAAAGTACGTACCTAATCTCGGCGATTCGTTTTGAATACCTTATTTTGGATACAAATTTGGATAAAGGTTCGGTTTATTTATTTATTCTTTATTGCCTTAAGCTTAAGGTTACAATGGGCGGACTTAATGCCAAGTGGCATTCTCTACCAGTCAACCCTTGTTATGGTGAAAGGTAGTTGGCAGGTATAAAACAAAGAATAAAAAAAAATAAAAAACTCCAATAAAAATAACTTGATAAGTACATATAAATAAACTATATAATTAAATATATATTTATAACATAAAATACACAAATACGTATACAAGTATATAAAAGGATACATAAATAAATATATAATAAAAATCAAAAATAGATAAGCCGAATATTGTCATTGATCTATTATTCTATTAGGTAATTACGAAGTAGACTCTTAAACAGTTTCTTGCTAAGAGCTGCTTTAATCTTATCGGGCAGGGCGTTCCAGAGGAGTGTAGCTTGAACAGTAAAAGAAGAGTTATAGTATCTTGTATTATGTTGTGGAACTCGAATCTTAAATTGGTTTATGGAACGAGGCTCTCTGTCATGAGCAGAATAAAGATATTGGAAATTATTCTTAAGATAAGAAGGAGAATTAGGATCAGTAAATATAGAATACAATAAACACAGAATTCGAGAACTACGCCTTTGACGAAAAGGAAGCCAATTAAGCATGGAACGATTTATCGTCCACCCTTGAATTTCATTACATATTTCTTTTAGATTACACCAATATTCTGGTGAGGGCCAAAGTACTGTACTTTTATTAAACTGGAGCTTGTGCGTTATCAGTTTTTAGTTCAGTTTTATTAGTATACCAGACCACAGGTGGTGATCCTATAGCCGTCTTACTATCTGTTATTGAAAAAATATTTACGACCACTTACTTACATTCAATTATTATCCTATGTACGTCACTCGTTCCCAATTTACATCACTTTCAACTAGTTCAGTCAATTACAACCTATTTTATTGTTCTTCAACACATTTATTGAACACCTTCGCGAAGCCCGTGGGGCACCCCTCCCCACCTAAGATAAATTTGTAGTCCACCATGAACTGAGGTGTGTTTCTTGTAACCGATTCTGGTGTTGGAACGTCCACTGTAGTCACTAGTGCTCTTACGATTTCTTGACTCAATTGGTCATGAAGCAATGGATTATGATATTGAATGTTCGGATGTGGAGGGTAGTGTTTCGGATGATGTTTACCAGGAGAACGGCGATGGCCTGGATGATGATGAACAGATTGCCTGTGTAGACTCTGATGATCTTCAAAGAGTGAGTCCATATAATTTTCCCATTGATGGTCCGGCCTGGCTGTTGCGACACGGCGTTTAGTTTTACCGCTGCGGTGATTCACATTGAGATCACGTTTATTCAAGTGTGACAATTGTTGTTCTCTGCTGGTTTTCTTTCCAATACTTTTACTCGCGGAAACCGCGTGTTGTTTCGTGTTCTGTTTATAATTTCTATCACTGTTAGTGGTCCCTACATCGGTCTCTTCATAGTTGTATAAGCCTAGACATCGTGTAGAAACAATTAAAAGGTTCACGAATAATAAATATTTTAAGTACATTGCTAGAATAATATTTTTTTACAGAATATTCTTAGTTAGCTTGAAATACGTATTGTTCAATTGACAGTCTTCATGTAACTAGTTTCGTTTAAAATTATAAAAGTGATTTATAAATCATTAGCTGTCGTGTTTTGTTAGTGTATTATTAATATTTTATATAACATCAAAGATAATATGTCAAAGATATTTTATAAAATCAAGTTAAACAACATTCTTTAAAACGACAATGCTAATGTTTGTAGGTCTTAAATATGTTTTGTTATTGCATTTGTTATTTGCAGAATAGGCAAATATTGCTAATTTAGAAATGTAACCACAACTCTTTTCGTCTTTCATTGTTATCTAGAAGGGTAGATTTTACTGTTTTAAGATCACAAGCAGACATAAACACTTTAAACTTTCATTGTAAGCGGATTAGCCAACAAGAAAAGTAAGAGAGCCCTTTAATACCTAACATTCTCAGGCTTCATAAGTTTATACTTACTCTTGAATTTGATCCCCAAGTCCGTATCAGATAGATCTTTTGCCATTGATCAGTCTGTCGTCAAAGCATAACTTGTAAATTAGAAGGGTTGTCCCCTTGTAGGTGACTGTGGCATTTGTACAAATATTGGGTTTAAAACAAGTGTGGTAACTTGTAGAAGGTGAAGAAGGGATTTCTCCACCTCCAGAGTATCCTCGAATATCCTCTGGTTATTTGGATCTTACACATATTATTTGTACGTGTTAGATCCAAGCAGTGACTTTTACTGCAGCTCGAATGGGCCGGCTCGACCGGGTTGGTACCAGCGCCTCGCAGAATACCGGCCCGAAGTAGACTCATCTTGTGCTTCTGCGTTTTGTTCGGTGAGTGAGGTAACCGGTGGCCAACTCCCCCTTCTTCATCCTCCCTCCCATCACCCAAATATCCTTTAAGGCCGACAACGAACCTGCAGCCACGCTGGTGTTGCATATGTACGTGGATGACGGTAATCACTTACCATCAGGTGGTACCATTGAAAAGATTTAATGACTTGTAGAAACTTATCATCATAGAATGCAGATGTATAGATTATATTTGCAGATGGTCCAGTGAATAGCGGGATCTTAAGTAGTGAAAACCCATGTTCTGAAATAGATGGCGCTACAAGCAGGTGCCGCTTGCGAAGGCTGGTCTGCCCGAGTAAGTAATGCGCTTGTGCTTTAATTTTTATTATTGCAGCATCTTTTCATCTGCTTATGGGACCTTCTATTTTATAGCGTTGTATGTATTACAATTATTGAAATAAAAGAGGTTGCCTTCGCAGATTCTTTCATCTGTTTCATCTCTTCCAGAGGAAACTCATTACGTAACGTTAGTAGATTTGTAAAACAATCATTTATGTGTTTAAGATTGGATATTTGACAAACGAAATTTTCATTCTTTCTGGGACGAATAAAGAATTTTGTATTTTATCTCATATGAGAATAAGGCTATGCCTGGGGGAAATCTATTATTTTGGAGATAGTAAAAGATTATACGAGAAACATTCCTTCCTACGTCCTGTTGAGCCATAACGTTTATTATCAAATAATACCAGTTTCGTGTGATTGTTAATTCGGTCCTCAGTTTAGACCTGCAGTAAATTGGTAACTTCTTTATTACCGACTTAAAAAAAAATACCCAATTCTGGGGTAGACAGAGTTCAGTACATTGAAGTGCTTTCAACTCACTTTTTACCAGAGCTTATATTGTGACTACGTGACAGGCGACGAGCCTGTCGCTGTCTTAGTGTCCGGCCCAACGATACAAATCGTACATAAGTTTTGAAACACTAATTGGTACAAGCTGTGCAGAAAGGGAACTCGAGTCTCCTGATTTGGAGGTAGATCTCCTAAAACCACTCGGCTATTTAACCATTGCTTATGTTACTAACTTAATCCTGTTGAAATGAAACTTAATAGTGTTACGGATTTTATCGCGTTTAATTATGCTTTTATATTCCCGACGTTTCTATTGCTTCACAGCAGCCGTGGTCACGGGGGGACTGAGGTGTTAGACTAAATAAAATCCGTTAATAATAGTTTCATTTCAAACGTGTAGTGAGCGCGTGAATACAAGAAATCATTAACTTACTCCTGTTTTATAAATGCAACATTCATCAATTCTGGACCATCTTGAAGTTTACGCTCGGACAAAACTCTCATAAAATAAATTTAACTGATCCGACAGATTAAGCGGTTAATCTTTAGTATAGCCTAACCGAGATTTGCAGGCCATAGGTGCTGCAAGCGTGGCGACTGTGGCAAACCCTCCTGTTGGGAGAGGCCTATGTACAGCTAGATCATTAACAGATTGATTTATAAGAGGCTTCTCACATGTACGTAATATGTCTAAAGAATGGAATACATTAAAAAATGTTTGAACTTTTTTTACTATTTATTTACAAAAAAGACACTTGTAGTTACAAGACTTAGTTGCTTTTATTACACTTTTCCGAAACCCTATTGTTTATTCAACAAAAACTATTTTGTCATCTGCAGTAACTTTGTATGTTGTTGGATCCACGTCTGCAAAGTTCCATAGTTTGGGGCCGTTCAGGTTTCCTTCATCGCGCGGGGTATAGTGGAAGTGATGGTGAATGTGATTGTGATCAACCCGCCGACGAGGAAATTGAAGGTTGTCACTTCGACGTGGCGGTTTTTGATACTGATCGGGCAATGCGTTTGTGTTCTTTCCTTGATTAGCAAGATTAACAAGTCTCCATATGTCCTGTAATGTTAATCCTATGTTTGGTTCTGGGAAGTCATCGTCGTACGGTACTTTGTAGATATTGCGCGGATCTTGATAGCCCCAGTCGTTATTCGGATATCGGTCGGAATTCTTTTCAGTGCCGTCGCTTCCTTCGTTATAAGTAGTTTCTATATCATTCTTAATGCTTTTCGATTCCACTTCCTTCACGTAGATAGTCGCTGTTACGATGAAAACGTAATAATTGATTAGCATTTCGATTTTGTATAAATTGAAGTTTTCACCAACGCTGCTTCGTAACTGACCACAACTGTGTTGGTTATATTGGTTCAGTTATCTCTGTTGCGGTTAGATGACGTGATCAAACTGTTTAATAATACGAAATAGACGATTTTCGTGGTATCTTTTATCTTCTCATGTAATTTAAATTTAATTATTTAAGGAAAAATTCCACAACTGTGCCTTGGCTTGCTCGCATGTTTGAGAATATTTTGGATGCCGGACTGTATTTGCCACGGTGCTCCAGTAAGAGTTGGCGGACTATTAAAAGTTGTTAATGAGTAATTTTTTGATGCTGGATTGTTTCCAGAGCACATGAATCAAATCAAATCAATTCTAAGCTAAGCGTGGTAGAGCCAAGCGGCGGCTTTAGCTGAAGCTCGAATGGGCCGGCTCGACCGGATTGATACCACGGCCTCGCAGAACACCGGCGTAAATTAGAGGCATCTTGTGTTTCTGCCTTTCGTTCGGTGAGTGAGGTAACCGGAGCCCCACATCCCCTCCCTATTGCCCTCCTGTTCCCTCCCATCTCCCAAATATCCTTAAAGACCGGCAACGCACCTTCAGCATCTATGGTGTTGCAGATGTATGTGGGCGACGGTAATCACTAACCATCAGGTGAACCGCTTGCTCGTTTGCCGTCGCTTCTATAAAAAAAAAATTTAATTTATCAACTTAAAAACGTAAACTTTTACTAGTCACACGTCTTTTTTATTTTCAACCTCTGGCGAAGAAGAACCAGGCGAAAGAACTTCCGTACGTTTCCTCTTATTTCAAAACGTTTAGGAGTACAATATTTGAATAAATTTTCAGAAGTCATTATCCATGGCGTAGTGGCTAAGCGTTTAGCTGCGACGCTGTGGGTCGCGGGTTCGATTCCCGCACGGGACTAGTATTTTTATGGACTACCAATAACAGTTCCCGGTCTGGGTGTTTGTCCATGAGCAATTAATGTATGTAAACTGCCTCCGCGACACAGGAGAAATTCCTACAGCGGAAGGTAACGTTTTTTAAAAATAAAATTAAAAGAAAAGGTATTCGTTTCTATTAAAATAACCCTTCTCATAAGGTCTTTGCTTCACCGGTTTTTTTTAAAACCTATTGATTGGAAAACTTTGCAAACTTACTAGGTATTTTGTTGTAGAAACAAATAAGTAAATTGTCACATGAAAGCATCACAGACTCCATGGAGTCTGGTAACATGCTTGAGATGACGTGTCTACTGTGAAATTTAAAGTGACGGTCGATCTCTCTGCTACCACGATTAGGAAGAGAATTGTATAAAGACCATACTTTATTCATACGGCGAAAATTAAATAGTGTCACTATGGCCTTTCTCTTATTATATATTAAGTTTATTTTTATTATACACAATTAAATTTTTTAGAGTATTTAATCATTTGAAAAGTAAAGAAGCAGAATCATCATTCTATGAAATATGAAAGCAATTTTCAAAAAATTTTATGTCTTCTTTGACATGAAATCGGTTTTTATATGTCAGATAGTCATAGATTTTATAGTCAGTCAGTTCGGAGAGTGTGCGGAGGTTTTGCATAACCTAATACAGGGGGTATTAGGTTATACAAAACCTCCCCTTTCCATCACCGAACGACTAGACGCGGCGAGCAGTTCCACACTTATGTTGTAGACATTCTTCCATTACGCACGAAGCGGTTTGCCTCTTCTTTCTTTATGCGAACGGCTACGGAGTGGAACTCTCTGCCGAGGTCAGTTTTTCCGGAAACCTTTCACCTGGATATCTTCAAGGCCAGAGTGAACAGACATCTAGGCAAGCGTGTACCATCCTAGGCCTCATCTTCGCTTTCCATCGGGAAAGATTGAGGTCAAACGCAAGCCTATTTTCTCATAAAAAAAAAAAAGATGCATACTACGAGAACCTTGAAGTAAAATAAATATTATATACATTGATACCGATATCCGATAAAGAGAAGCAAACATTTGATTCGTTCTTATCTCTGAGGGCTAAGACGTAATGTTCTGGGGTACAGAAAGTCTCCGCCGAAATGAAATACGATTCGTGACTTGCGAAGCTTCAAATGTTGGGTTTTCGGATCTAGTTGTGTTGGGTTGGGTCCCGTGTCGAATGTGACTAACACATACACGGGGGCAAGAGCGGTTCGTGTCGGGCTGGCACCGCTCCAAAATCGTATATCAGCAAGGCCTATAGAACAGTACACCGACCCGTACCCTTAATTGGTTTGCCAAACCCTCACCATCCCCTTTGATATTGGCCGACCATGTAGGTTCCTCTTGGTTCATCGTGGGAGACCAAGCCAAGGATACTAAGGCCTCTTCCCACGAAAAGGCCGGATCCCGTTCCTTGGCACTGCATTAACCCTTCCTCCGATCTTATAGCATATGCGTTATATCGCATATGGGAAGGTACTCCTGCGCAGTTGACAACTTCCGATGATTTTCGGAAGTTGCTACCGTTATCGAGATCGGCCAGATGGGCATGGTCACCACCACCACCTTCACCAGCATCATTACTCGCGCAGCTGTTTTCATTACACTTTCACGTTTTTGCAGATGTGGGGCGCCGGTGCTTGACCACGGACGGGCTGTTAAGTGCGCTGGCCCGCCTACGCCGCCCCCCGCACCCCCTCCCGCACCCCACAGCGCACCCTACCCGCCCCGTAAGTATCAACTACATCGAAGGCGGTATCAGTTCAAGTATGGTTTTGAATTACTCAAGACATTACTTATTGGAAATGAAATTATTATTTACCGGATTTTATTACAATAATTTTATGGGTTCACGAGAGGATTGTGGTGTTTGATGTTCTGATATCATAGTCAATGCGACTATCGTCTTTATTTAATTATTTATTGCTGGTCTACGCAGAATGAGCTCATTGTATCTGGAGGTAGAGCTCACAGGATCCCAAGGACCCAGGCTTCGTATCTATTGAGACTAGTATGCTTTTTAATTTCAATAGCCTCATGGAGGAATCATCCTTGGTAGGAACCGGTGTTTTTTAGAGAGGATATATAGTCTGTCAAATCTAATGTTTTCTTCATTTATTATTCGAATCGTGTTCAAGGAAAGTCAAAGAAAGAGTTCTTAATACATAATTAAAAAAGAAAAAAAGAAAAAAGCGAGCTGTCAAACTCGCGCTATGGTGGTGGTGGTGTGGTGGAAACCAAGAACCTGTTCATTGGCATGCGATAGAGTAATAAATATCTAGAGCAATCGCATACCGATATCAGTTTGTAGAAAAGTGTAAAGTTAAAACTTTTCAAGAATCTCATTTATGAATCGGAGATTTCTTGTTAGGCATCAGAGGCGATGAAACCTGAATCATGCATGATTGTCTACTGTAACTTGGCCACGAGTTATCTGATTAGTGGAAGTTTTAGATTACCTAACATTACGTTTAATGGAGATCTTACGAGAAAAATAATTAGTTATCAATTATTTAACCTAGTAATTATTAAAATTCCGTTATACAACACTCATTAAGACATTAAAGAGATATTTTATTTACCAATACGTGCAAATGCAACGTGACTGATGTATCTGATAAAAAAGTAAGTCAATCTGTTAATGCCTGATGCTGGGCAAAGGCCGGGAAGGATTCGTTACGCTGCTGCAGTGCGAGTTGGCGACTTTGTATGTCCTCGAAACAGTATTATTATTATTTGTCAGACGTGGCGGTATCCTCACGATGTTTTCCTTCACCGCCGAGCACGTGATAAATTCAGTGTTAACAGGATTCAGGCACTGAGGTTGGAACCCAAGTCACACGCCTCTACATTTCGACATCGATACATTTTAATTCGTACAGACTAAGTGCGCTACGCTGGTTTAAAATCCAATTTGGCACGAATACGCGAGTTACGTGCCAGGAACGATGTATAGCTTCAATAGCTAGAACATTGCCAATGCGGATGGGATTCCTTGGCATTGCAAGTTAATTATACGTATAGTATAGGGCAACACCCTCGACTTCACCCGTGCGTTTATGAATTTTGATCCGTGACTTCTGTTAATAGAGATGAAGATCATCCTGTAATCTATTTCGTGGCTTTTTTTTTTTTAGAAAAGGCGGAAAACGAGCTAGCGGTTCACCTGATGGTAAATGATTACAGTCATACGTACGTGGTACATCTGCAACACCAGAGGTGCTGCAGGTGCGTTGGCAGCTTTCAAGGGTATTTGGGAGACGGGCGGGAGGATTAGGAGGGTATATGGAGGGGGAGTGGGTACTGTTTGTTTATAAGAAAAAGACCTTAGATGGAATTGTTTACGGATTCCAAGGTGATAGGAGTGACTATAATCTTAACCCCCATAAGCATTATGCAAAAGTGAACCATTTTGGAGTTATTATGATTTTTACCTTTTATCAAAATAATTCAAAAATGTAACATGAAAAATTTATTTAAAGACAAAGTATCAATTTAAAAGTAATATTTTCTTCTGATTTATAAAAACAATCAGACACTGGTTGTTTATCAATATTAAAACTTCAATTATCGGTCCAAATTTAAAAATGCGAAACGACTAACGATATTATTTCAATATTTTTTTGAGATTTTTTCCCACTAAAATGCCTTAAAAACAAAAAAAAAAACGTTATGAAACTTGGCAGATTATTTTAAAAACAACCGTTTTCTTAGCTCTCCAACAATGCATAACAACTAGGAACTTATTTCAAACCAACTGAAAAAAAAAATGATTACAAAGGAAGCAGGGGGAAATTCGTATTCGAACTAAACTTAAGGTCTTTCTTTAAAATTACCATAAAATTAATTAAAAGCAATACCCAATGTAATTAAAACAAAAAATAACGGGAAAACGTCGAATTACCAACAACCCAGGATAATTTAAATTTATATAAGTATAACTTCAAGTAAAATTAAACGCCATAAAATCCGTAAATAGTAGATGAATTTCAAATGTTTAGACTTTATAGAGCTTAATAATATTAATATTCATTTAACTGTACTAGACTGTATCTACGAGCTTTCATTGGTCGGCATTAAGTATGATGTTACATACTTTCTAAGCAATTTCACAAAGTATCTTTGTTATGTTTTAAACTTGTTAGAAAATATTTAATAAATACAAAAAAAAGTTATGCAAACATTGAAAATTTAAGTACCATTTTTTAGTATTTATTATAAACGGAGAGGAATAAAGCTTAAATCTTTCGAAAAGTAATGTGCCGTAGATTTGCACAAAAACGAAATCATGTGCCGTAAAAAGTATCTGAATAAGTTGAGTTTCGTGCACAAGCGGTTACAACTAGTTAAATGTGCACAAGGGGTAGGTAGAGAGGGGTAGGAAGCGAGTAGACCGGTAGAGCTTCCGCAATTATTGATAGAACGTGTTCATTGACGTCGTTTCGTCGCTGGGTTTACTCCCGTGATAGCTATGCAATTTAACGTTAAAAAAGTGTCGTTACTTTTTTTTTAATAAATAGAAAAAGCAATGTAGCTGTCCATGTCCACCGCTGGGCAAGGGCCTCCTCTCAAATATTTAAGCGAGCTTCGGGAGTAGCGCCACGACGTCGCTCATGTGCAATCATATCTTTCCGGCTTCCCCGCGGTGTTTTCTTTTATGGGCCAGGCGGCAACGGTCAAGCGATCCACCCGATGGCAAGTACATCTGCAACACTAGAAGTGTTGCAAGTGCGTTGCCGGCTTTTAGGGTATTTCGGAGATGCGAGGGAGGATGAGGAGGGGGATGGGGAGGGGGAGGGGGCCTCCGGTTACCTCACTCAACGAACGAAACGCAAAAGCACAAGATGCCTCTACTTCACGTCGGTATTCTGCGAGGTCGTGATACCAACCCGGTCGTGCCGGCCCATTCGAGCAGAAGCAAAAGCCGCCCCTTTGCTCTACCACGTTAAAAACATTTCTTTTACCACCCAAAAGGTTAAAATGGCTTTTAACCATTTGGGTGGAGTGGCGTAACGTGAAATTAACGCGTGCGCCCTGACCACTGGGCTGCAACGGCTTATTTGAAATGAAACTATTTTTTTTATGGATTTTATCATTGTTTTTATATTCTTGACGCTTCGAATACTTTACATCAGCTTATGACTACGGGGGACTAACCTGTTAGACGTCCTGATGTCTTAGTCAACTCGGGCTACCTTCAGCTTTTATTTATTAATTTTTGGTCCGATCTACGCAGGATGTGCTCACAGTATCTTGAGGTCTTGCAGTGATATGCTTGGGGTTAGATTTAATTATTTATTCTTTATTGTTAGCCTTAAGCTTAAGTTTACAATGGGCGGACTTTATGCCAAGTGGCATAAAGCATTCTCTACCAGTCAACCCTTGTTATGGTGAAAGGTAGTTGGCAAGTACAAAACAAATAATAAAAAAAAATCCAATAATAATTAGTTAATAAGTACATATAACACACTATATAATTAAATAAATATTTATAACATAAATACATAAATACGTATACAAATATATAAAAAGAAACAGAAATAAATATATAATAAAAATCGAAAATAGATAAGCCGAATATTGTCAATGATCTATTAGGTAATCACGAACTAGACTCTTAAATGAATTCTTGCTAGGAGCTGCTTTTATCTTTTCGGGCAGGGCGTTCCAGAGGAGTGTAGCTTGAACAGTAAAAGAAGTGTTATAGTATCCTGTATTATGTTGTGGAACTCGAATCTTAAATTGGTTTATTGAACGAGGCTCTCTGTCATGAGAGGAGTGTAAAAGAAGAGTTAATTTGGTTTATCACCGGATCCCAGGCCGGTGGTAGCACCCGTCCATCTTCTCTATCGAAATGAGGATGTATTTTGTCAGGGATTTTCGTAATTTCTATTATAATAAATTCAAAAAAGAAATAACGATAGAACGATCTCAAAATGTTAATGTTATCAACAATTTAAATGAGCCGCTACGGATATTTAAATGTTACCTTTCTATACAAATTTCTGTTCGTCCCCGGAATAGATAAACAAAACGTTTTGATTTCCAACATTTGCTATTACTCGGAAATGTTTTATTTAAAGTATGTAGTGAGTCTATATGATAGACTCTGCGTGATAGAGTCTGCAACGATGATATCCGCAGCAGAACTAAGGTAACCGACATAGCCGTAAGGATCAGCAAGCTGAAGTGGCAACGGGCCGGCCACATAGGTCACAGAACTCACAACCGTTGGGGGATAAAAGCTTCTCGAGTGGCAGTCGCGTACAGGCAATCGCAGTGTGGGACGATCCCCCACAAGATGGAGTGACGACCTGCCCAGTGTTGCGGGAAGTCGATGGATGCAGGTGGGTCAGGTTCGAGATTCGTGGGAATCTTTGGGGGAGGCCTATGTTCAGCAGTGGACTTGTGATAGGCTGAAATGATGAATGATGATGAGGGTGTCTACTTCGATGGGGCCACTCTGTGACCCGAGGTAGGACAACAAATGAAGCTCTCCCTCTCTCTCATATCTCGTCGTTTCGTTTGCCTCGACTTATCTCTTCGAGTTCGTTTTAATATTGAGGCGCTATTATCTTCTGTGGTTTGAGACAGTCGTCATCCAGGTGACAATAGTTCTACCATTCAAATGGTTTTCTTTACTAATGGAAAGGCACTTTTTAGCAATTCGACTAAACCGACTAAATTTCGTCGACGCCATGTTTGGAGGGATTCCTTTCCTCCCACTATCACTGTGAAATTAGCAGCAGTATTTCTGAGACTTTGAATCATCGAGAATATGGGTTATTGAATTCTTAAAGTCCCGCAATGCTACCTTCTTTTGTTTTATGGGAAAGGAACCAAACGTGCAACCGGGTCATCCGATGGTAAGTGAATACCGTCGTCCACGAACATGTGCAACAACAGAGGAGCTGCAGGTGCATTGCCGGCCTTCAAGGATATTTGGGAGATGGTAGAGTGTATAGTGTACAGCACAAGATGCCTATACTTCACGCCGGTATTCTGCGAGCCAGTAGCAAATGCCGCCGCGTGGCCGCCGCAATCAAAGCTCTTCAGGTGCTGTGGATGTTCGTCAGCGTCGGTGATTACTTGTCATGAGGCGAGGTGCGGACTCTTTTAAACAAGAAACATCCCGGTATATTCCTCTTATTTAAATATAAAATACTCGATTGAATAACACTTTGCTTTTATTCAAACTGAGCGCCCTTCCGAGGCAGTCAACTGCGTGATTAAGTTAATGATGCATCGCAGCTCCCGCCGGGTGATATTATGTAAGTCGATTATTATTATGAATAATGATTCATGAACATGCCGACCCAAATTATTCCGATAGTCGTCTCTGCGAATGGTTTTATTCCAGTCAGTCTCTCGGTTCATCTGAGGCCGCTGGAACTCCGTGACTGACAGCTCCGTGCTCGAATGCAGAAGGCGGTGCTCCTTGATACCGCTCCCTTACCCTGTTCTGGTCTCCCCTGCCGAGGTCTTCCGTCTGGTTGGGTTTTATTTATCGATTATTATTTATTTACTTCATTGTTCACCTTCCGTCGATGGGTTACAATGGTCTTAATGCCTCGTGGCATTCTCTACTAGTCTATTGTGGTGGCGTCGGGAATCGATTATGGTGTTTTTTTTTTTACTGGAAAGGCGGCAAACGAGTGATAAGTTCACCTGATGATAAGTGATTACCGTCGCCCGCGTACATCTGCAACACCAGAGGTGCTGTTACATGACGTTGTTTGTTTTATTCCCGCTACGGTCAATAGTATGTATGTATGTACGTATTTGTGAATGAATGTAAGCGATTTTTACGTGTTTCATTCGATTTATGTTTTAGTTTTAAGAGTTTTTTTTTTAGTTTTTTCTTACTGCTTTGTTGTGCCTACCATAAAATTTCTCCACACCATAGGTAGAGAATGCCAATAGCCATTAAGTCCGCCAGTCTTTCTGTATAAATTAATGGCAATAAAGATTAAATAAAATAAAATAAAATGTGCAGTTGTGCAAGTGATGTTTATTGCAAAATTTACTACGTATTCGGCGATAAATGAAACATTGTTAGCAAATTCGCGTCTCTGTGATATTTTATATTCGGAGTATATTCGGGAGATCGTGACAGGCGTGTATTTTTTTTTTATGGCAAATGGACAAACGAGCATGCGGCTCTCCTAGTGGTAACTGATAACTGACGCCCTCGTACATCGCCAACACTAGAACAGCTGCAGATGCATTGGCGGCCTTGAACGATATTTGAGGATTAGGAGAGTAAGAAAGGAAAGGAAGAGCAGGGTGCGGGCCCCCGGTTACCACGCTCATCGAACGAAACGCAGAAGAACAAGCTGTCTCTATTTCACTCATGTATTCTGCGACGCAATGGTACTACCCCGATTGAGCCGGCCCATTCGAGCTCATTTTCGCTTTAATAAAAGAACACAGCCAATAATGATGGAATATTCGAAATGGGAGAGCGAGAGAGAAATAAAACAAAAAAGGAAGATGGCGTAAGACGTGTACACAGGTGTCGGGTTAATTGCTAAGATTTTTAAGTTTCATCCAAATAAATTCAGTGAATACTCAAGATTACTTTAGTTTCCGCTCCCTCCCCAAGTTATTACAATATAAATGAATGACAAACTAATCTACGTTTTAACGTTATACAAACTGATTTCTTACATGAGCTCCTCAGTCATTCCATCACCAGACACTCATATGTTACTTGGATGGATGCACCACATGCCGATGCCGATGGGGCGTATGGTGAATGAGTTGGTGTATATCCCCTTTAACTCCATTGATTTGATAATGTTTGATAATTGCTTGTAGTATATAACCGATCCTGTTATAAATGATTATAACCATTATGTCACCGGCGATTGAGTTACAGCAATAACTCGCACAAGTTCGCTCTTCGCTCACACGTAAAGCGAGCAATCGAGTTAGAGGCACTGTTCAATCTCTCCCTGGCTCCACTCGAGAATATGATTCAATACGAAGTGATATATTGGACTCATAGAGTTATGTGCGGGAGGCGGACTTAAAGCAATATAATTTCATATCCTTTTTATTGTGTATTTTACATGTATATATAATGTTAATGAATTTAAATGTTTGTAAAAAAATATGAACACCATTCTTAAGCTTGCACTGTGTGGTTAGAATACACAAACCTTTAAGGAAACTTTTGCTGGTTTTTGGTGGGGTTTTCTTGGTGAAGCCTACCTCCAGCAGTGGGCTGAAATAGACTGGTGTATATCTTATGTGTCTACAGTATTTCTGAGAAAGTAGCAAATTTGGTTCGCTACTTTTTTAAATATAACATATATTCGCTAACTAATAGGCCATGCAATGATCAAGCCTTGTCTATCCTATCCCGTTAATATTCATATTATATATTTTTTTTTTTTTTTTTTTTTTTTTTTTTTTTTTTTTTTTTTTTTTTTTTTTTTTTTTTTTTTTTTTTTTTTTTTTTTTTTTTTTTTTTTTTTTTTTTTTTTTTTTTTTTTTTTTTTTTTTTTTTTTTTTTTTTTTTTTTTTTTTTTTTTTTTTTTTTTTTTTTTTTTTTTTTTTTTTTTTTTTTTTTTTTTTTTTTTTTTTTTTTTTTTTTTTTTTTTTTTTTTTTTTTTTTTTTTTTTTTTTTTTTTTTTTTTTTTTTTTTTTTTTTTTTTTTTTTTTTTTTTTTTTTTTTTTTTTTTTTTTTTTTTTTTTTTTTTTTTTTTTTTTTTTTTTTTTTTTTTTTTTTTTTTTTTTTTTTTTTTTTTTTTTTTTTTTTTTTTTTTTTTTTTTTTTTTTTTTTTTTTTTTTTTTTTTTTTTTTTTTTTTTTTTTTTTTTTTTTTTTTTTTTTTTTTTTTTTTTTTTTTTTTTTTTTTTTTTTTTTTTTTTTTTTTTTTTTTTTTTTTTTTTTTTTTTTTTTTTTTTTTTTTTTTTTTTTTTTTTTTTTTTTTTTTTTTTTTTTTTTTTTTTTTTTTTTTTTTTTTTTTTTTTTTTTTTTTTTTTTTTTTTTTTTTTTTTTTTTTTTTTTTTTTTTTTTTTTTTTTTTTTTTTTTTTTTTTTTTTTTTTTTTTTTTTTTTTTTTTTTTTTTTTTTTTTTTTTTTTTTTTTTTTTTTTTTTTTTTTTTTTTTTTTTTTTTTTTTTTTTTATGGCAAATGGACAAACGAGCATGCGGCTCTCCTAGTGGTAACTGATAACTGACGCCCTCGTACATCGCCAACACTAGAACAGCTGCAGATGCATTGGCGGCCTTGAACGATATTTGAGGATTAGGAGAGTAAGAAAGGAAAGGAAGAGCAGGGTGCGGGCCCCGGTTACCACGCTCATCGAACGAAACGCAGAAGAACAAGATGTCTCTATTTCACGCATGTATTCTGCGACGCAATGGTATATAATGTTAATGAATTTAAATATATTTGTAAAAAATATGAACACCATTCTTAAGCTTGCACTGTGTGGTTAGAATACACAAACCTTTAAGGAAACTTTTGCTGGTTTTTGGTGGGGTTTTCTTGGTGAAGCCTACCTCCAGCAGTGGGCTGAAATAGACTGGTGTATATCTTATGTGTCTACAGTATTTCTGAGAAAGTAGCAAATTTGGTTCGCTACTTTTTTAAATATAACATATATTCGCTAACTAATAGGCCATGCAATGATCAAGCCTTGTCTATCCTATCCCGTTAATATTCATATTATATATTTTTTTTTATCGAGGGTTTATGGGCAAATGTGCTAGTGGCTCAGGTACACCAGATCGGTCACATCTTTCGGCGTGAAGTAGATGCACCTTGTGCTTTTGGGTTTGGTTTGGTGAGTGAGTTAACCGGAGACTCGCTCGCCCTGCCCATCTTCCATCCTGATCCTCCTTCCCAACTTTTTCATATTCATGCCGGCAGCCCCCAGTGTTGCAGATGTACGTGGGCGACGGTAATCACACACCATCAGGTGAGCCGCTTGCACGTCTGTCGCCTTTCCCATAAAAAAAAAACTACCCTGGTGCTACTCCATCGCGTGGCAAACGCCGCCATAACATTATAATTCATTTCGGTCTTATCGCTCAACGGACTTGTATACTTGCGGACATCCCCTGACCAACTTTTCAGCGTGAAAATTAATTTAACGTATTCTTCATGAATTCCGCCTGAAATTTCAAACTTTCCACTTCGACAGAGTAACGAACTTTAACCACAAAAAAAAAACAACAGGCAAGTGCGAGTTGAAATTTTTTAAATTTTTTTTTTTACTTCCTATATTAATAATATGTAATATGATAGTGTCACCCTAAATATATTACTTATTACGAGCTTCACTTAAAATACTTCGACCCTAGTCTAAGCCGTGGTGGCCTAGTGGTCAGGGCGCTCACTTTAGTTTCAAAGAGTGCGAGAGACCCGGGTTCGATTCCCGACCCCGGCACCGCTGAAATTGTTAGTAGCAATTTTAAGTGCTATAAACATCGCGAGGAAACAATTACTATTTATTTACAAAAAATATTATTTCGAAGATATGTGAAGCTCGCCAACCCGCACTGGAGTAGCGTGGCGGGCCCCTTCCCGGCTGGAACCGGGAAGACGTAGATAGGCGACGGTAATCGCTTACCATCAGGTGAACCGCTTGCTCGTTTGCCGCCTTTCCCACAAAAAAATAACGTACGCATGTACGTAACGTATGCATTGTAGCATATATATCTATTTACATATATTAATAACCTAAATATACTGAGATGAATCAACTGTTCAGCCTGACTGACAATATGACCTACATTAGGTACCCAGTTAAACCGGTGGCGCAGCACTAACTAGTTTATCCAGCTGACTGCCCATGACCATGTAGATAGAGCGCATCGCAAGCACAATGTACTCTTCATTTTGTTGAAAAAACAATTCTGCCGCTGTAGAGGTAGAGAATTGAATTACTAACATTCATCATCATCGTTGCAACCTGTTGCAAGCGTTGCAGAACATAGACATCCCCTGATGATGTGACGGGTGAAGAAGGTTCTCGAATGACGGCCACAGCGCCAGTCGCCGGCAAGTTGGTAGTGACCGTGAGCTCGATCCTGAGCAAACATTTGTAAGACGAATATGAATGTTTGTACCCGAGTCATGGATGCTTATAATTATTTAACAATGTTGGTACATATCTTTCTGATCGCTATCTACTTACCAAGACACGGTGGAGCCTAGTTTGGGGTCCAGGGGTGCAGGGTAGGACGACCCATAAAATGGAGTGATGTGGGAAGTAGATTGATGCAGGAGCTCAGTGGCAATATTTGCAATATGTGAGGTGGATGGTGAGCAATCGGTGATAACAGATTTCCGTTTGGTAATAATGGGCTTAACCAAACGCGTAAATCAATACGGATGGAAGCCACTTTTCGCCAGATTGGTTCTTCCGTTATTTCCAAACTTGAGTATGGAAATATGAGAAAAGCTCAAGGCTCAGTAATCCTCATCTGTCCACATCCGCCATCTGTCGGATACTAAGTTGTTCAAACCTTTTTCCTCTGCCGACTCTAATGATATGCGAAGAAGGAAGCAGATTTTTAACGTCGCTATGTTTGAAAAACGTGGTAGAGCCAAGCGGAGGCTTTAGCTGCTGCGCGAATGAGCCGGCTCCACCGGACTACTACCGCGACCTCGCAGAATACCGGCGTGAAGTAGAGGCATCTTGTGCATCTCCGTTTTATTCGGTGAGTGAGATAACCGGAGGCCAATCCTCTCCTCCCCAAACCCACCTCCCATCCCCCGGATATCTTTATAGGCACGCTTCTGTAGATGCACGTGTGCGACGGGGATCACTTACCATCAGGGGAGCTGCTTGCTCGTTTGCCCCCTTACGTTAGTAGTGGCGATAGAAAAAAGCGTTGTTAATTCTCGCGCTGCTTCAAAATATTTTTAAATATATTTTCTGTTCAGAATGTAACCGAAACGCGTTTCCTGCATCACGCCGTAGTTTGTTACCGATTTTTTTTTCGTTATTCGAGAGTTCTCGTGTTCCATGTTTCAATTTGAGTTTGTCCCTTTGTTCGTTCGCTGCGTTCCTTTTTTTTTTTTGGTAGTTTTTTTGTACCAATTAAAGTTATGGTTTTGATTGGCTCTTCCAATGAGATAAAAGTAATGAATATATTTGTCTTCTTTTATATCTATACTAAGAGACGCTTTAATTTCATAGTACGCGAGTGGCCAGGGTTGGAACCCCGTTGGCGGTGCGACAAAAGATGTTAATAGAGATTTGAGTGTTGAATTTACCGCTTGCGGTGAAGTAAAACGTCGTGAGGAAACTTGCATGTATGTATGTTACGAGGACATGCGAATTCAGTCGACTCATGGACGGGGAGAGGGTGTGGGCCTCCGGTTACCTCACTCACCGGACGTAACGCAGAAACACAAGATGTCTCTACTTCGCCCCGGTATTCTGCGAGACCGTGGTCGAGCTGGCCCATTCGAGCAGCAGCTAAAGCCGCCGCTTGGCTCTACCGCGTTCAAAATACGTATATATATATGTAATGAAGTGAACAAAACTACATTAAATAAGCAACAAGTTAATTGGGGCTTCATTATAAGACACTAATTAATTACTTAAAATAGTCGAAAACACTTAAGTAGGGAGAAAAGTTAAATAATATTCAGAGAATGCTGAGGCGTTCCGAAAGTATGAAATTAATTTCCCCTAACAACTTGAATTCTCGCTGAAAATTTTAATGATTTTTGTTCGAAGTTTCAAAGCTGTGTAATAAGTGTTACGGTGAAAGATTTTATCAAGGCAAAGGTGTGAAAGACCAACCTCTATGTTCGTGAAATGTTCAGTAGCTTGTTCATTGACGCTAAAGTCGTTTCACTGCATTTAAAAAAGTTGTTTTTATATAAAAATAAAAAATAAAATATGCTCTAATCCTCAAACCAATTCATCATCCAGTGTACAACAGATGCTGGTCAGAGGGTTAGACATCTTGAGTCCTATGAAACCACTATTCACCAGAGCATATTTGGGACATGTTATTTATGACGTGGTAGAGCCAAGGGGCGGTTTTAGCTGCTGCTCGAATGGACCGGCTCGACCGGGGTAGTGCCTCGATCTCGCAGAACACCGGCGTGAAGTAGCGCATCTTGTGCTTTCGTGTTTCGTTTGGTGAGTGAGGTAACCGGAGGCTCATCCCCTTTCCCCCATCTTCTAAATATCCTTTAAGGCCGGCCTATTCTAACCTAACCAACAGCTCCTCTGGAGTTACAGACGTACGTGGGCGACGGTCACCACTTACCGTTAGGCTAGCCGTTTGCTCGCTTGGACCCTTTCCCATAAAAAAAAACATGCAGATATAGACAGACGGTGAGTCTACCGTCTTAATGTCCAATCCAACGATACAAATCGTACATATGTTTCGAAAAACTCATCGGTACGAGCCCTCCACATACCCTAACTCCCCACCCCCCATCCCCCACAATCCCCCTCATCCCTAACCGATCGGCTATCGTGGCTTCAGCCATTTTTTTCTAGGCTTGTTTGGGACAACGGGATATGTTGTAAGTCCCCATTTTGAGTATCCAGCTCAACAATATTAATCTTACTAAAGTCTCTATTTATTTTTCTCCATAAATATTACCATTGCCAATGCAAAGACAGTACTACTGCTAGGCACGTTTTTCCTACGTCACCTTATCTGCCATGTGCTAAAATGAAACCTGTGAGGGTTTTGGACCCGGGAAGGGTCCGCCACGCTACTCCAGCGCGGGTTGACGGACTGCACATGTCTTCGAAATAAATGTTTCGAATTATTTCTCCGAAATGCAGGTTTCCTCACGATGTTTTCCTTCACCGCCGAGCACGTGGTAAATACAGCACTTAAAATTGCTATTAACAATTTTAGTGGTGGCGGCATCGGGGATCGAGCCCAGTCACACGCGCTCAAAGAAACCAAATCGAGCATCCTGGCCACTAGGCTACCACGGCTTCTTTCTTGGCAAATGCTCAAATCATTCAATATAGAATTCTAGGGCATCCTATATATTTTCCAATTTCGAAATAACCCTGTTACTTAAACGGTTTCTGTTAGAACACCACAAAATGTTCCACATTTTATAAGGGAGCTCAGCAATGATTAAAACTGTCTGGCGGCATTAGAATATTTGCGCAAAATTAATTCCGTTTTGTTTAACGAGTTTCCCTTTAAAACACAATTAAATTCTTTTTCGGCGGGCTTCATGGCCGAGTTCTTATTTCAAAATTTCAACAGTTTAAAGAAAACTTTAGGCATTCTATGCTATTCAATGAGATCAGGGATGTAAGGAGGAACGAGGCTCTGGCGACCGATTGATTGTCCGTCATCATCATTCCAGCCTATCACAAGTCAAGGCCTCCCCCAAAGATTGCCACAAAGCTCGGTCCAGAGCCACCTGCATCCATCAACTTCCCGCAACACTGCGCAGGTCGTCACTCCATCTTGTGGGGGGTCGTCCTACACTGCGTTTGCCTGTCCGTGGCTGCCACTCGAGAATTTTTCTTCCCCAACGGTTGTCAGTTCTGCGAGCTATGTGCCCGGCCCATTGCCACTTCAGCTTGCTGATCCTAACGGCTATGTCGGTTACCCAGGTTCTGCTGCGGACATCATCGTTGCTTTGAGCTTTGAGCTCGTACGGCCTGCAGTGAAGGACCAATAAAGGAATATCCGTAAGAATTTGCCAAACCCATATCCTCATAGACTGGTGATGGGGAGCAGAATCAGTTGTGTGAAGGTACTGTGCTCGCCTGATGGTAAGTGATTACCGTCGCCCACGTACATCTGTAACAACAGAGGTGCTGCAGGCGCGTTGCCGGTCTTCAAGGATATTTGGGAGGTGCGAGGGGGAATGAGGAGGTGGGATGGGGAGGAGGAACGGGCTTCCGGTTACCTCACTCACCGAATGAAACGCAGAAGCACCGGATACCTCCAATTCACGCCGGTATTCTGCGAGGCCGCGGTACCGACCCGGTGGAGCCTTCCCATTCGAGCAGTACGTAAGAACGCGTAAGAACATATTGTACAATATACAAATTCATGTACAGCGTGCAACAGACTTCTAACTCAAACTAAAGTCATCTTTACTATTAACTCAAGTAAGTTGCGGAGCTGCTGACTTAACTCCAGTACTTAACTCCATCCCTTAAGTAACTCAGTAATCAATATTCATCATTGTTTTTATTACATTTTTTAAAAAATATTACATTTGCTTATTGTCACTTTATAAATTTTTTGGTAACATTTATTATCATAGTTTGTTCTAATTAACCTCTTGTAACAATTTTTAATATTACAACGCTCCAAGTACAAATGTTAATCTATGTGTATGCGAAGTACAGCTAGTTCTTATGTTTGTTCTCGTCACATTTTCAATGATTACACCGGCTTCACTGATAATCGGCGCTGGAGCATACGCTTCAAAGTTATCGCTGACTGGAGTCTTTTTAACTTCACACAACAAATCACCGAATCATTGATCAATCAAACAATCATTTGCATGTCCAATTCCAAGTCCAGGAAAGGTTTAACTTATTTTCTTATAATTTTTTTAAGTGTTTATATTTTTCTTCTTTGTTTGTAAGAAAGTGGTGTTTTTTTCGTTATTTTTCTCTAATGTTTTTGTGTGTTGTTAAATAAATGTTTTGTATTCTTTTCTATTCGAATTTACTTACAGACAACGTTTGATAGTAAATATTACCCTTTAAGTAATTGTCATATTCAATACTCTAACCCTTCACAAGCGTCCTATCGTGAAATTATTAAGGTAACGGTAAGGTAACGGTAAGGTAATCCTTAATCTTAAGGTAATCTCGATGATAAATGAATTTAATTACAATCGTCAAAGTTAGGGTGTTGACACATTGGAGTGTAATGGATATATGTAATTTCTTAGTGCAATTATTACCAACATCGTAGCTAGTTGTGAACATAGACCTAAAGAGACGACAGCACCGCTCGGCAGTTTACTAGTGTCTCATACGCAATGACTTTGTAGATGGCCACGGCTGGGCGAAGGTCTCCCACTCTAATATCTATTTGACAGAGATTGGAGCCGGGAAGGGTCCTCCTCCCTGTTTCTGTGCGTGTTGGCGTAATATATTTTAAATTTCTCAGAAGTCCAGGTTTCCTCGCGATGTTTTCCTTCTCCGCCGAGTACGTGTTAAAATTAGTACTTAAATTAACTAAAAAATTAAAGTGGGCACCCTAATCCCAACCACTACACCAACTTTGAGTCCGATAACTAAAATTCTAAATTATCGGCGGTTAAGAGTTGTCTTTGAGCCACGCCTCGATGAAGCCCAAGTCGGTGACACGCTTGCTAACAATCCACCTAGATGCTGAGATGGCTATTGCAGCTAATGGATACACAACCCCAATCGCAGTAAGTTACAGGTGCCTTGCCACCCTGAGGACTAGACCTGGAATTTTAATGGCTCTTTGTATTCAGGAACACACCCTATTTCTAGGTATTAGATAAGAAATTGGTACCACCTAGTAAGAAATTATTTACTGACTTAGATTATTATAGACCCAACCCTAGTGTTCCAGAACCGTAGCGGTGTCTAAACTTGACCCTTTGTCCCATCAAGGCTGGGATTTCACTAACTTTGTTAGGGTTAATCGAATTGGTCGCGATTTAGGCGCCCTGTTTCAAATAAAATGCAATTTAAAGATTAAAAACACGATTGGCTAATTTGTAATGACATGAAAATGGTTAAGAGCCAACTGTTAGTCAAGGTTGGCACCATAGTTCAGTGGTAAGAGAATCTGCTTCCGGACCAGGAGACCGGAGTTCGGTAGGAGGAGAAAGAGATATAGGCTTAGCGTGCCAAATAGCTCGTGTGTCTATAATGGACAATTAAAGTAACATTGATTTTTAGACATCTTTATATATTAAAAAGAGAAATGAAACATATCATTCGCAAGGTAACTGTGCCACAGACAGAAAAAAAAATCATGTGTTTATGTTACTCTACATAGTAGGTTGGTAGAGCCAAGCGGCGGCTTTTGCTGCTGCTCGAATGTGCTGGCTCAATCGGTGTAGTTCCGCGGCCTCGCTGAACACCGGCGTGAAGTAGTGGCATCTTGTGCTTCTGCGTTTCGTTCGGTGTGTGAAGTAGCCGGAAGCCCGCTCCCCTCTCCCCCAACTCTCACACCCATCGTCCCTTCCATCCCCCAAATATCATTAGAGGCCGGCAACGCACCTGCGGCACATCTGGTGTTGCAGGTGTACGTGGGCGACGGTTATCACTTACCATCAGATGAGGCGCTTGCTCGGTCCTAGAAAAAAAAATTGTTGGCGTTGAAGCCGGTTTGCAAGTGAACATGGTTTTTCCATACAAAACGTATGGAACGCGATAACTTCTTCTTTGCCCTTTCCCACTAAATACCTCATAAGTTTAATGAATTATGTATGTACATTTTGACTAGGATATCCTACGAATAATTATTACATGGTATCCCATTTCAAAGTAAAAGTTGAAAAGGGTTTTCGACAAACAAAATTTCCTAAAGCGGCGGGTGAAAAAGTTGTTTCAATACCTGTATCGGGATAAAGGGATGCACGTAAGAAAATATTTAACCTTATTTTTATACATTACATAAAGTTTGAATAAAAAAAAAAGTTATTTCTCTCATTGTAACTTCTCGTTCTATTTGATATGCATTTGTCATCCTTATTTTGCACATCTTTGAGGGATAAAACTTATGGAGTTTTGTATCTTTAACCCTCGAACATTGTGCCTTTATCTACTCTAATATAATATTTTAAAGAGGAAAGATTTGTATTTTTGTATGTTTGTAACGAATAAATCAGAGAATAAACTACTGGACCGATTTCAAAAATTCTTTCACCATTAGAATGCTATATTATCCCTGAATAACATAGACTATATTTATTACTAGAAAAAAAATTAGGCATTCCTACTAACACTTGAATAATTCAATAAGTAATCTATAGGTATTGAAACAGTCTTGAATACGAAATGATTTATTTGGATAAGGGTTAATATAAAGGTATGGATAAACAGTAATTAAAAGAAAACTACTTATGTTCTGCATAAAGATACATTTACCCTACGTTTATAGCAAAAAGTTTAAAAAATAAATGTCCATCTGTACGATGCCGGGACCGGCCACTAGTCACACTATAAAAAGACACCGTGAATATTTATTCTGGACTTATTTTCCATATGTTTGATGTAAGAATATGTGACATTCATCTGTCCGTGCGTTTCGTACGAGTTCATTACGAGAAAAGATTTTCCGATCCCATGCCGTCCAACAAATGGAGAAACAGTCATCACAAAAATAAACAAAGGTGACAAACAGTTTCTAAGGTGCGAGGAGTCGGGTACGGCGATTGCTAATCCCAGGTGGGGAAGGCCTATGTCCTGCAGTGCGCAAGAGGCTGATGAAGTAGAAGATCTCTAGCTTTTATGGGTCAGGAATACATTCAGGTTATTGAAATAGCATTCAAATCGTTATTTTGCTTCATATACTCGTATCGAATCACCTTGTACCATTGAAATGTTGTTCTACATCAAAGACTCAAACAAATACATATTTACAATATGTCAACGCTCTTTCTCGAAATTTTGTCGAGAATATAACAAGTATTTGTCGAAACATTTCTTTATTGAATACGTAAATATAATACGCCTGATAAATATATATGTAATCGCAAAGTGATTTGACAATATTGCCTATTCTATTTTTTGTACGCACTGTTATATCCCCTCTGCGTATGGGATGAGCATGACCAAGGTGCAGCATCAGCACCTTATTATCGGTATATAACAGCGGTGGCACAGCCCACCGCAGTCCGACTCAATCCTTCATCCGGGGTACTTGTCCTTTATTTTCTCTTGTAATATTGTGCGTTAATTAAAGTTCCAGTTCGTGTAATAAATCCTTTTTTTAAAAACCAATCTCAAGTATCCCGTATAACAAATGGTGGCAGCGCAAAGGGATTTTAAAAAATCCTTGGACTCAAACCAGCACAATCTCACAGCGAATATAGTGAAGTGAAAACCGTGAAGGAAATCCATCATCGCCAAGCCCGAACCCGCAAACTTCTCGTAGAAAACAACACCTTCATTGCTGAGCATCAGCATCATCATCACCACGCATCTCCAGCATACCGTATCCCGCAAGCCTTAAAGCAGCATGTTCCTGTTCATCCTGTAAGTTAACTTACTTATATAAAGTCAACATTCGAATCACATTCGACTAAAGACAGTTGTCCGCAACACCGCCGTCAGTTATCTCCTGCCCACACACGCATCACTGGCGCTTTACTAGGAAGAGATAAGGAGCCGTCGCAGTCGAAGACTTACATCATTTTTATGTACTGTTTAAACCCTACTTGTTATCACCTTGTCTTGTAACTTCACATAGTAATAAAGCTTTCTTTAACATAATAAATATTCCCGCATGATCAAAGCCAAAGACGAAGAACAAAAAACAGTTAAAATGTCAGACATTGACCTAAACATCTTAATTAAATTTATCGGCACATTTGACGGGTCTCGCGAAAAATTAACCGAAAAAGAAACCGCATGTGCAGTAAAAGAGTTCTCGAAATGGAACCAACTAGAAGACTTCCTAAAGACACAATTCGGTGATGTCAAACATTACGCATATTTACTTTCCGACCTACAGGAGTGCAAACAGGGTCGAAATGAAACCGTGAGTCAGTATAGCCTTAGAGTTGAATCTTGCCTGGCAAAACTTCTGACGGAGATAAACATTTCAATACCAACTAGGAAAAAAGATGAATTAGCCGGTCGTGTGGCCGCCATGCAAGATCTCGCTCTTAACGTATTTACGATAGGTTTGCATCCACACCTATCTATGATAATTAGGTGTAGAGACCCTAGCACGTTAAACGAGGCTATCAATCTCGCCACGGCAGAAGAAAAATCGTCGGGATAAGTACCAGGTATGCAGGTCAATCGAATCCTCTAAACTTTCCAAATACCGAACAGCGTCGTCAAAATACAGCATTCTCAAGGCCAACATCTAACTTCAGTAACCAAAACCCTAGGCCAAAAATAACAATAATAATAATGATCCATTTTGTAGGTATTGTAAGACAGTAGGTCATTCAATAGAGTACTGCAGGAAACGAGAGTACAATAACCGGAAATTTAATTACGCACAGAACATGAATCGACCCTCAAGTTCCAAATTATAATCGCCGTAACCAACAAATTAACGTCATCAATCCAATAGAATACGAGAATACGCCTAATTTAAACGACCAAACCTTCCCGTCAGGTATCGTGCGGGAAGATTAAATAGGAAAAACGATACACTAAACAATCAAACCCTTGCAAACCCCACGAACTCTGCTAGACCTAAGTACACGCTGAATTCCACTGTATCCAGACCAACCTACAACCTCGGTAACCAGCCCCAATTTAAAGGTGGTCGTATCTCTGTTTCAAAGAGCACTTGCAACCTCGGTAACCAGCCCCAATTTAGAAGTGACTCTCCACCCACTGTATCCAGACCAACCTACAACCTCGGTAACCAGGCCCAATTTAAAGGTGGTCGTATCTCTGTTTCAAAGAGCACTTGCAACCTCGGTAACCAGCCCCAATTTAGAAGTGACTCTCCACCCACTGCATCTAAGTTCACCCATAAACTCGGTGACCAACCAGATGAATCGAAGACGGACTCCAACCACAAAAGTATTTTTCCTACAAATTGCCCCTCATGCACGGCACCTGAATCACTAAGTAACGTATTAAAAACATATAACATCGCAACCAACCCCACAAAAAAACATTTACCTTTTATTACAATACAAACTTCAGTTTCTTCAAAAAACTTAAAGTTTTTAGTTGACAGTGGTGCATCCATTAGTCTTATAAAAAAGGGTTCCATCGAAAAGATGCCTGAAATTGTTAACCACATTGTCAGTTTTAGTGGAGTGACTAACAATCCAATGCTCTCACTGGGACATACATCTATAGCTTTCGAAACATTAAATAATCATTTCCATGTCGTTCCTAACCTTGACTTTCCTACGACGGTATAATCGGTAACGACTTTCTTTCGAAGTACAATTGTAAAATCGACTACTCTGAAAATATACTGACTGTCGACAATTTGAAGTTCAACGTAGAGTTTACTGACCCAACCTTTTCCATTCCCCCTCGGACCGAACAAATAATCGAATGTTGTGTACTAAATCCAGACATTAAAGAAGGACTTATCCTTGACCAAAACCCAATCGACTCTCTCTTAATAGCAAACTGTGCGGTTAAAGTAAAACCAAACCGCAGGGTAAATATCTCAGTAGTGAATACATCCGAGTCTCCTATATATATAGATTCCAAAACAAAATTCAAAATCTCACCTATAACGAAAATTGAACATCGAGAAATTCTACACACATTTTGTCATGACTCTCCTGCCAATAATAATGCTTTATCTCGAACCGAAGAAGTGATAAACTTATTAAGAGTCTCTCATCTAAACTCTGAAGAGACCGATGCCTTATATAATATCTGTTCCATTTACTCTGACATCTTTCATCTCCCTCATGACAAATTAACATGCACGAAAGCTATCCAACATGACATTACTACTTCCTCTTCAGTCCCCATAAACACGAAATCCTATAGATTCCCTGAAGTCCACAAGCAAGAGGTACAATCCCAGATTAATAAAATGCTTAACGAGGGAATCATAAAACATTCTACATCTCCATGGTCTTCCCCAATCTGGATCGTTCCAAAAAAAAAAACCGACTCATCGGGCCAACGCAAATGGCGGGTAGTAATAGACTACCGCAAACTAAATGATATCACTATCGGAGATTCCTATCCAATACCCAATATCTCCGAAATCCTAGACCAACTCGGTAAGTGTAAGTACTTCAGTACCTTAGACCTAGCGTCAGGGTTCCACCAAATCAAACTTTCAGAACAAGATGCCCCTAAATCCGCTTTTTCCGTACCTGAAGGACATTTTGAATTCAAACGTATGAGCTTCGGGCTTAAGAATGCCCCCGCTACCTTTCAGAGGCTAATGAACTCTGCACTGTCGGGCCTCCAAGGTATACAGTGTTTCGTCTATTTAGATGACATTGTAATCTATTCTTATGACCTCGACATTCACATGAAAAACCTTTCCAACGTTTTCGATAGACTCCGTACATTTAATCTCAAACTGCAACCCGACAAGTGTGAGTTTCTCCGCAAGGAAGTTTCCTACCTGGGACACATCATCACGGATCAGGGTGTCAAACCTAACCCAGAAAAAACTAATGCCGTAGAAAAATTTCCTATTCCTAAGTGTCCTAAGGACATAAAATCGTTCCTAGGACTGGTATCATATTATCGCCGTTTTATCCCTAATCTATCCAAAGTCGCTAAACCCCTCACAAATCTTTTAAAAAAGGATACCCCTTTTAACTGGACCAACGAACAACAATTATCATTCGAGAGTCTTAAGAAAGCTCTCATGTCAGCGCCTATTTTAGCCTATCCGGATTTCAACAAACCTTTCCTTCTGACATGTGACGCTTCAAACTATGCTATTTCTGTCATACTATCTCAAGGTCCAATAGGAAGCGACCGTCCAATCGCATATGCGTCCCGAACATTGAATAAAGCCGAATGTAATTATAGTGTTACGGAAAATTGGCTATCATTTTTGGCACTAAAACTTTCAGGCCTTATTTATATGGACGCAAATTCTCAATCGTAACCGATCACCGACCTCTCAAATGGTTGTTTAATTGCAAAGAACCTGGCTCTAAGCTCGTTAGGTGGAGACTTAAACTAGAAGAATTCGACTATGACGTAATTTATAAAAAGGGAAAAATCAATAGTAATGCTGACACCCTTTCGAGGTACCCAGTCCACCCTATTTTAAATGATCAACCTGAACCACAGCCATCGACATCAGGTTTGCCAAGTGATCGCCTCGTACAAAATAACGATTCCCTAAAGGCAACCCCGACGACCTGATAACCCTCGAAGATTTGGGATTTGACCCTTTAGGAGATCTGGTAGATCTCAGCCCGCTTATTCCTCTGTCTCCTTCCGACTTTCCGACACCACCGGATCCAACTCTTGAACCACCAGATCCAATCCCAGTTCCACCGAATCCGAACACACTAAGTCCAGATCCACCTCCAGATGCTCCATCTCCAACAGATGGAACATCCACGAACTCTCAAAAGAATTACTCGGAATTTTTAAAATCTTTCAACAAAAGGAAATTTACAACACATACTTAAAAGAGCACAACGAGAGCATTCTTAGGAGTAAATGCAACACAATATTGATCCCAACATCTATTGACCTCGACGATGCAAATCCCTACATCCAGGATATCCTTCTTACGCCTGAAAATTCCATCCAAGAGGGCGAACGTGAACTCCACTCTTTCAACAAATACACCATAAACGATAAGACATTTTATTTCATGTTCACGAAAGTTTATTATTTCGACACGTGCCCTTATCCTGACATCTTCAAATCCCTGAAATCAGTCAGGGACGACATCCTCCTGACGGGCAATACCAATGAAATCGCCACAACAGATTTCAAAAATCCCTTCGAGCAAAATTCATACACCAAGATATACAACATGCTTGTATATTTATTTAACAACACTAACATAACTATAAATGTCTATCACAACACAATCATCTATCCTGTCCCGACAGAGATACAAAAATCCTTAAAGAAAATCATGACATCCCTATCGCCGGTCATCTCGGATCAAATAGAATGTACGACAGGATTAAAGAGCGCTACCAATGGAAGAATATGCGCACAGAAATAGAAGATTATGTAAAAATTGCAAATTATGTCAGTCCAATAAGGCTCTTCGCAAAATTCACAAGGCTCCGATGCAAATCACTACTACCTCGACGCGTCCATTCGAAAGAGTCAGCCTGGACATTGTCGGACCTCTACCCGAAGCTGGCATCCAGAAATTGAAATATATCCTCACTCTTCAAGACGACCTAACGAAATTCTCCTTGCCTATCCCATATCTAACGCAACAGCAGAGGAATCCTGCGAATGTTTAGTCCACTTTATCTCCGTATTCGGTATCCCCAAATCCATACTTACTGACCGGGGAACAAATTTTACAGCTGAATTATTCAAAAGACATGTGAGTTCCTCAAAATTAGACAAATCTGGTCCTCTCCCTACCACCCACAAACACAAGGTGCACTTGAGAGAAGCCATTCGACCCTTAAGGAATATTTGAAATCATATGTAAATGAAAACCAAACTGATTGGCATAAATTCGTTTATACTGCCATGTTAACCTACAACAGTTCTATCCATACCACAACTAGATTCACACCTTACGAACTTATTTTTGCCCATAAACCTTTTATACCTGACTCTATCTTCGAATTCCGCTCCGATATCACATATCCCGAATATGTAAGAATGCTCCATCACCGCCTTAAAATATCCAGGAAAAGGCGCTACAAAACATCCAGCTATCTAAAGAAAGAGCAAAACCTACTACGACAAACATAGTCGCTCAATACAGTATAGAGTAGGAGATTACGTATATTTAAAAATCATCTCAGACTTCGTAAAGCTCTATCCCTCTCTGGAAAGGTCCTTATAAAATTGTAAGAGTCAACAACAACAACACTCTTAGTCTTCTTATAAATCGACGCCATGTCACTCATCACTTTGATGAAGTAAAACACGCGGCAAATGAAAACCAATAATTTTAGTAAAACCTATTTGTATTATATTATTATTTTTTTTTCTTATTATTATTTACAATTACCTTTTACACATTTTATACATTTAATTTGTATTATATTATCATTATTTTCTTTTCTCTCGTCATCTTTTCCTCGATGATTAAAAGTACATAAGTAAAGTAAGTTCAAATTATATTACAGAATCCTCGCTGTTCTCTGTAGCCCCGTACCTACCACCGACGCCAAACGATTTGTAGAATTCATCACCAAGAGTCCTGGTTTGCTCTTCGACCCTGTCGGCACCTTAAAAGCGGCTAATGATCAATTTCATGTAGTAATTCCTATCGATGTCTCAACTTACGACAAATACATAAAAGACATTCGTATCACTTTGGACTCTATTCAATCCCAGTGCCAAAAGAATACAGGTATAAGCAATACCAAATGTTACAATATGCTACAACCGTTGTATTCCTTACATAACGACATTCTGCGTGACTTCAATTCTATATCACATATAATATCTAATAGCGTTTCCAAACGGTCAGCCTGGTTTGCCGGAGTAGGCACCGTATTCAAACACATATTTGGCACTATGGATGAAGATGACGCTAAACATTATAGTGAGGCAATACAAACACTATATGATAACGAAAAGGTCCTTATAAAATTGATAAGAGAAAACATTATAATCTCCCGAGTCGCGATTTCAAATATGAACCAATCCTTGCAGCTATTAAATGAGAATCAAAATAAATTAAATGATGCATTCGAAAGAATATATACAGTAGTAAACAATATTACTAATGTAATACAAATAAATAACTTTCAAGCACATTTAAATTCTATCCTAAATGTACTACAATCTAATTTGTTAACTCTTTCATTTGAAATCGAAGATATCTTAAACTCTATTTTATTCGTTAAGGCTAATATATTACATCCATCGGTATTAACTCCGAAGCATTTATACGAAGATATAGTTAGTAACCTCAAGGTAATCCCTAAGTATAAGGATTTTCCAATTAATTTAGAATTAAACAATATTCATGTTTTACTCAATATAGCTGATTTAATATGTTACTACATCAACGGAAAACTTATTTTTGTAATTAAAATACCTTTAGTTGATGCCTTAGAATACAACATATATAAAAGTACGCCTTTACCAACCCCTCAAGTAAACGATACTACTAATTCTTTTATAACCATTTTACCAACAGAAAATTATATAGCTATAAGCAAGGATAAATCCACTTTTACCTATATCAAAAGTTTAGATTCATGCAAGAATATTATTGTAACTAAAACTTACCTTTGTGAACTATCCGACATATATACTGTATCTAGAAACCCTTCTTGTGAAATAGACATCATGATGAAAGCCATAACAACCTTACCTGTAAGTTGTGAATATAAAATCTTCTTTGGAGAAGTAGATATTTGGCATAAACTACATAATGAAAAGTGGATATTTGTACAATCAAAACCCGTCAAACTCTCTATTGAATGTGACAACAATGACGTCACAGAACACATTATATCCGGTACAGGTGTACTGAACATTCCAACGAATTGTATAGCTTATCATAAGAATTATAGATTTGTTAAGAAAAGTTCGCCATCTATTTCTATTCCTGTTTTAATTCCAACATTTAACATCCTCAACGACACATGTTGTAGTATTAATAACATAAAAACTAACCTTACCCATTTCAAAGCTTCAAAACGCTAATCTAGACAACTTGAAAGATTTTGACTTTGTATCCAATCAGATCTTAAAGAATTTGGAGTCTGTTCAATCTCCAAGTAATTGGAATAGTCATGTAAGCTTTCCAATTTTAAGTGTATTTTCCTGTATTCTATGTCTAAGCTTAATTCTATTGTATTTCTGTAAAAGGACCAGTACCTGGGAAAGTTATTCAGAAAAGCCGGAAAACCAACAACTAGTAGCGATCCAGAAGTAATATCGATTGGACCTCGCTTAAGAATCGATTAGTCTTAACGGAAACTTTTCTTTTTCCCATAAGTTTCCTTCTTAACGTGGGGGTTGTTATATCCCCTCTGCGTATGGGATGAGCATGACCAAGGTGCAGCATCAGCACCTTATTATCGGTATATAACAGCGGTGGCACAGCCCACCGCAGTCCGACTCAATCCTTCATCCGGGGTACTTGTCCTTTATTTTCTCTTGTAATATTGTGCGTTAATTAAAGTTCCAGTTCGTGTAATAAATCCTTTTTTTAAAAACCAATCTCAAGTATCCCGTATAACAGCACGTATTTACTACTGAAATTCAAGTGTTTTAATTACTAGATTTAAACAAAAGTTATGAAAATAAATTAAAATAAGCTGTCACGGCCACTGGGGAGTCAGGTTTTTTTTAACCAGAGCTTATTTCGGATAAGTGTCCAAGCCAACGATATAAATCGTACGGAATTTACGAAAAACTCATTGGTACGAAACACGAAAATCCTTCCACATACGAGGCAGATCATCGAACTGCCTGGTTGTCGTAGCGAAATTATCTACACTTCTGCACTATTATATAATATCATAAAGAGGATAGATTTGTATTTCTGTATGTTTGTAACAAAAATTACTGGACTGATTTCAAAAAAAGTTTGGGCAAAATCCAAAAGTGCACGTCTCATGACGCACATTTAACTTTTAAGAAAAAAAATTATATTGAGATTCAAAGTAATAATTCGAGTAATTTCCATTTCAGATGAAAATATTAAGAAAAATAATAAAATAACTACCAACGCTAGACTTTTGATATGAATTAGGAAACCAGTAGATAAAATTCTGGACACGGTAAAAATAAACTCGGTCTCGAAACGTTAATTTTATCAGGAGTTATCGTGACCACGTCCAACAAAAATACCGGACGTCCATCCACGTCTTCTTCCCCGGATTTCTCATAATCATTTTAATTAATTAAAGTGTTTTCTTGATATGAGTCTATTCAACTTAGTATATTAATTGTGAGAGACATGTCTTTGACATGTCGGGCATAGAGCACTATCTCACGCCTCTTCGCGCCATGAGATGTCCAATTCTTTCACCGTTAGAATGCTACATTATCTCTGAGTAACATAGGCTATATTTATTACTAGAAATAATTAGGGATCCCTACTAAAACTTCAATAATGTAACCCGAGGTCTAAACAAAATTAACCATAAAATATCATCGCATGCGCAGCGGAAACTATTAATGATAGAACAAAAAAATGCTCTACGATATGTACTATTGTAGTTATGTCACTATAATTACTTTTTTACATTTTAAAATTTGATAGAAATGCCGACCAAAAACCATGTAATCCATATTGATCCTTATCCAAATAAATTTTGTATTCCAGACTGTTTCAATACCTTTAGATTACTTTTTGAATTATTCAAATCGGACATTACATTCGAAAGATATTACGAATTTAAAAATGTCCATCTAAACAAAACACTAATAGATAAGTAAACGCCGCCGTGTCGATGTATTATTTTATAAGAAAAATATAAATTTTTATTTGAAAAAAAAAAACCTAATTATGTCCTGGATGAAGGAAGATACATTTCCTTTACATTTATCCCGAAATGTTTAAAAAATTAATGTCCTCACGAGCGATGCCGGGACGGGCCGCTAGATTATTATATGTAACTAATATTTTGTTATATAAATATCCATATAATCAATATGTGCTTCGTCCTGCTGTATACTATATAACTTTAGACCAGAAGTTATTAAAACAAAACGCTTGTACTTGTTAGTTTTCATTGCCAAACAGTTAATTACATGTTTATATCTGTTACGTGTTTTTTTTTCACCATCTTCATATTTACATTAATAAAAACAACCTTCCAAATACATTTCAGTCGGGGTAGGGCTAAGAAAATTAATAAGATAGGTAATTAATATCAGCTGACTTTTTCTTTATTTGCCGCCGAGGCGCCATGTTGTGAGGACGTGAGATATGCGGGTGTAGGGGGGCTACGGAAAATAAGATATTTTTAGCTTTTCTTCTAGAAACTTAACGATCCATTTGCAAGAACAGAAAATAATTTATAAGTATATATTCTGATCGGTCTTCAATTTTTCTTATATCTTTACATAAAGGCATCTTTACATAATTGACCTAAAAAAACGCATCATGACTTCTCCGACGTGTGTGAGCGTGAGGATCCACCATCCCCCTTTCTTTCGTGGGTTTGGTAAGAGGCTACTAAAGGAAAATCCATGAAAATCGCATACTTATTGATAAATGGCCGAACATCGATCTCGAAAAATAACAGACCAAAAATATGATTACCTTTGGCGGACAAAAAGCAATAATTTTTTTTTTTTACTCTGGTCTACTTACATACATGCTAAAGCCACAGCTAAACAGTACAGTGTCAATTAATAAACTATAAGAGTTGTGCTTTTTCGCGAATGATCCCGATGGAAATTTTAACACTTTATTCTATGCAATCTCCAGCGAATTCAACAAACTGTTTACTGGGTAGGTAGTCGTTGTCAAAGTTCGTAAGAAACTGTGCTTCAGGCGTGTGGGGGGGGGGGGGGATAAAGGAATTAGAACGAGTAGGGACAAGCAATCAGCTATATGGCAAAACACCATTGCATGGCATTTAAGAAAGTTTGCATGAAAGCTGAAACAATAAAATGTTCTACAAACAAAACTACGGTCACATGGAATGTCATTAATTTGAAATCTAGCAAACTTAATTCCGAAATTTGTAAAACACAAATATGAAGTTGCGAATGAGTTCGTTCTAGTTTATTCAAATATGCCCACTGAAATAACATTCACAATCTAGCTCGGTACTTGCGACACACCACTCAAAGTAAAGTAAAGTAGCTGGCTGTAAGTGCCCACAGCTGGGCAAAGGCCTACTTTTCAAATATCTGAGAGGCTTTAGGAGCCGGGAAGAGCCCGCCACGCTGCTCCAGCGCGGGTTGGCGGACTTCACACGTCGTCGAAATAATATTTTTTTTTATTTCTCAGACATACATGTCTCCTCACGATGTTTTCCTTCACCGTCGTGCACGTGGTTAAGACAGCTCCTAAAATTGCTGTTAACAATGTCAGTGGTGCCGGCACCAGGGTATCGAACCTAGGTCGGGCTCTATGAAACTAAAGCGAGCGGCCTGACAACTAGGCTAGGCTAACCCGGCTCTTCATGATTCATGATCAAATGAATCATGGCGAATAGCTTATTCAACGGGAGTCCAGTTTAATGGAGTCCACGGGGGTGACAGCGCATCTGTCATTCTGTCGGCCCGATAGCCTAGTTGATGTTGAACCTGTCTTCGAAGCTGTGGGTTGCCCGGTTCTGAATCCCGCTGGGGACGAACATTCCAATGTTAAATATAAATAAATGTACCGAGTCGTACGTAGTTTCATATTTATATATTATTATTTATCTATGCAAGTATGTGTGCTGGTTTGAGAACGTATGACGTGGGTGATTGTAAAATAAAAATCTAAATCTAGGAATTTTGGGGCGTCTATGGGTCACAGAAGTCGCTTATTATAACATGTCAAAGAAAGTATTACTTGATACATTTGCAAAACTGACTGGGAAATCTGTATTATAGTTAATATTGTTATATATTTATTTATGTATCCTTTTGTATACTTGTATACGTATTTGTGTATTTTATGTTATAAATATTTATTTATTTATATGTACTAATCAAGTTATTTTTATTGGAGTTTTTTTTTTTTTTTTTTTTTATTCTTTGTTTTATACCTGCCAACTACCTTTCACCATAACAAGGGTTGACTGGTAGAGAATGCCACTTGGCATTAAGTCCGCCCATTGTAACCTTAAGCTTAAGGCAATAAAGAATAAATAAATAAATAAATAAATATTCAGGAAGGGCGTGAATAATTTGAATTTTGGGCTAGATACCAATTGGTACTATTTTAAATGAAACCAACGAATATCTTGATTCAAGCGTATATTTTCACGCGTAATATTTAATCATATTTAATTTTTAATTATATATATATACATAATTTTCAAGCGTATATATTCATTTTTAGTTTAACGTGGGGGAAAGGTGCTCGCACCTACCCGTCACCGTCTCCGGTGAATGGTTATGTCGGGATCTGCATTGAAGATGTCGGACCGACTAAAACCCCCTCACGGTAAATCTGCTGTTGGTCCAGTGGCCTTTACAGCCACATCGATAGCAGATCGCGAGCAGGAGACCCGCAAGTTAAATAAACAAAAGGGAACGACGACGCTGCTGATGCTGTGTCGCGCTCGGACCCCTGTTAACGAAAGAAAAACTCTCGACAAAAACTAGGGGGGCTGACGACAACCCAAGGGCCTGGAATGGAATTCGTCTGTCTAACTTAATGATTTTGTGTCGACCACTTAATAATGGGTTTCAAACAACCAGTGGCGACATCTATTATCGACAAAATAAACATTACATACATATAAGTCGTGAATAGGGCGTGTTGAGAGAGCTTTATGTACTTTACATTCGTACTGAATTAAGTCATTTTAATTATACACGCAAACCTGTTGACTTAGTCGAATCCAAAAATGTTAAAGTAATCGTTAAAAGCTCTCACGGCCTTATAGTCAATACTAGGGTAGTCAGAGGATTTTTATTTTTATAGGGAAAGCGGCAAACGAGCAAGCAGTTCACCTGATGGTAAGTGATTACCGCCCACGTACATCTGAGACACCAGAGGTGCTGTAGGTGCGTTGCCGGCCTTTAAGGGTATTTGAGAGATGGGAGGGAGGATCGGGAAGGCGATGGGGAGGGGAAGAGGGAGAGGGGCTCCGCTTACCTCACTCGCCGAACGAAACGCAGAAGCACAAGATGCCTCTACTTCACGCCGGTATTCTGCGAGGTCGTGGTACCAACCCGGTCGAGCCGGCCCATTCGAGCAGCAGCCGCCATAAAGCCGCCGCTTGGCTCTACCACACCAGAAACTTACACGATAATAAGAAGATAGTAGAGGTAGATAAAGAAGTCTTGAAAGGTAGACAAGAATATCTTGAACAATGCCACCATATAATGTATTGAAATATTAGTACATTTTATTAAATTCGACCGGAACAGAGTTGCGTTCTGGAGATTGCGTGAGCAGAAATGGGTTTTAAAATCCAATTCTTCGTTAACCGTATTTTATTAAGTCTTTGTTTTCATTTAATTTGGGTAATCTAGATCTAGGTTAATTTCTTTGTTACATTTTTGTTAAATTTACGGTGTTAAAGTAGCAGAGACAAATGATGGCTGTAGTCCATAGAGATCTTTTTTTTTAATTGGGAAAATTATTATGGACGTGCAGCCTCCAGCCGGGTTATTTCGGACTATCACTGACAATAACCCCACGGTGGTCGCCATCAGCACTGAGGAGAGGTCACGGGTTCTCTGTTCGGAACGCTACTGTGGCTCTTTAACTTGGCTAAAATAGCCCTGCCCCGGGGGACCCACATCCAGCCCTTGTGATATTTGCATAGATGCAGCTCATAGACATCTGCATCTATCCACGTCGAGATTCCTCGTCACTATTACATGTATCACCGATTTCACTTCTTCTCTTCATCTTCGATCACCATATAGAATCTGGATTGTTCCCTAATCGAAATTGGTACATCTATCGCCCAATATACCTTGATATATCACACTGGAGCTTCTGACTGAGTCTTTAGCAGCAAATTTTTTTTTTATGGAAGTGACGGCAAACGAGCAAGCGGTTCACCTGATGGTAAGTGATTACCGCCCACGTACATCTGAGACACCAGAGGTGCTGTAGGTGCGTTGCCGGCCTTTAAGGGTATTTGTGAGATGGGAGGGAGGATCGGGAAGGCGATGGGGAGGGGAAGAGGGAGAGGGGCTCCGCTTACCTCACTCGCCGAACGAAACGCAGAAGCACAAGATGCCTCTACTTCACGCCGGTATTCTGCGAGGTCGTGGTACCAACCCGGTCGAGCCGGCCCATTCGAGCAGCAGCCGCCATAAAGCCATAAAGCCGCCGCTTGGCTCTACCACACCAGAAACTTACACGATAATAAGAAGATAGTAGAGGTAGATAAAGAAGTCTTGAAAGGTAGACAAGAATATCTTGAACAATGCCACCATATAATGTATTGAAATATTAGTACATTTTATTAAATTCGACCGGAACAGAGTTGCGTTCTGGAGATTGCGTGAGCAGAAATGGGTTTTAAAATCCAATTCTTCGTTAACCGTATTTTATTAAGTCTTTGTTTTCATTTAATTTGGGTAATCTAGATCTAGGTTAATTTCTTTGTTACATTTTTGTTAAATTTACGGTGTTAAAGTAGCAGAGACAAATGATGGCTGTAGTCCATAGAGATCTTTTTTTTTAATTGGGAAAATTATTATGGACGTGCAGCCTCCAGCCGGGTTATTTCGGACTATCACTGACAATAACCCCACGGTGGTCGCCATCAGCACTGAGGAGAGGTCACGGGTTCTCTGTTCGGAACGCTACTGTGGCTCTTTAACTTGGCTAAAATAGCCCTGCCCCGGGGGGCCCACATCCAGCCCTTGTGATATTTGCATAGATGCAGCTCATAGACATCTGCATCTATCCACGTCGAGATTCCTCGTCACTATTACATGTATCACCGATTTCACTTCTTCTCTTCATCTTCGATCACCATATAGAATCTGGATTGTTCCCTAATCGAAATTGGTACATCTATCGCCCAATATCCCTTGATATATCACACTGGAGCTTCTGACTGAGTCTTTAGCAGCAATTTTTTTTTATGGAAGTGACGGCAAACGAGCAAGCGGTTCACCTGATGGTAAGTGATTACCGTCGCCCATATACATCTGCAACACCATAGATGCTGCAGGTGCGTTGCCGGTCTTTAAGGATATTTGGGAGATGGGAGGAAAGAAGAGGCGAATAGGGAGGGGAAGTGGGCCTCCGGTTACCTCACTCACCGAACGAAACGCAGAAGCACAAGATGCATATACTTCGAGCCGGTATTCTGCGAGGCCGTGGTACCAAACCGGTCGTGCCGGCCCTTTCGAGCAGCAGCTAAAGCCGCCGCTTGGCTCTACCACGCTTGAGCGCAGGACAGCCCCACCAGATCATGGTGGGGCTGTCAACAACAACAACAGCAGTCAACAACAGTTTTGTGTATGTGGTGACACTGATGTCGCCACAAGACTTGTTCAGTGTAAGGCACACATCACAGTAATAATACGTACAGGGAAGCTAAGTGCGTGCGTCTGTCGAATGGAACGGAATTCCATCCGATAAAATGTCCATGCAAAAATGCATGGACAAACAAACCTAAAAAGGTTTAAGAGAAAAGTAGCAGCGTGTAAATGCCCACTGCTGGGCAAGGGCCTCCTTCTCAAATTTCTGAGAGGGTTTTGAAGCCTAAGGGTCCACCAGGCTGCTCCATTGCGGGTTGAATTCCATTGAGTTAAACATTATTTCTCAGATATGCAGGTTTCCTCGCAATGTGTTCCTTCACCACTGAGCATTTGGTAAATTTATTGGTAAGGACATAAAATTGCTGTTAACGATAATATTGGTGCCGGAACCGGGTTCGTGGTGGTACGTTTCGTTAGAAGCTTCCCTAAATCACTGTTAGGTATAATTAAAATAAAATATGTTTAGTTTTCCCATGAATGACACCTATCTATAACCTTGGAGAGTAAAACTTAATCAAAATACAAAATTTCATCCAAATCGTTAGAGTCGTTTCCTAGAAAGCAATTATTTATATATTTATTTTATTTATACCTTTAACTAAGGTTTACATGGAGGGGGGGGGGGTGAGCTTAATGCCCTTCTCTGCCAGTCAATAAATAGTGAGAAAGAAATACATGTTGGCGTTCCAGAGAACGTAACCTTCAGACAGTTTCAAGTTTGAGGCTCTCGGTCGTGACTCGAATAAAGAAATTAAAGTTATCCTTAAGATAAGAAAGAGAATTTGCTGGTTTTAAAATGGAATAAAGAACTTATAAAATTCTGGAGCCTTCGCGCCTTTCACGATAAGAACGTCTTTTTTTGTCTTTGAACGGCTAGAAGGTGATGTGGTCATACTTACGCAAACCGAAAATAAATCATATGTGCGATGGATCTGGGTAACATACATCTGCATAGTCGACAATGGATAAAACAAGTGAATGAACCAGCATGAGTTTGGTTTTCAAGGGTAAAAATATTTTGAGACTATACAGACAGACGGCAAAGTGGTAACGACTTTATTTACGGCTGGTTTCACCAATCTATAAGTTCCCAGTCATAGTGTGGTCCATATGCAAGCTAAGGTTTGTCCATGTAATGACAGTATGGGATAAGAATATCGATCTGAAGAACGGAGGAAGAATTACATAATCCACTCTTGTGAGCATTCTTGAACTAACTAACTAAATGGACTCACAGTGACGCCATAATCTACATTGTCATGAAGACTATTATTAGCATTATTTAGATCCTTAATGCTAGAATTAAATAGGCCTATAGATCATCTGCATATAGATGGTACGAACAGGTGACTAATTGATGTGATAGAATTTCGAAATAAGAAAAACATTATTGGAGATAGTATACAGCCTTGCGGCACGCCAGACTATTAATCAGCCTGCTTAGGCTGCTGATACCTAGATAAATAGATACTGTCTCAATCGAACGATAAGATGATGATAACCATTCGAAGGCAGAGGTGGAAAATCAAAGGATAGAGAGAAGGATATCATAATATCGGGATCTAATGGGTAGAAAGAATTTGAAAAGTCAACAAGCGCCCCCACTGTTGTTTATTTATATAAAAATCAGAACGTATACAAGAATTACTGGCTTCAAGTTTCAAGATAAATAATTTAATTTGAGCCATGGTAGGTTAGTGGTCAGGGCGTTCGCTTTAATTCCATTGTAGCGGGTAATCTTACAATTATGGTGTGTTATTGGTTGTAAATGTGTGCACTACCACCTCATCTTTCACGCCATGTACCGATTGCATCATATAACGTGGTAGAGCGAAGCAGTGGGTTTCGCTGCTGCTCGGATGGGCTGGCTCGTCCGGTGTGGTACCACGACCTCAGAATACCGACTTGAAGTAGAGGCATCTTGTGCTTCTGCGTTTCGTTCGATGAGAAGTAGCCGGAAGCCCGCTCCCCTCTCCCCCAACTCCCATACCCATCATCCCTTTCATCCCCCAAATATCCTTAAAGGCCGGCAACGCACCTACAGCTCCTCCAGTGTTGTAGATGTACGAATATATGGACGTCAGTAATCTCTTACCACCGGGCGAACTGCTTTCTCTTTTGCCCTCATACCCATAAAAAAATAGATAATAATAGACATCCACTGGCTGTGTCATAAGAAGGTATAATTTATTCTGCATGCGGGATTCCGCTGGGGAAAAAGGTTCTCGAGCGGCAGCCACGTACAGGCAAACGCAGTGTAGGACGACCCCCCCACAAGATGGAGTGACGACCTGCGCAGTGTTGCGGGAAGTCGATGGATGCAGGTGGCTCAGGACCGTGCTTCGTGGCAATCTTTGGGGGAGGCCTATGTTCAGCAGTGGACTTCTGATAGGCTGAAATGATGATGATGATGATGATGATGATGCGGAATTAGAAAAGTTGTTGATTGTAACAAGAAAAAATTATCTAATAGATGATATCTGGTGGATGGAAACTTATATGATAATTTAATTTTAGTACATACCTGCGATTACATGTAATTACATAATTATATGTAATTATGTAGTGCGTTATAATTCCAGAACAGCACAGCTCGCATGGACACAATTTTGCAATGCTGTATTTATTAAATCTATTTCTATCCTTGATTATAGTTAAGTTAGTTCACATTTTATTATTGTTAGTGACATTTCATAAGTTAAGTTCAATATTGTGGAAAATAGCGCGTACTTTCCCCGTATCTATACGAACGTCCGTACGTCGCTCGATACACGGGCCCGCTGGAGCCAGCGCTGCGGTCTCGTCTCAACTGCAGAATTACAGACCGACTAACCGACCCAATCTCTATTAATCCTACTCAAGCACACACTGTACGTACAGTTAGGAGTAGCAACAAGTTCACAGAGAGTTCCAGAGGAGGCGACTCTAAACACTGTTTGTTTAAATAATTGTTTTAATAATGTGTTTGTTTGTTATTGAGTGTCGTATTTGTGCAATGAATGCTTCTTTATTTTATTCTTTCTTTCTAACATCTTTGAAATAATGGATTTACGCAAAACAACGCCTATTTCTATTTACCAATGAGGCTTTTACCCAACATTCACATTTTAACAAATACATTATTGTACCTTGCAACTAACAATTGAGTTAAGAGTGTAATGTCTTACCCTTAAAAACGTTAACCTTCCGAAATATAGGTAAAGGTGCACGATACAACCCCAAGGGTGGACACATTCAGGTCATTAGGTCGGCTCGCGAGGGGTTAAAGGTTTTACCGGCGCTTTGTCTCGCTAAAATCTAATAACTTTACAGCGCTTTATGGACCTTTAGAAAGAATTGTTTTAAGTTTTAAAATTAAAGTTCTTTCGTCGTAACATTAAAATGTTGAAATCAAGCGCGATAGGCCTATGTTCAGCAGTGGACTTCTGATAGGCTGAAATGATGATGATGATGCGGAATTAGAAAAGTTGTTGATTGTAACAAGAAAAATTATCTAATAGATGATATCTGGTGGATGGAAACTTATATGATAATTTAATTTTAGTACATACCTGCGATTACATGTAATTACATAATTATATGTAATTATGTAGTGCGTTATAATTCCAGAACAGCACAGCTCGCATGGACACAATTTTGCAATGCTGTATTTATTAAATCTATTTCTATCCTTGATTATAGTTAAGTTAGTTCACATTTTATTATTGTTAGTGACATTTCATAAGTTAAGTTCAATATTGTGGAAAATAGCGCGTACTTTCCCCGTATCTATACGAACGTCCGTACGTCGCTCGATACACGGGCCCGCTGGAGCCAGCGCTGCGGTCTCGTTTCAACTGCAGCATTACAGACCGACTAACCGACCCAATCTCTATTAATCCTACTCAAGCACACACTGTACGTACAGTTAGGAGTAGCAACAAGTTCACAGAGAGTTCCAGAGGAGGCGACTCTAAACACTGTTTGTTTAAATAATTGTTTTAATAATGTGTTTGTTTGTTATTGAGTGTCGTATTTGTGCAATGAATGCTTCTTTATTTTATTCTTTCTTTCTAACATCTTTGAAATAATGGATTTACGCAAAACAACGCCTATTTCTATTTACCAATGAGGCTTTTACCCAACATTCACATTTTAACAAATACATTATTGTACCTTGCAACTAACAATTGAGTTAAGAGTGTAATGTCTTACCCTTAAAAACGTTAACCTTCCGAAATATAGGTAAAGGTGCACGATACAACCCCAAGGGTGGACACATTCAGGTCATTAGGTCGGCTCGCGAGGGGTTAAAAGGTTTTTACCGGCGCTTTGTCTCGCTAAAATCTAATAACTTTACAGCGCTTTATGGACCTTTAGAAAGAATTGTTTTAAGTTTTTAAAATTAAAGTTCTTTCGTCGTAACATTAAAATGTTGAAATCAAGCGCGATAGGCCTATGTTCAGCAGTGGACTTCTGATAGGCTGAAATGATGATGATGATGATGATGATGAAGCGCGATAGGTTCGCAAAAATTTTTAATGTAACAATTTGGTTGGTTTTATTTAACTTTTTTATAAGTTTGACACATCTAGAGTATTATTTATTTGTTTAAACTCTATTTGCACTAATAAAAGAACAGAAAGGCCCACTTACTGCCAAGTGGTATTCACTACCAGTCTACCGTTAGGTTGAACTGAGGAAATGTAATAGGGTTCGCAGTGCCGAGGAGATAACTTTAAACTAAATATTATGTTTATGTACGTACTCAAATAATATACTACAATAGAACAATTATATATAGCGTTTGGCTGCGGCGCTGGGGGTCGCGTGTTCGTTTCCCGTGCAGGACAAATGTTGGTATGGACTAAAAATAATTGTTCCGAGTCTGTATGATGGTCCATGTGAAATTTATGGATGTAAACAGGAAGTGGAAGGAATTCCTACAGTGGAAGATTCATACAAATATTTGCCCCTAGCGAGATATGAACTCCCGTCTCTCTGCTTCGAAGACCCTAGCAACTAGGTTTCCTCTCCATGATACTCAACAATAGAGTATAGAGTAGAAAACATATATTTAACAACACACAAAAACATTAGCGAAAACTAATGTAACAAAGCACACAAAGAAAAAAAATATTAAGAAAAATATCGAAAAGAACATTCGTTTCTAACAAACAAAAAAGAAAAATAAAAACAGTAATCTATTGCATACTGTTTTCAAAAGAATATAATATATTTTTTTTTAATACAAACCGTTTTCAAACATTTGATAGTTTCAAAAGAGGCGCTGCAGCCCAGTCGTTAGAAAACTCTCCTTAATTTCGTACTACGCGGTTGATTTTTGGATCGAACCCTGTCGCAAGTTACATTGTTAATAGCGATCTGGCGGTCAAGGAAAAGCTTCGTGTGGTGTCTGAGAAATAAAAATAGATATTATTTCGAGGACATGTGGAGAGCGCATCCTGGACAGAAGCAGCATTGCGGACCACTCCCGATTCAAAATCCCTTTTGAAAATATGTTTTCCCGCAGTAGGTTACTGGCTGCTACTTTAAACCAAATTGTGACATACCTTCAATTACAGTGTTTACATTAAAGCCTATCTCGTGTCTAATCAATATTTTAACAGGTTTAAACTCATTATCTAAACTTTCGCTTTCGTTGATCAATCATTCGGCGGTGTGATGAAAGTTATTTGTTGTGTGAAGTTAAAACGGCTCCTAGAGCTTATTATCAGTGAAGCCGGTGTAATCATTGAAAATGTGACGAGAACAAACATAAGAACTAGCTGTACTTCGCATACATATAGATTAACATTTGTACTTGGAGCGTTGTAATATTAAAAATTGTTACAAGAGGTTAATTTAGCATTTGTAGCGCTTTACAGCGGGGGGCGCTGGAGCTATACTCTCTCTCTAAAACAAATGAACAATCTAAACTCTAAATAACATTATTTAATGTTTTAAATTAGTTCAACTCCAAGTATCCCCGCTCAGTCACACTCGCATTCAGGCAACCTTAATTTAAACTAAACAAGCGACAAAAAATTATCGTCCTAGAATCGTTTATAAAACAGTTACTAATAGCTTATTAAAGCCGATTGTTATGCACCGAGCTATTACACGTCTTTATTAAAACCATTTTATATGTTAAGCTTGTTCTATATCTTCTAATAAGCTATATCTTCTAAACACAAGAGGTTGATATAAAAAAAAAAGGAAACAAAGAAACAAAAAATCTTTTTCATCCGTTTGTCGATCAGAGCTGGCGATGTGTTTTCTCTTCGACGTGAGGAATAGAAATGTAACGTCATCAATCTTTGTTTGAATCGAGGTCTGAATAAACGCAAAATTAAGGCATTTTTAAATTGCGGAATACGACAGACGACATATTTCCGCGTGGCTGCCGGTAAAGTAGTAAAGAATAGCTAGTCCCAAAGTCGAACATCTGTACGACGCTACCGTGTGTTGTATAAGAGAATCATTCCTTAGCCCGCCTAAAAGTCGACAGAGGGAAAAATTAATATTAGGAGATGGGCAGCAGCATCTTACTGACCATTAAAAAGAAGAGTCAACCCCCTTGCCAGGCGTGGCGACTGTGGCGAAACAACCCCCGCTATGATGAATCTTTAGGGAGGCCTATGTTCAACAGTGGACTTATTGCAGGCAGACGAATAAGACTGCAATTATGTAATATATTACAAGAGCCGTGGTGGCCTAGTGGCCAGGGAGCTCACTTCAGCATCCAAGAGCGCGAGTGACCTGGACTGTTAATAGCAATTTTAAATGCTGTATTTATAACGTACTCGGCGGTGAAGGAAAACATCGTGAAGAAACCTGCATGTCTGAGAAATAATAAAAAATATTCTTTCGACGGTTATGTGAAGCCCACCAATCCACGCTGGAGGCTCTATAACCCTCTCAGATATTTGAGAATTAGGCCTTCGCCAATATTTATATTATTATTATACTTAGATAGTTATATTATATTATTTTACTTAGATAGTTGTTATAAATTTTTTGACATCTGATCAACAATGTAATAATGTAATGTAATATACCTTATATAGTCTTGAAATTACATCATATTGTAAAATTTGTATGCCAATAAGTGGTAGATCATATAGGACATAAATAAAAGGTTAACATCTATACAAGTATCACATCAACAAATAAATATAAATAAATAAATAAAACAAGATTCCACTTCGATAAAATTCCGACATAAATTATTCCAGCGAATTTGTACGAACTTTGAGGGCACTATTGTCTTCAAATATTGAGTTTGAAATACAAACAGCTGTTTGTGTACAGACCTTTGAAATTATTTCAGCACATATACATCGTTAAGATTAATTTGGCTTCGTTTTGCTTGCGGTGAAGTAGCAGAACGACTCAAACTAAACAACATACAGCTTATTTAATTTGCGTCGTACGTGCTGACTGTTTTTGAATGATTATGTAATAATTTCAGATGATGTAAAAGACGTGTGCCGATTATAGATCACAGATGGTGACTATACACCACATGATAATCTCAAAACGGTAGGCATACCCATCTGGAGAAATAACAAACGAACGACCTATCATAGTTTATTGGATTAGAGTGAGAAACATGCTAACATCCACCGGATTGTAAGAGGCCTCTGTAGCCCGTCCCTGGGCTGCAGAACCTGCTAACAGCTTCAATCGAAAAGGTAACAGATACGTTGTCACCAGAAGTTGTACTCCAGAAGACCAACATAATTTCGTGCTATGAAACATTCCGGTGTTTAATGTTTTTTTTTTATTAGGACGGAGGCAAACGAGCAAGCGGTTCACCGGATGGTAAGTGATTACCGTCGCCCGCGTACATCTGAAACATCAGAGGAGCTGCAGGTGCATTGCTGGCTTTTAAGTGTATTTAGGAGATGGGATGGACGATGAGGAGGGTATTCTACGAGGCCGTCGTATCAACCTAAAATATGCAGGCTCCCTATATCTCTCAAATAGCTTACCTATCTATAACTGCTCTGTTGTGTAACTGCTGTGACATAGTAGAAGAGATTCGAGATGTTTTAACGGAATTAGTTCGGTATGAGACGCAGCGTAGACAATTGTATGATCTCTGGAAGGAAGCCGAAACATTGATTGAACTTTACTTACAGCCATTATGAGTGATGCATTTGTCATCGTGTATTTATATAACGGGAGGTCACCTTGTGACCGAACCTCCGGATTATTGAATCATAGAAGTTTCATATTCCATTTTAAAGAATGGAGTTTTAGTTTTCATTTGTGTCGCAACATCTAGTAACGTTCTATATCCAAATAAATGTGATGTCTTCTCTAAAACATTCACGGGCGTCATCATCATCATCATCATCATTTCAGCCTATCAGAAGTCCACTGCTGAACATAGGCCTCCCCCAAAGATTGCCACGAAGCTCGGTCCTGAGCCACCTGCATCCATCGACTTCCCGCAACACTGCGCAGGTCGTCACTTCATCTTGTGGGGGTCGTCCTACACTGCGTTTGCCTGTACGTGGCTGCCACTCGAGAACCTTTTTTCACGTAGCGTTCACGGGCGTTGGTTTTACAAAATGTTTCTGTTTGTTCAGTTGATTGCGATAACATTCTATCTTTGCACTCAATTCACAAATATTTGCCTTTGTACTTATGCGCATAATTGCTGATAAATACGTTAGAAACATCCAATCAATGTTTGATTACTACGTTCTCTTTATTATGTTCAGAGCTTTGAAAGGTTATTGATTTTCCTAACAGGAATATAATTTTAAGGCCATAAATTAACACGTGCGCGGTGGAGCCAAGCGGCGGCTTTTGCTGCTGCTCGAATGGGCCGACTCGACCGGGGCAGTGCCATGTCCTGGCAGAATACCGGCGCCAAGTCTTGAGCTTTGCGTTTCGTTCGGTGCGTGAGGTAACAGGCCCACTTTCTCTTCCCACAACCCCTCTCTCCATCTTACCTGTCATTCCCCAAATACCCTTAAAGGCTGACAACGCACCTTTGAGGGGTAGTTGAGTATAGTTAGGAGCTGCTGGTCGAATGGGGCTCGGATACCACGACCTCGCAGAATACCGGCGCCAAGTCTTGAGCTTTGCGTTTCGTTCGGTGCGTGAGGTAACAGGCCCACTTTCTCTTCCCACAACCCCTCTCTCCATCTTACCTGTCATTCCCCAAATACCCTTAAAGGCTGACAACGCACCTTTGAGGGTAGTTGAGTATAGTTAGGAGCTGCTGGTCGAATGGGGCTCGGATACCACGACCTCGCAGAATACCGGCGCCAAGTCTTGAGCTTTGCGTTTCGTTCGGTGCGTGAGGTAACAGGCCCACTTTCTCTTCCCACAACCCCTCTCTCCATCTTACCTGTCATTCCCCAAATACCCTTAAAGGCTGACAACGCACCTTTGAGGGTAGTTGAGTATAGTTAGGAGCTGCTGGTCGAATGGGGCTCGGATACCACGACCTCGCAGAATACCGGCGCCAAGTCTTGAGCTTTGCGTTTCGTTCGGTGCGTGAGGTAACAGGCCCACTTTCTCTTCCCACAACCCCTCTCTCCATCTTACCTGTCATTCCCCAAATACCCTTAAAGGCTGACAACGCACCTTTGAGGGTAGTTGAGTATAGTTAGGAGCTGCTGGTCGAATGGGGCTCGGATACCACGACCTCGCAGAATACCGGCGCCAAGTCTTGAGCTTTGCGTTTCGTTCGGTGCGTGAGGTAACAGGCCCACTTTCTCTTCCCACAACCCCTCTCTCCATCTTACCCGTCATTCCCCAAATACCCTTAAAGGCTGACAACGCACCTTTGAGGGGTAGTTGAGTATAGTTAGGAGCTGCTGGTCGAATGGGGCTCGGATACCACGACCTCGCAGAATACCGGCGTGAAGTAGAGGCATCTTGTGCTTCTGTGTTTCGTTCGCTGAGTGAGGTAACCGGAGGCCTACTCCCAAATACCCTTAAAGGCCGGAAACGCACCTGTAGCTCCTCTGGTGTTGCATCAGGTGAAGTTATTGCTCCTTTACCGCGTTTTCTATAAAAAAAAATTTACCATCACATGAGCCGCGAGCATGTTTGCCCCCTTTGCCATAAAACAATAACAAAAATTTCGATGACAAATGACGAGAACCTCGTGAAAGCCGAAACAGACAAGAAGACAAAATATCTGGACCTGGCTCACGAGGTAACCGATATGTGGGGTGGTATGCCGACCGAAATTATTCCGATCGTCATCTCTGCGAATGGGTTAATCCCAGTCAGCCACTCGGAACATCTGAGGCGGCTGGGACTCCGTGATGGACCGCTTCGAGCTCAAATGCAGAAGGCGGTGCTACTCGATACCGCTCGCATTGTCCGCCGGTTTCTTCCCCTTTCTCCCTAACCCTCGGCCGCCTGGTCTCCCCTGCCTGCATATATATAATTTATTTTATGGTATTATTTGTATCTATACCTATCTATACATACAACCCAATCAGATGAGAATATATAGAAATACCCCAAAAAAAGTTCGAAGATAACATTATTTTTGTGGTCACAAGTTTTTATTCATTGAGTTGGTCTCTTGGTAGAACCGGATCTAGGATATTTTCAAGTTGGAGCAAAACTGAAAGCTGCCGTCTACGCCAGTCTCTTCCTGTGCTTTAGCAGAGTCTTCCACCGAATGTAGGCCTCTGCCAATGGAAAGATTGACGGTAATTACAAATTATTTATGCTTTCTACGCTCTATCACTTCAGTTGGCAGACCTTCAGATGGAAAAGCCGCCGCTTGGCTCTACCACGTACGAGAAGTCATTTTCAAACTTTAAGTTAGATTTCAATGAATATTATTACCGTTCGTAAATAAAATTATACCTTATTAACTCTCTCTCTCTTCTCCTTACAATTAATATATCTTTGGAATATAGGTAACTCTGTTATCTCTTTCGCACTCTTTCTCTTTAACCCTCTTGCTCCTGTAGATGCTTGGATTTGTACGTTTCTGAAGTATCTTTATCTTCAACAATACTGGTGTCAAACTTACATTCTTTATTTTATCTGGAGCGGGACTTCAATGGAAGTCAAAAAGTTACGTTAAGTTTTGCAAAGTTTAAGTACTAGTATAGTTTCTACAAAGTTTTTAAAGAGGAAAATGCTCTGCACCTATGGTTCAAATTGTGATGCTGGGATCTGTTGAAAGTTCATTATTTTCAAAAGTTCGGTGCGTGAGGTAACAGGCCCACTTTCTCTTCCCACAACCCCTCTCCATCTTACCCGTCATTCCCCAAATACCCTTAAAGGCTGACAACGCACCTTTGAGGGTAGTTGAGTATAGTTAGAGCTGCTGGTCGAATGGGGCTCGGATACCACGACCTCGCAGAATACCGGCGCCAAGTCTTGAGCTTTGCGTTTCGTTCGGTGCGTGAGGTAACAGGCCCACTTTCTCTTCCCACAACCCCTCTCCATCTTACCCGTCATTCCCCAAATACCCTTAAAGGCTGACAACGCACCTTTGAGGGTAGTTGAGTATAGTTAGAGCTGCTGGTCGAATGGGGCTCGGATACCACGACCTCGCAGAATACCGGCGTGAAGTAGAGGCATCTTGTGCTTCTGTGTTTCGTTCGCTGAGTGAGGTAACCGGAGGCCTACTCCCAAATACCCTTAAAGGCCGGAAACGCACCTGTAGCTCCTCTGGTGTTGCATCAGGTAAAGCGTTCTCACCGCGTTTTCTATAAAAAAAAATTTACCATCACATGAGCCGCGAGCATGTTTGCCCCTTGCCATAAAACAATAACAAAAATTTCGATGACAAATGACGAGAACCTCGTGAAAGCCGAAACAGACAAGAAGACAAAATATCTGGACCTGGCTCACGAGGTAACCGATATGTGGGGTGGTATGCCGACCGAAATTATTCCGATCGTCATCTCTGCGAATGGGTTAATCCCAGTCAGCCACTCGGAACATCTGAGGCGGCTGGGACTCCGTGATGGACCGCTTCGAGCTCAAATGCAGAAGGCGGTGCTACTCGATACCGCTCGCATTGTCCGCCGGTTTCTTCCCCTTTCTCCCTAACCCTCGGCCGCCTGGTCTCCCCTGCCTGCATATATATAATTTATTTTATGGTATTATTTGTATCTATACCTATCTATACATACAACCCAATCAGATGAGAATATATAGAAATACCCCAAAAAAAGTTCGAAGATAACATTATTTTTGTGGTCACAAGTTTTTATTCATTGAGTTGGTCTCTTGGTAGAACCGGATCTAGGATATTTTCAAGTTGGAGCAAAACTGAAAGCTGCCGTCTACGCCAGTCTCTTCCTGTGCTTTAGCAGAGTCTTCCACCGAATGTAGGCCTCTGCCAATGGAAAGATTGACGGTAATTACAAATTATTTATGCTTTCTACGCTCTATCACTTCAGTTGGCAGACCTTCAGATGGAAAAGCCGCCGCTTGGCTCTACCACGTACGAGAAGTCATTTTCAAACTTTAAGTTAGATTTCAATGAATATTATTACCGTTCGTAAATAAAATTATACCTTATTAACTCTCTCTCTCTTCTCCTTACAATTAATATATCTTTGGAATATAGGTAACTCTGTTATCTCTTTCGCACTCTTTCTCTTTAACCCTCTTGCTCCTGTAGATGCTTGGATTTGTACGTTTCTGAAGTATCTTTATCTTCAACAATACTGGTGTCAAACTTACATTCTTTATTTTATCTGGAGCGGGACTTCAATGGAAGTCAAAAAGTTACGTTAAGTTTTGCAAAGTTTAAGTACTAGTATAGTTTCTACAAAGTTTTTAAAGAGGAAAATGCTCTGCACCTATGGTTCAAATTGTGATGCTGGGATCTGTTGAAAGTTCATTATTTTCAAAAGTTCTTATAGGAACAGATCGTAGAACATTACTTTGCCATTTGCAGCTAAATTCCTGCTTTGTGTATCAATGTTTAAACTTTCTACGTCAGGTATTGCACTAAGGTTATTTTTTTTTCATGGTAAACGAGCAAGCGCTTCACCTGATGGTAAGTGATTACCACGCGGGCGACGGTAATCACTTACTCACATTTCCAACACCAGAGGAGCTGCAGGTGCTTTGCCGGCTTATACGGATGTTTGGAAGATGTGAGGACGATTGGGAGGAGGGTCGGGGAGGGGAAAGGGCCTCCGGTTACCTCACTCACCGAACGAAATGCAGAAGCACAAGATGCCTCTACTTCACGCCGGTCGCAGGGCCGTGGTACCACCTCGGTAGAGCCGGCCTGTTCGAACAGCAGCAAAAGCCGGCGCTTGGCTCTATCTTGTACAAATTAATCTATGCATTCATTAACGATGTGTTTTATTGCCATTAAATATCCCCTGGAGTCCTCCATAAATATACTACTATATTATGGTAATGATAATACGCATAACTGTTATTTACAATCAACAACGCAACGACGACGACCACGTCATGGTTAGCATAGGTCCTGCGTTCAAATCCCAGCTAAAGACAATATTTGTAATAAATTCAAGTGATAGGTTTTCGGGTCTGGATATGTTGTGTTGCGTGTCAGGTGCATCTCTCCGATCTTATCGCATAAGCGTTACTTGGAAAAAGTTGCTGAGCGTTCGGCCGATGCGCTGGATGTCTCGGGTTCTGATCCTGCACGTGGCATGCACCTGAATATACTATGAATACATGTTCCTAGTTTGAGTGCTTGTTCATGTGCAATTTACGCATGTTAACTGCCTCCACGACACTGAATGAATTTCAGGTGTACGTTTGTTTAAATAAATCCTATCTCCCGAGCAGTTGACAGTTGCTGATTTAGTATTTGTAGGTCGTCACCGCGGTCGTTGCCGAGGAGGAAATCAACAATTAACAAACAGACGTAAACTCTGACTCAGATTATTAATAGTTCATCTCCATCCATCATACATCGGAAAGTGCACTCCGTCCTGCTCGCACACTTCACAGGGGTAACATTTAATTTTCTCTGATATATTTCTTCATACAGTCAAGTTCGCAAATATATCACCGGGTACGTTACAATATCTCATTGCAACGTAATGAAGGAGTAAATTCACAGAGATCCTCGAGACGTCGCGAGTTACAGAGCGTGAAATTATGCTGAGCGCTCATCTGTCTGTTGTTTTGTATACATGCGAAGGTAATTTGGTAATGAATATATATATATAATTTATTTTATGGTATTATTTGTATCTATACCTATCTATACATACAACCCAATCAGATGAGAATATATAGAAATACCCCAAAAAGTTCGAAGATAACATTATTTTTGTGGTCACAAGTTTTTATTCATTGAGTTGGTCTCTTGGTAGAACCGGATCTAGGATATTTTCAAGTTGGAGCAAAACTGACGTTAAGTTTTGCAAAGTTTAAGTACTAGTATAGTTTCTACAAAGTTTTTAAAGAGGAAAATGCTCTGCACCTATGGTTCAAATTGTGATGCTGGGATCTGTTGAAAGTTCATTATTTTCAAAAGTTCTTATAGGAACAGATCGTAGAACATTACTTTGCCATTTGCAGCTAAATTTCTGCTTTGTGTATCAATGTTTAAACTTTCTACGTCAGGTATTGCACTAAGGTTATTTTTTTTTCATGGTAAACGAGCATGCGCTTCACCTGATGGTAAGTGATTACCGTCGCCCGCGTACATCTGCAACACCAGAGGAGCTGCAGGTGCTTTGCCGGCTTATACGGATGTTTGGAAGATGTGAGGGACGATTGGGAGGAGGGTCGGGGGAGGGGGAAAGGGCCTCCGGTTACCTCACTCACCGAACGAAATGCAGAAGCACAAGATGCCTCTACTTCACGCCGGTCGCAGGGCCGTGGTACCACCTCGGTAGAGCCGGCCTGTTCGAACAGCAGCAAAAGCCGGCGCTTGGCTCTATCTTGTACAAATTAATCTATGCATTCATTAACGATGTGTTTTATTGCCATTAAATATCCCCTGGAGTCCTCCATAAATATACTACTATATTATGGTAATGATAATACGCATAACTGTTATTTACAATCAACAACGCAACGACGACGACCACGTCATGGTTAGCATAGGTCCTGCGTTCAAATCCCAGCTAAAGACAATATTTGTAATAAATTCAAGTGATAGGTTTTCGGGTCTGGATATGTTGTGTTGCGTGTCAGGTGCATCTCTCCGATCTTATCGCATAAGCGTTACTTGGAAAAAGAGCGTTCAGCCGATGCGCTGGATGTCTCGGGTTCTGATCCTGCACGTGGCATGCACCTGAATATACTATGAATACATGTTCCTGGTTTGAGTGCTTGTTCATGTGCAATTTACGCATGTTAACTGCCTCCACGTTTAAATAAATCCTATCTCCCGAGCAGTTGACAGTTGCTGATTTAGTATTTGTAGGTCGTCACCGCGGTCGTTGCCGAGGAGGAAATCAACAATTAACAAACAGACGTAAACTCTGACTCAGATTAATAATAGTTCATCTCCATCCATCATACATCGGAAAGTGCACTCCGTCCTGCTCGCACACTTCACAGGGGTAACATTTAATTTTCTCTGATATATTTCTTCATACAGTCAAGTTCGCAAATATATCACCGGGTACGTTACAATATCTCATTGCAACGTAATGAAGGAGTAAATTCACAGAGATCCTCGAGACGTCGCGAGTTACAGAGCGTGAAATTATGCTGAGCGCTCATCTGTCTGTTGTTTTGTATACATGCGAAGGTAATTTGGTAATGAATATATATATAACCGAGTCAGATGCTTAGCATTGCCGTGTGGCATAGGCGTAAGAACTTACCACCCCCTTCTTTCCGTGGGTGTCGTAAGAAAGAAAAGACTAAGGGAAAAGCCTTGAAGATCGGGTTTTCACTTGTAACGATTCTCTCTTACGTGAATTTCAACAATATTGAACTTAACTTATGAAATATCACTAACATTAATAAAATGAAAACGAACTTAACTGTAATGTAGGATAAAAAGACATCTTGTTCGTATAACTCTATAACTGCAAACTGAAACGGTCCTGACGAGGCGATAAATATTATATTATTACAAAAAAATATATAAAACCATGGGCAGTAAACCCCCTAAAACCTAAAAGCTACATGCTTATTCCGTTAGGATTATTTGGGTCATTGGGGTGGGCGCGACAGGGGTGACAGGGGCTGAGGGTTAAAGGTTTTTGTCTGTCTCGTCTCTCTATAATGCGATTATTTGTGAGGGCTTTGGTCGACTTTTGTTTGCGACGTAGTTTCATTTAAAGGTAAGTAATAATGGCGTATAAGGTTTCGACGTTTGTTATTCGTATATGCGAACTTTTTATTTCCTAATATTAGAGTAACGAACGTTACCGCCTGGTGGCAAGTGGATCGATTACGAACAAAGAAACCTCCAGGTGGGTTGTCACGTGGTGGTCGCCTAGAGGCGGCTTTAGCTGCTACACGAATGGGCAGGCACGACCGGGCTGGTGGAATACCGGCGTGAAGTAGAGGCATCTTGTGCCTCTGCGTTTCGATTCGGTGAGTGAGGTAACCGGAGGCCCACCCCTCGTCATACCTCCTATCTCCCAAATTCCCTTAAAGGCCGGTAACGCACATGGAGCACATCTGATGTTGCTGATGTACGCGGGCGACGGTGATCACTTACCATCAGGTGAACCGCTTGCTCGTTTGCCGCCTCAGCCATAAAAAAAAACCATGAAAGATTAAGATGCAATCGTGAATTCTAATCGGTAGTGATTGTTCTTCTGTTGGCGGTAGAAATAGTCAAAAGAGAGAGAAAATCTGAAAATATTCTGATCATCCTTTTTCTTAGTCTTTCTCGATACACGGTGACTGTGCTGACCGCCTAGTACTGCCATATGGCGTATTGTGTCTACCAGTGGACTGCTTATAGTATGATAACAGAAACTAACACCACTGAAGGTGTGATGAATACTGAATAACCCTATTAACCTGCTTTATTAACTTATCCGAGTTAAGATGAATGTGCTCCGCCATAGAGCCGCGGTAGCCTGGTGATCAGGGAGCTCGCTTTGGTTTCATGGAGCACGAGCGACCTGGGCGCGATTCCCAGTAGTGGCCGGCACCACCGTAATGGTTGAATTTACCACGTGCTCGGCGGTGAAAGAAAACATCGTGAAGAAACCTGCAAGTCTGAGAAGTAATAAAGTGTAATTTTAAATCGAGGATATTTGAGAAGGAGGCCTTGGGCACTTACGTGCTGCTACTTTACATGAACAAACAGATAAACAGACAAACGTGTTACTAACGCACAGATACGGCTGTTTTACAATGTTGTTAAAGTAGCGATACACTTAATAAAAAGCACCCGATTTCCCCGCCGAACGACAAAGGTACCGAATTTAATTTAAAAAAAACATTGTTTTCCGAACGCTTAAAGCGAACAGTTTGCATTAAATTTACGTCACTTTACTGTTGAAGTAATTTTGTACAAATAAACGAATGCGTAAAAACACTCCTATTTTTTTTTAATAAAATTATGGCGTAGAAGTGGTGAAGGAAAAGGTTAGAAACACGCCAGGTCGGGTGTTCGTGACCAGGGGTGGACGTCTCCCACTCTAGGGTGGTATTTGTAATGAGTTCGGCTTCACATATCCTCGAAATAATATTTCTTACTTAATTAAAATCGCCATTGATATTTTGTTGGGGGAAAAAGGTTCTCGAGTGGCAGCCACGTACAGGCAAACGCAGTGTAGAACGAACCCCCACAAGATGGAGTGACGTCCTGCGCAGTGTTGCGGGAAGTCGATGGATGGAGGTGGCTCAGGACCGACTTTCATGACAATCTTTGGGGGAGGCCTATATTCAGCAGTGAACTCGTGATAGGCTGAAATGATAATGAATGATGTTTGATAATTGTTGTGGTGCCAACCACCGGGGTTGGAACCCAGGTCACTCGCGCTCTGTGAAACTTAAGTGAGCCTTCTGACCACTAGACAAAGCCTCATGCAAAAGCTACTAATTCGATTTATATGCGCTCCGCTATGACGTAACATATATTATTAAAAACAAAACAATATTTTAATTAAACTACATCCTACTCCTCAGCCTACTACCACTAACACTGTTAATAGCAATTTTAAGTGTTGTATTTACCACGTGATCGGTGGTGAAGAAAACAACGTGAGGAAACCTGCATATCTGAGAAATAATAAAAAAAATGTTATTTCGTGGATATGTGAAGCCCGCAATGGAGCAGCGTGGCGGGCCATTCCCGGCTCCTACTCTATCTCAGATATTTGAGAAGGAGGCCTTTGCCCAGCAGTGGGCACTTACAGGCATATTAGCACTTATGACTCGTGAAACAAAAATATCGATTCAGCGGGTCATTGCAGTTAAATCCTCCAACATATTATTTTAAGGCACTTTTTCGATCGAAAAGTTCTCTCAAAATACCACATTAAATGTTTACACACGATTAAGTTAAAATAATGTATAATCTGTTACAGTCGGATGGGCGACACCAAGCATCCAAAATCCAATCTTCTCGACCCTCCCCAGAACTCGCCGCAGGTAATTATTACATTATAATACAATAGATAACTTAATACGCTATTACTTCGGGTTCCGTAGAGATTTATTTTTTATATAAACTAGCAAATACATCAGAATACAATGCAGACTATATTATTTTATCTGGTAGAGCCGACCGGCTCGACCTAAAACATCTTATTTTTTTAATAAAATTATGGCGTAGAAGTGGCGAAGGAAAAGGTTAGATACACGCCAGGTCGGGTGTTCGTGACCTGGGGTGGACGTCTCCCACTCCAGGGTGGTATTTGTAATGAGTTCGGCTTCACATATCCTCGAAATAATATTTCTTACTTAATTAAAATCGCCATTGATATTTTGTTGGGGGAAAAAGGTTCTCGAGTGGCAGCCACGTACAGGCAAACGCAGTGTAGAACGACCCCCCACAAGATGGAGTGACGACCTGCGCAGTGTTGCGGGAAGTCGATGGATGGATGTGGCTCAGGACCGACTTTCATGACAATCTTTGAGGGAGGCCTATGTTCAGCAGTGAACTTGTGATAGGCTGAAATGATGATGAATGATGTTTGATAATTGTTGTGGTGCCAACCACCGGGGTTGGAACCCAGGTCACTCGCGCTCTGTGAAAATTAAGTGAGCCTCCTGACCACTAGACAAAGCCTCATGCAAAAGCTACTAATTCGATTTATATGCGCTCCGCTATGACGTAACATTTATTATTAAAAACAAAACAATATTTTAATTAAACTACATCCTACTCCTCAGCCTACTACCACTAACATTGTTAATAGCAATTTTAAGTGTTGTATTTACCACGTGATCGGCGGTGAAGAAAACAACGTGAGGAAACCAGCATATCTGAGAAATAATAAAAAAATGTTATTTCGTGGATATGTGAAGCCCGCAATGGAGCAGCGTGGCGGGCCATTCCCGGCTCCTACTCTATCTCAGATATTTGAGAAGGAGGCCTTTGCCCAGCAGTGGGCACTTACAGGCATATTAGCACTTATGACTCGTGAAACAAAAATATCGATTCAGCGGGTCATTGCAGTTAAATCCTCCAACATATTATTTTAAGGCACTTTTTCGATCGAAAAGTTCTCTCAAAATACCACATTAAATGTTTACACACGATTAAGTTAAAATAATGTGTAATCTGTTACAGTCGGATGGGCGACACCAAGCATCCAAAATCCAATCTTCTCGACCCTCCCCAGAACTCGCCGCAGGTAATTATTACATTATAATACAATAGATAACTTAATACGCTATTACTTCGGGTTCCGTAGAGATTTATTTTTTATATAAACCAGCAAATACATCAGAATACAATGCAGACTATATTATTTTATCTGGTAGAGCCGACCGGCTCGACCTGAGGCATCTTGTGCTTCTGCGTTTCGTTCGGTGAGTGTGGCATCCGGAGGCCCAAATCTTCCCTTCCCCCCTCTCCCACCTCCTGATTCTCTCCCTCATCTCCCAAATATCCTTAAAGGCCGGCAACGCCAGAGGTGTTGCAGAAGTTCGTGGGCGACGGTAATCACTTACCACTGTTATAGTGTCATTTCGTGTTGTTGGTACACGTATACAAGAAAACAATTAAATATACTACGTATTTATACGTGGTAGAGCCTAGCGGCGACTTCTGCTGCTGCACAAACAGGCCGGATCTATCGGGGCAGTACCACGACCTCGCTGAATATTGGCGAGGAGCAGAGGCAATCCTGCGCTTCTTCGTTTCGTTCGATGAATGAGTTAACCGGAGGCCCACTCCCTCATCCTCAATTCCGCCGCCCGTTCTTCCCTCACATCCTCAAAGTAAAGGCCGGCATCTGCAGCTCCTTCGGTGTTGCAGATGTACGTGGGCGACGGTAATCACTTGCCATCAGGTGAGCCGTATGCACGTTTCCCCCATTCGTTTAAAAAAAAAGTCTTCCACTTTTGTATGTTGGCTGTACCGGAAACGCAGTAATATTCATTCCACGTACATAATGCTTCGGTCCTATACATGTACTGATATCCCTTGCATAGTTTAGTACCTCGGTTTTATAATGTTACAAATTTAATAACAAGCTATTACTCCATACGCTCGAAGCTTATCGTGAATTCGAATTATGATTGATTTATTTATTATGCATGAATAAATTACACAGGTGATGTGTCTAGGAATACTTCGTCCTTGACATTTGAATCATTCTACTTCTACATATATACACATAGACACATAACTGTCTGTTCTATGTATACTATAGAGACATAACTTCACACAACATAAAACTTACCTTTGCTCGTTTGCCGCCTTTCCCATAAAAAGAAAAAACTGATCTAGCTTTTAAGTAACACATGGTAAAAGCGACAACTTCCAAACACTGTTGGCACTAAGTACGGGCAAGTATTCAAAGCATGGCATGCCAGCTCGCTTATACAGTCCGATATATTGTATAGGAAAACTTTTTATTTCAAATTTTTACTTTTCTAATGTTTATTTTTTTTTGTTTTGTTATCTTTGTAATTATAATGTATCACCAGATAATGTACTATGTGTGTAGATGTAGAATGAGTCGGAATAAATGTATTTATGTCTTTATAAAAAGGAGAAGAATGATTGAAGATGTAATTCTTTACATCCTTCTCTTCTACTACATCCACATTCATCTCCATTCTCGCCACAAAACAGCCGAGCATCTACTGTTGTGTTCCGGTTTGAAAGGTGCAAATGATACAGAAATGACAACGCAGCTGTAAACTTCTTCGCTAACAGTTGTTTGCTGTCCATGGACTGCCGCAGCCACTTACCATCAGATTAACTGCTAGAATGATTGTGAACACAATTCAATAAAAAAACTATCTCCTCACATTTCAGTTTAAAACAAGTACAAGGTATATATTAACAAAGTTTGAATTTAAACAGATAAACATCTAAGCCACAATTCAATTAACAAAGTCTATACCTACTGGCGGCTTTGTAAGATCAGCAAGTCCTTATCTCAACCCGTTGATGCCGCAAAAGTTGATTAAGGTAATCACCGAAATTGCCCCATATTCACCAAAAGGTAACTGCACAACTATCTCCGATTCCAGATCTAGATTGCCCAGATTGACCGTAACGGTCCAATTTGAGATTTGATGTTCTCCTGTGAAATGTTTTCATTCCGATGCTAATGATGGGGAAGAAATGGCGACAAACTGGGGTACCATTCTAAATCCCACTCACATATGTCCATCTCTCAGTGGGCAGCAAGGCGGGTGTGCGACCCTAGTACATACCTCGGGCCTTAGACTCAGTTCCTCAAGAACTGCACTTGTTGGATAACTTGAGCCTTTTTTTTTAAAGAAGAAGGGGGCAAACGAGCTTGCGGATCTCCTGATCACCGACGCCCACGAACATCCATAACACCAGAGGAGCTACAGATGCGTTGCCGGCCTTTAAGCACGGAATAGGCTCTTTTCGTGAAGGTCCTTAAGTCGTAACTGTTCGGAAATACCGCTGCCGATAGCTGATTCCACAAAGTCGAAGTGCGTGCCAGAAAACTTTGACTAAAAAGCACTGTGGTGGAATGCCAACCATCTAGGTGGTATTGATGGAACTTGCAATTCTGTCGCGATGTACGATGGTGAAACTCAGCGGCTGAGATCAATCCTAGAAATTATTTGAGGTGCTTCTTCCTCCGTTATATCTCCAGATCGCGATATTTTTGTCATTTCGTCTTTCGTCACGATCTATAGCTAGGAGAGGTGAAAAGTGGGTTGTATTATTACTCCGTTCAGCTGCACCGAGCTGTGCGAAATAAGAAGCCATGATCTCTGCCTACCCATACGTTTATGAACCATTTTGATGGTGACTAACTACCCTGCATCGAGCGAAATGTATATATGAACCCTATCGGCGTGAGCTTTTATGTAATAGAAGGTCCTGTTACGCCGCAAGCGCTCAACGGGTAGTTTTACCTTACTTAAAACATCGAAGTATTTGCCGCACAGGACCAGACGGTAGCATGACGGTGGCCCGCGGCGAGGGCTCCCCAGAGCGGCTGGGCGGCGCCCTGCGCAGACTCCACTACAAGGCCACACGGCGCGCCCATTCGGCGGCGGCCCGTCACCACAGCACCGCGACACCATCCAAGGTACGATTTCAAATCAATTCCGTTTCTACTTCGCATTGCAGGGGCAAAGTCTGAGGAGACAATAGACTGGTTACAGCTCATATAAATCTTCAACTAATGATAGAGATCGAGAAAGGTATGGTTACGCATACAAAGATAAGCATATGGCCTTAATATGCGTGGGTATAAAAATACATTTTTTACAATAAATCCGGAAAATAGTAATAACAGTATGTACCCTGTTATATCGGTGTACCTTCCAGTGGGTGTCGTGAGCGGCGGCTAAGGGAAAAGGTCTTAAAAATAGCAATGGATACCGATAGATAGCGGGATTATCATCTCGAAAGAATCCAGATCAAATATAAGAACACCAACGACAGGCAACAGCGTCTGAGTTGCGAGATGATTGGTGCTGTTGTAGCTAATCGGCTTGCCGAGCGTAACAGCAAATGAGACGGGTATTCTGCACAACTGTCACAATAATTTAACAACTGTGTATCTTTTGTTTTTAATAATAATGCTTTTTTTATGCTTCTTGTCCGGTCGTTCGTGATATCAATGAAGGAGCCGACTGAAAAACAGTGCTGTGGTATCACTGAGACGGGAACCTTTTTGACATGGCACAACGAATTAATCTTTTTCATGATTTTTTTTTTATTTTATTTGTGTTTTGTTGTGAGATTGCCAAATAATTGTTTCTTTCTTTCTTTCTTCAAATATTCCTCACGAATAATTTGAATGTTGTTTCTTTTGTATATCTTGTGTGTCTATTTATTTAAATAATATGTCACTAATGTTTAATAATTGGTTAGTTGACACTAGTTGCCTGTTTCGGAAAATGTTTATATCTAGAAAGTTAAGAAAGAAAGTACTTTATTCATTGCCACAACTCAAGTAACACATAAGTAAACTTAATGTAAAAAAAAATAATAACAATAATATTTTATTGGGTTGCAGCAACAAAACGGTGTCCGACTCAGCATAATGCTGTAGCAATGCTAAACCACAACTACAGCGCTGGTATTCTGTCGGAAACCATTTTTTTTTTTCTTTTCTTCGCGAGCAGTCGTCAGGCTTTATGTACTACATGATGAATATATAAATAACATCAAAAGACGTAATAATAATAATAATAAAAAATATAGAAATACCCCATACAACAATAATAATAATAATATAATTCCGCAACGAGGACTAACAAATTTTAACCACTATTAACCTAATAGCCATGTAAAAAATATCTTTCGCCGTCAACCTGAGTTGACTGGTAGAGAATGCTTTGTTGAATTAAATCCGCTCGTTATAAGTCACAGTTTAGTTTTTTTAAGATAATTACACTGCACGACGTAAAATTAAGAAAATAACTGTAAGAAGCTAACTGAGCCGATTCAACACTTAGAGTCAGCAAATATACGGTTTCCCATTAAGTTCAAAGTAATACCGAGAACAGCTGCGTTATCCTCAAATTCCAGTTTAATAGCCGGTCTGGTTAGAAAGCGTATCTTTCATGTATTACGGTTAAATGCAAGTACATTTTACAAAAGTTTATTGGCCATAAGCCTGTTTAAGATATACAACAATGCTTTATCTATCTCTTCGAAGGTTTTCAGTTTTCTGTTTCCTTTAAACATGTTCGAAATATTATCTACAAATAACACTATTTTATGTATACAAGACATGGTAAATCATTAGTATAAATAAGAAAAAAAAGCGGGTCTAAAGTTGAGCCCCGAGGTATTCTCATAGTAACGGCAGTTATTTAGATTTAGACTTCAAAGGATGGTACATACAGTTATTTGTACAAATAACTGTATGTTTGTTACACACATTCTTGTAATATACCTCCTTTTTCTCTCTCCTTCCTATAAACAGTACATTGTAGTGGTGCCAAAGGTAGGCTTTGCCATAATTGGCAGCAAAGGCAGGTAGATTGACAATTGCAGTACTAGATCTCTCGTGCCATAGACACTGCCTGGCATCGGTCTGCGTATTTATAGTTCATATTTTTTTGCGATAGTTATTCCGCCATCTGTCGAAAGCTATAATAATTATTATCACCGTGAAAATTGTGTTCCGCTAAAAGTTCTTACATATACGAGTAATCTAATAGTCATATTTATTACCTTTCCAACAAACACTAAACTGTTATGGTATTTACAAAATGTTTTGTACATTTTTACTTTGTTTTATTTTCTAAATACGTTCCACTTTTCTTTATCAAGAATCTAAGGAATAAATTAGAGTTCAGATTCAACGCAAAACAAATTGAATAATGAGCTAAAAATTTGGTGTTGCGTTCCACCCAAATAAAACGACAAAATCAATCTAAACACTTTTACGTATTTCAGTCGCTTTTGTATTAGCACCTTTTTATTGTTGTTTTATGTGGATTATTGGATTAAGAATTCGTATATATATGTAAGTGTTATGCTCTTGGTAAAACGAGAGAACTGTTTATTACAATATTTACAACATTCAACCAATTTTATGGTACATGTTAACAAAAAATTCACTCGCCTGTAAAACGAGAGAAACAACACTTAAAGCCTGTATTTCGGGTCTTTTAATATTACTATTTATAATATAGAAAATATTATTTTCAGGAAAGTATATATATCATTAATATTATCTCATATGTTCTAACCTGTCTCTTCCGTCAGTCGTTACATCTAATATGCTTCGTCGATAATGTGGCAAAGACAAACTTAAAGAACAGAGCTCGTACGTGAAGGGTTTTCTATACACATATACATATATATACAATTACCGCGTGATGTTATCGCGTGTAAACAAACACGGGATCCGGCCTAAGGACCTGCGCACCAAAGCGTGTACGTTTACGAGTATAAGTCAGCGATTAATGGATTTGTATAAACCCTCTTCTTTCCTAATAGCAGTATGGTCGGGGATCTGTCCACGAAGCATGAGTCTTAAGTGTGATCCCCCTTGTTAATGGTCCGTGACATTGAATTTTAGGTAACTTTGTATCGTTGGCATCGACACTAAGACAGCGACACGCTCGCCACCTGGCATGAAGTCCCAAATAAGCTCTGGTGAAAATTGGGTTGAGGGGACTAAAATGTTTAGACCTCTGCCCACCTCAGTATTGTATACGCTGTTAACGCCACAGAATAACGCCGTACTTTAGTTTGGCAATTGATGATTTTGACTCAGTGTGTTTATAAAGCCTGTTAATAAGTTTTATTTTGAATGCATTCGCTTTTCCGCCATTCGTTAACTACTATAGTTGTAGCATAAAGCGTGTTTGCAATCGGAACTATAAATTACAAAATAAGAGCTCACTTCCCGTGTTAAAAAAAACACGGTAAAACCTATTATTCAGACGGTATAGCAATTAAAAAAATGTTTAAATTAAGGTTTTCAGCCATAACAACAGCAATAAACATTCTGCGTGTATGTATTATGTACTTCTATACTATATTTCTCATGCCATAAATAAGAGCCATTTAGTTCGTGGTAGAGCCGGGCCGGTTCGACCGAGGTAGTACCACGGCCCTGCAGAATACCGACGTGAAGTAGAGGCATCTTGTGCTTCTGCTTTACGTTCGGCGAGTGAGGTATCCGGAGGCTCCCTCCTCCTCCCCATCCCCTTCCTGATCCTCCCTCCCATCTCCAAAATACCCTTAAAGGCCGGCAACGCACTTGCAGCACCTCTGGTGTTGCAGATGTACGTGGGAGACGGTAATCACTTACCACAAGGTGAACCGCTTACTCGTTTGCCGCCTTTCCCATAAAAAAAAAAGAAAAAGGAGTGGTCCTATAATTGAGCCTTGTGGGATTCTCATAGTAACGGCAGATGTTTCGTTTATATAAATCTTGTTACATTGTAAAAACCATAAACAACGAGTTCTGCTGCATACATTAGTTTACTGTTAAAAGGTTTCATAATATACAGTTCTCGAATTGTAATTTATAAATACATTTGTATCGTAATTCAACAAAATTTCATAACGCTTCCGCTTAGAATCCGGGTCAAGTGGTTGGTCCCGTAATATTGTAGCAGCCAAGTGCTGCTCGTAGTGAACGCCCAGCACTTGCTCCTCAGTTCCTGCCGACTGTGCTGTTATATTTAAGCATTACCACTAATCGTTTTCATTGGATTGTATTGACAAATGTGCTTCATCTTATGGTGAATGCCTAGAGCTGTGAAAATACAGTTTAAAGACTTGTTTAAAAAGCGTTCGTTTGGCTCGCCTAATTTTCTCCAACGAAGTCCTGTAACTTCGCTTAAAGAGATGCCTTGCAAAGAGAACTTTGCATTTTTTACAAAATTTTACACGGGGAATGTTCTGAGGAACTGTTCGAATTGATCCCAGCTGCTGAGTTTCACCATCGTACATCGCGACAGAATTCGAAGTTCCATCGATACCACCTAGACGGTTGGCATTCCACCACAGTGCGTTTCAATCGAAGTTTTCTGCCACGCACTTCGACTTTGTGGAATCAGCTGTCGCCAGCGGTATTTCCGAACAGTTACGACTTAGGGACCTTCAAGAAAAGAGCTTATTCCTTCCTTAAAGGCCGGCAGCGCATCTGTAGCTCCTCTGGTGTTGTGGATGTTCGTGGGCGTCGGTGATCACTTACCATCAGGTGAGCCGCACGCTCGTTCGCCCCCTGCTTCTATAAAAAAAAGCTATGTTTCTGGAATGAATGCGATCCGGTGGGGGAGTGTCAAACACAAATAGAAACCCTCGCATCAATCACGACGGTTAACGGTACGCTGCATGGTCTATTGCCGACTGCATGTTCGTTTAGTTGCCCCTAACACGTATTTCATTCGACCTAAATTTTCTACGTGTCATCGATGGGATCTTGTCTCTCGGGTTCAGTCAATGTTATCAATTACCATAAACATGCGCAATGTTGAGGATGCTCTGCACACGCGGATCCCCCTGGCTACTGATATATTGTTAAAATTTACATAAAAAACACTTGTATTGATTTTATTGTAAATTCTGCATGACAATATAACGTTAAAAGGAAAAATAAAAAACAGTCCCGAGGGTTTCTTCCGGTTCTTCTCTGAGAAGGTCTTGTTTTATGAACCGGTGTAGATTTTGACATTCCTAAAAGCTTTAAAGAAGTTTAAATTGAATACTAAATAGTGACACAAGTGAAGTTTTTCCCTTGTGTCACTATTTAGTGTAGCGACTGTTGACGATTGGGTGGCGTAGACTTACCTGACTGCTGACCCATGGATGCATGGCTCGAATCAGAGCTGAAGGTTTGGTTTTCGGGTTCTATGTTGTGTTGTGTTGTGTCGGTTCCGTTGCTCTGAAACTGCATATCGCTCTTCCTCTGATCTCACTTCGGATATGAGGCAGGCACTATAAATTGTCCTTCGCTGTTGACAACTGCCGATAGTATTCGGTAGTTGTCGCCGTGCTCCAATTCGGCCAGGAGGACCTGCCTGTCGGTGTGTTTATGCTTGTCTGATATATGTTATTACGCACCCACGACCCAGAAGACACCATAACAAATGAGCTAAGTTTTTCTTTTAACAAGAAAATTAAGAGAAATATAATACAATTTTTTGGTTCATGGTAAAGGGAGCAAACAAGCAAGCGGCTCTTCTGACGGTTAGTGAGTACCGTCGCACACGTGCTTCTGCAACACTAGAGAAGCTGGAGGTGCTTTGTCTTTTAGGTTATTTGGAGGATAGAAGAGGATAGGGGGAAAGAGAGCCCCCGTTTATCTTACTCACCGAACTATTCTGTGAGGCCGTGCTACTATCCCGATCGAGATGGCCGATCATTGTTACCCTAACATACCCACACAGTCATTCTAACACCAATATCCATCCTCCATGAAAAAATCAAATCGTAAATCTTAAGCGATACTTAGCCGACAACATCTCGATCGTAACTCGACGTTCGTAAATAGCCGGTGTTAGGGGCGTAAAATGTTATTGAAGGCCTAGCGTTTAAGCCATCCCGGAAGCGCTTGATAGACAGCTGATCGGGTGGATGATGGATGCGAGGCCGCCCTTCGTGTGCCGGCGTGTAACGTCGCGCGGTTGGATGCGGCTCATGCAGCTTGTGGAGTATGCTCATTGTTCAAGTAAATTAGTTAGGGGCTGGTTTTTAAAAAAAAAACAATTCGTAAGTTCTAAGGGTCAAGTTGCCGTTAATTTTGTCAGGTCATCGTAACGATTTACGTCCGGAATCCATATCGGTTTTAAGGATATTTGGGAGATGGCAGGGAAGAGGAGGGGAATAGGGAGGGGGTGTGGGCCTCCGGTTACCTCAGTCACCGAACGAAACGCAGAAGCACAAAATGCCTCTACATCACGCTGGTATTCTGCGAGGCCGTGGTAGCAACCCGGTCGAGCCGCAGAAGCCACAAAACATAATTACCAGATAAAATTCAATCGTGTTATTTTTTAACTGGGCTTAGTTTATCCAAGACATGGCCACCAATAAAAGAAAACTTGTATTGGATGTGAAAAAAGAACACGCAATGATTTTGTGAAAGAATCAGGAATTTTTTGTGACATTTTTTGTGACATAGCGGATCAAGCCCCAGAATATAAAGTGAAACTAGTGAAATGGCTCTGTATAGAATATGATCATTGTTTATTAAAGTCGTTTTGTATTTTAGGCCAGCGATTCGAATTGTAAATAAGTTTTAATAAAACTTATGTACGTCTTAAGCGTGGTAGAGCCTAGCGGCGGCTTTTGCTGCTGCTCGAATCGGCCGGCTCGACCGGGTTGGTACCACGGCCTCGCCGAATACCAGCGTGAAGTAGTGGCATCTTGTGCTTCTGCGTTGCGTACGGTGACTGAGGTTACCGGAGGCCCACACCCTCCTCTTCCTCTCCCTCATCTCCCAAATATCCTTAAAACCGGCAACGCACCTGCAGCATCTACGGTGTTGCAGATGTATGTGGGCAACGGTAATCACTTGCCATCAGGTGAACCGCTTGCTCGTTTGCCGTCTCGTAGGAGATCGAACTCGAGTCTTCTTATTCGGAGGCAGGGGACTCACACAGGAGGCAGGTAACCACTCGTCTATCGTGCCTTTAGTGTTTCTTTGTGTATGTAGAAATTAACCGTTATAATCCAATAACTATAAAATTACAACCTCGTGAGCATTAGAAAGAAAGACTTCCTCCTTTTTCCCTACGAGCCAATATCCGGTTTCCTGCAAAGCCTATTTCCGGCGCGGTGACAGTCTCTAATGAGTCGACATCGCTCTTTCTTCGTATCCGACGCCATTTCCGGTGCGATGTAACGCGCGACGCGATCCATGCCCTCGTCGGAATTAAATTAGCGATTGCTTAATGAAGTTCAGTCTTGTTTGATGTTCAGAGGCTCGGGAGAATGAAGAAAGATCATATAATATATACATATACATATATCATATAATATGAAGTAAATTAATATAAATAAGAACATTCTTCGACGTAATTTGAATAAAATTCAGAAGTAAAGGGCTACTAACGAGCTAACTGCCAAACCGACGGCAAGTGGCTGCATCAGCCCATGGACACCAGTGACCAACTGCAAACACGGAAGAAGGTTGCGCTTGTCAGGACAGTAAGGTCTTTAAGGCCAAAGTGAACAGACACCTTCTAGGCAAACGTGTGCCATCCCAGGCCTCATCTTCGCCATCATCTATCAAGTGAGATTGAGGTCAAACGTAAGCCTATTTTTTATAAAAAAAAACAGTCAGTCAGGACGCTCACTTTAGTGTCATAGTGCGCGAGTGACCTGGATTCGATCCTCGATGCGGGCACCACTAGAATTGTTAATAGCAATTTTAAGTGCTGTATTTACAATGTGCTTGGCGGTGAAGGAGAACATTGTGAGGAAACATGTCTGAGAAATAATTATAATTTTAGTATACGTGAAGCCCGCCAACCCGCACTGGAGCAGCGCGGCAGGCCCCTCCCGGCTCCGAAACCCTCTGATATATTTGAGAAGAAGGCATTGTCCCAGCAGTGGGCACGCATACGCTACCTTATGCTCAGTTTATAAAAGTGCGCCACCACTTACATGGCGTGTATTGTTATAATAAGCAATATTGAGTCTTAGAATCGAACCGGTAATCGACCCTCCGGACTTGATTCAGCATTACAACCTTTCACAAGTCCACTACTGAACATAGGCCTCCTTCAAAGATTGCCACAAAGCACGGTCCTGTGACACTTGCACGCGTCGACTTCCTGCAACACTGCGTCAGCTGCAACGAATTCGCTACTCGAGGACTCTTCTTCCCCAGCGGTGGTCCGTTCCGCCAGCCGTGTGACCGGCCACTGCCGATCCTTACGGTTACGTCGATTATCCTAGTTCAGCAGCGGATATCGTCGTTGGGGGATTTCTATCACGGAAACACCGAGCAACAGATGGCTAGCTAGCACCATCGGTATTGAAGGTGTGAGACATCTGGTACAGCGCCAACCCATCGGCCAAGCGTAGCGGTTATGACAAATCATCCCATTCATAGAGGTCTATCTCCAGTAGTGGGTTAGTTATTGGCTGAAGATGATGATGTCCTCCTAGCCGATTTTGACAAGCGGTTCAACAGATGGTAAGTGATTACCGTCGCCTACGTAAATCTGCAACACCAGATGTTCTGCAGATGTGTTTCCGGCCGTTGATGTTATTTGTGAGATGGGAGGGACGATGAGGAGGGAAGGAGAAGGGGAGTAGGCCTCCGGTTACCTTACTCACCGAACGAAACGCAGAAGCACAACATGCCTCTACTTCACGCGGTATTCTGCGAGGCCGTGGTACCAACCTGGTCGAGCCGGCCCATTCGAGCAGTAGAAAAAGCCGCCTTTTGCTCTATCACGTTTATACTATGCTGACAACTTCGGAATACTATGGCCAGATATCAACTCTGCAGGAGATATTATAGTGCCGTAAATGTGCGCGTGAACTCAGACTCGCCTCCGATACCGTCTGATATCGGTGTCAGACACGGGACTACCCCAACACAACAACATCACGCAAAATATTATTTCTAGGATATGTGAAGCCCGCTAACCCGCACTGGAGCAGCGTAGCGGGCCCTTCACGACTCAAAAACCCTTTCAGATATTTGAGGCCTTTATAGCCCTTTGCTCAGCAGTGGGCACGCATACGCTACCTTATGCTCAGTTTATAAAAGTGCGCCACCACTTACATGGCGTGTATTGTTATAATAAGCAATATTGAGTCTTAGAATCGAACCGGTAATCGACCCTCCGGACTTGATTCAGCATTACAACCTTTCACAAGTCCACTACTGAACATAGGCCTCCTTCAAAGATTGCCACAAAGCACGGTCCTGTGACACTTGCACGCGTCGACTTCCTGCAACACTGCGTCAGCTGCAACGAATTCGCTACTCGAGGACTCTTCTTCCCCAGCGGTGGTCCGTTCCGCCAGCCGTGTGACCGGCCACTGCCGATCCTTACGGTTACGTCGATTATCCTAGTTCAGCAGCGGATATCGTCGTTGGGGGATTTCTATCACGGAAACACCGAGCAACAGATGGCTAGCTAGCACCATCGGTATTGAAGGTGTGAGACATCTGGTACAGCGCCAACCCATCGGCCAAGCGTAGCGGTTATGACAAATCATCCCATTCATAGAGGTCTATCTCCAGTAGTGGGTTAGTTATTGGCTGAAGATGATGATGTCCTCCTAGCCGATTTTGACAAGCGGTTCAACAGATGGTAAGTGATTACCGTCGCCTACGTAAATCTGCAACACCAGATGTTCTGCAGATGTGTTTCCGGCCGTTGATGTTATTTGTGAGATGGGAGGGACGATGAGGAGGGAAGGAGAAGGGGAGTAGGCCTCCGGTTACCTTACTCACCGAACGAAACGCAGAAGCACAACATGCCTCTACTTCACGCGGTATTCTGCGAGGCCGTGGTACCAACCTGGTCGAGCCGGCCCATTCGAGCAGTAGAAAAAGCCGCCTTTTGCTCTATCACGTTTATACTATGCTGACAACTTCGGAATACTATGGCCAGATATCAACTCTGCAGGAGATATTATAGTGCCGTAAATGTGCGCGTGAACTCAGACTCGCCTCCGATACCGTCTGATATCGGTGTCAGACACGGGACTACCCCAACACAACAACATCACGCAAAATATTATTTCATATAGTATGTAGTGAAATTAAGATATAATCCCGAGGCAGTGCTCACGTTTGTTCAGCAGTTTTCTGCGATGAAAATTCACATAACAGATAAAATGTAGAGCACTTATGCACTAGGCACCCAAGCTGACGACATTTTTTATAATAGATTATGTTAATTATGCGAGGAGACTGCATAACAATAGTAGGGATATTTGTTTGAAAGTCTTTAAACAGAGACTTCCTTGGAACATTTTTATGATTATTAAATGGTTGTCAGCACGCTCAGTTTAGAGCCGGTGGTAGCCTAGTGGTCAGGGCGCTCGCTTTAGTTTCAAGAAGCACGAGTGACCTGAGTACCATCCCCAGTAGCCAGCACCACTAAAATTGTTAATATCAATTTTGAGTGCTGTATTTACCACGTGCTCGGCGGTGAAGGAGAACATCGTGAGTGTTTCCTCGTCAGTGTCTGAGAAATAATAATAAAAATATTATTTCTAGGATATGTGAAGCCCGCTAACCCGCACTGGAGCAGCGTAGCGGGCCCTTCACGACTCCAAAAACCCTTTCAGATATTTGAGGCCTTTATAGCCCTTTGCTCAGCAGTGGGCACTTTTAAAATAAATTTTACTACTGACAGATACTTGTATTTGGAGGCAGAGGAGGCCTTTTCTCAGCAGTGGGCACGCATACGCTACCTTATGCTCAGTTTATAAAAGTGCGCCACCACTTACATGGCGTGTATTGTTATAATAAGCAATATTGAGTCTTAGAATCGAACCGGTAATCGACCCTCCGGACTTGATTCAGCATTACAACCTTTCACAAGTCCACTACTGAACATAGGCCTCCTTCAAAGATTGCCACAAAGCACGGTCCTGTGACACTTGCACGCGTCGACTTCCTGCAACACTGCGTCAGCTGCAACGAATTCGCTACTCGAGGACTCTTCTTCCCCAGCGGTGGTCCGTTCCGCCAGCCGTGTGACCGGCCACTGCCGATCCTTACGGTTACGTCGATTATCCTAGTTCAGCAGCGGATATCGTCGTTGGGGGATTTCTATCACGGAAACACCGAGCAACAGATGGCTAGCTAGCACCATCGGTATTGAAGGTGTGAGACATCTGGTACAGCGCCAACCCATCGGCCAAGCGTAGCGGTTATGACAAATCATCCCATTCATAGAGGTCTATCTCCAGTAGTGGGTTAGTTATTGGCTGAAGATGATGATGTCCTCCTAGCCGATTTTGACAAGCGGTTCAACAGATGGTAAGTGATTACCGTCGCCTACGTAAATCTGCAACACCAGATGTTCTGCAGATGTGTTTCCGGCCGTTGATGTTATTTGTGAGATGGGAGGGACGATGAGGAGGGGGAAGGAGAAGGGGGAGTAGGCCTCCGGTTACCTTACTCACCGAACGAAACGCAGAAGCACAACATGCCTCTACTTCACGCGGTATTCTGCGAGGCCGTGGTACCAACCTGGTCGAGCCGGCCCATTCGAGCAGTAGAAAAAGCCGCCTTTTTGCTCTATCACGTTTATACTATGCTGACAACTTCGGAATACTATGGCCAGATATCAACTCTGCAGGAGATATTATAGTGCCGTAAATGTGCGCGTGAACTCAGACTCGCCTCCGATACCGTCTGATATCGGTGTCAGACACGGGACTACCCCAACACAACAACATCACGCAAAATATTATATTCGGTTGTGAGATGAACCCGGGACCTATGTCTGAGCAGACACATGCTAACCGCTAAGCCATGCCGTCGACAGGCTAAAGAACAAGAACTATTTATATTATTAACACACACACCCATAGAACGCCCAGGGAAAGATTATAAAATTCACGTTTCGCCTTTATAGGAGATAGAAATACCGGCTGGCGGGGTGAGGGGAACGTAGTCGTGTTATATCGGGTGAAGGTTTTTTAGGCTAAAGTTTATTTATTTAATAATTTTTGTACACACAAGTAAAACCGAAAAAAAGTAATAGGACAGCAAGATGGTCTGTACAAAGCTAATAAAAGTTTTAGGGAAAAATCAATTAAAAACAACGAAACAAACAAAACAAAAATGTTGTTTGTGGAGCAGCCACTTATTAATGACAGCAAAATAAAGTAACATTTCGGGTTGCTTCTCGAATATTCTCGATAAAGCACAGTTCTGAAGTTTTCCAATTTAATTGGGGCTTTTATCTCGCTCCTGTAGCGCTGATTTACGACTGGCACGACGATAAGGCACGAGACAGACATCTTCTAGGCAAACGTGTGCCATCCTAGGCCTCATCTTCGCCTTCCATCAAGCGAGATCGAGGTCAAAAGTAAATATATAAAAAAAAGAAAAAAAAGAGATCAATTAGGTTCTATGTCTAGGGTTCTTTTCTTGAAGACGTCCGACTTTAATTTAGGTTCAGCTGTTGAAGTTCTTGGTTAAGTAATTATTACATACCGGCTTGATAGTCCACTGCAGGACATGGGCCTCTCGAATATGGAAGATTCGCCACAATCGCCACGCAAGCGGCAAGCGACAAAGACACCGCTGTCACGTGGTTTGGGTGATTCAGATACACGTTTGAGATAGGATTAGGACACCTTCGGGCTGCGATGGGATAACGCATTTTCCTATACTGTCACTATATATATATTTACTGTTTATAAATATACATATATTATTTTTCTATTTTCTAACGTGGTGGAGCCAAGCGGCGGTTTTAGCTGCTGCTCGAATGGGTCGGCTCGTCCGTGGGTTGGTACCACGGCCTAGCAAAAATACCGGGGTGGGGTAGTGGCATCTTGTGAAGCAAGTACAAGACATAATTGTCAATGTATTGTAATTGTACGCCGACCGAAATTGTTCCGATCGTCGTCTCTGCGAATGGGTTAATTCCAGTCAGCCTCTCGGAACATCTGAGGCGGCTGGGACTCCGCGGCGGACCGCTACGAGCTCAAATGCAGAAGGCGGTGCTTCTTGATATCGCTCGCATTGTCCGCCGGTTTATTTCCCTAACCCTACCTAACCCTCGACCGTCTGGTCTCCCCTGCCGAGGGCTTCCGTCTGGTTGGGTTTCAATTGTCTATTTAATTTTATTATATGTATAATTTATTAATTATTATTTGCATCTATTCGTATTTATATATACAATCCAACCAGGTGAATATTTAAAGATAACCCAAAAAAAAATTGTCAATAAACCTTAAGGAAGTTGGAAGTAATGGGTAGAGAGTTATGAGAGACTTTTTTTCGTATTTGTATAATATTTTAAGCTCGGAACGAATTTAAATACCAAATTAGAGGTAAAAGCATTTCAAACGTCTATTAGGACGAAGCAAAAAGGTGCAAAAAGGCGGCCTCACTAAAAAGGTTCTCATTTCGCTCGCTTTCAGCGTTTCGTAACGTACTGCGCGTGGTAATGATATCATTGAAGCGAGATTCCATTTATTTTAATTGATTAATTTGTTATTGGAGCGATGAAACTGTTTAATTTACATTGAATACTATGGAACTGTCTGTCTGTTAGATCCGATGCAACGATGGTCATATTACAGGCAACGCCATTATTGGTGAGGTTTGAAGCTTCTTCGTCTGGGTAGGCACCGTTCCCTTGGCTATTTCTGTTGCCCAATCAGTGGTTGAACACCACTGTTGAGGTCTGTTTTGGCAAGCTCCTGTCGATCTCCGGGAGCTAAGCCGGAATGAGGCTGACCTCCCGTCACGCTCTATCTACCGGTGAGGCGAAAAATGGATATATATAAACGGATATCGATAATCTCTGCTTAGCCCTTGGTTGACTGGAGGTCAATCAAGGGCTAAGCAGCAAGCAAACACCATCCAGTCCCAAACTAATCCTATTTGGGACTGGATGGTGTTGTGAAAAAAAAGTGTTGGAATAACATCGATGATAAAGAATCGATGTATCGAAAAACATCGATGTATTTTGTTGGTGGACTCCCCTGTGAGTGCTATATCGTAATATGTTTTATTGAAAGGCGGCAAACAAGCAAGCGGCTCACCTGATGGTAAGTGATTACCGTCACCCACATACTTCTACAATAACAGAGAAGCTACCGGTGCGTTGCCGGCCTTTAAGGGTATTTGAGAGATGGGATGGAGGATGAGGAAGGGGGAGTGTGCCTCTGGTTACCTCACACACCGAATGAAACGCCGAAGCACAATATCCCTATACTTCACGCCGGTATTCTGCGAGGCCATGGTCCTACCCCGGTCGAGCCGGAGCAAAACCCGCCGTTTGGCTCCACCACCTACAAAAATATGGGCGCAAATGTTTCACCGTTCGAAGTCTCAACTTGGCTGACACTCGAAGGAAACTTATTTAATGTACCGCAAGTTTTATCTCTCAGATCGGCGTTACAAATATTTTAAAATAATCCCTCTTAAACTTTTCTATCCAACGTAGCGACGCCAATTTAAACTGCTTGCAGTAAAGCTGTACGGTTTAAAGTTCGGCCGATCTCCAATTTATCAAACTTAAGCCGTCTAGATACAGTATTTAATGTTACAGACAAATTGCCGTTATAAATGTTTTTAGCCACACACAGAGAGCTTTAATGTATGTATATATTCGCGCCTTGGTCCCAACGGGGTAGGCAGAGACAATCTTCTTCCACTTGCTACGGTCCTGACATACGTCTTTCGTATCTCCCACATTCATCAATCTTCGCATGGATGCTCGTTGGTTTAGAGTACTCTTGACCTGGCCTTTTTTCAGAACGTCTCCGATTTGATCATTTACACTCGCCTCATATATTTGTTTCGTCAACCTACTTTCATTCATCCTCTCCACATGTCCAAACCAGCTCAGCATCCCTTTCTCAATTCGTGTCACTACATCGTCTTTCACGCCACAACGCTCTCTGATCAAAGAGCTTTAATATATAGATTAACGTTCTAAGGTTGGCTACCTTGATAAAATGTTTCCGCCTTGTTGTATATGTGCGCAAGCTTTATTACGGACAGCACCGCTTCCTTATTGAAGTCTCTTAAGCCCGTCTCAGAGCTTCTTAAGAAGTTTAGTGATGTACATTTTTTTTGGAAAGGCGTCACACGAGCATGCGGTTCACCTGATGGTAAGTGATTACCGTCGCCCGTATACATCTGCAACACCATAGGTGCTGCAGGTGCGTTGCCGGCATATCAGGATATTTGGGAGATGAGGGAAAGGAAGAGGGGGGGGGATGTGGAGGGGGAGTAGGCCTCCGGTTACCTCAATAACCGAACGAAACGCAAAAGCACAATATACCTCTACTTCACCCCGATATTCTGCGAGGCCGTGGTATCAACCCGGTCGAGCCGGCCCATTCGAGCAGCAGCTAAAGTCGCCGCTTGGTTCTACCACGCTTAATGTAAATACTAGGAACGGACGTTATAATGACAGTTTCTAGATTCCATAGACACTGCAAATCGTCCATGGGGCACACAAAAAACATATACGTTTATACAACAAAATCCCAGTAAGTATAGTCTTCCTATCAATAAATTTAAACAAAATTATTAAGCAAAGACTTTATGAATAGGATAATTATAATATAAATGTATACATGAACGTTTGTATCCCCTGGGAATGAGTTGAACGCTCGCGAGCTGATTCTAAAAGTTGTCTTGTAAAAATACAATACTGTATTATTACAAAAAATATATTTGACTACAAAATTGGATAGCTTCGTAGTTTTTTTGTTTTGTCTGTTTCTTCTCCGTCAGAGGAAACTAAAAAAAGTAGTGACTTTTGAAAAAGTGTAATATGTGTTGTTGTTACTATGTCGAAGAATAAAGATTTTGATTTTAATTCTTACCTAGTAACATAGATGTCGCTACAGATGCTAACTATAAATATTGTAAACTTCAACAGTACTCGTATAACAGACGGTTTTAAAATAATCCCTCTTAAACTTTTCAGTCTCTTGTACCGACAGCAATTTCAACTGCTTGTAGCAAAGCCACGTGATTTTAAGTTCCGCCGACCTCGAAGTTAACAAACTTAAGCCATCTAGATACAGTATTTAAAGTTGAAGCGAAATTGTCTTCATAGATTATGTTAAGCCACATGCAGAACGTTCGTTTGGATTACGTAACAGCAAGGTAACACTATAAATATTTTTTTTATCTGTAACGATAATGTATTATATGATGAAATCGACTAGAGGTTTAAGAAGGAGCTATGGTAGTGTAGTAGACAGGGCGTACGCTTTTATTACCTGGGTACGTGCCCCGGTGAGGTGAAGGTATGGTCATGCCAAACGGTGAGCCGAAAGCTCTGCGGCACACAAAGCCTTTTTTTTTATGGAAAAGACGGCAAACGAGCAAGCGGTTCACCTGATGGTGAGTTATTACCGTCACCCACATACATCTGCAACACCATAGATGCTGCAGGTGCGTTGCCGTTCTTTAAGGATATTTGGGAGATGGGAAGGAAAAGGAGGGGAAAAGGGAGGGGGAATGGGCCTCCGGTTACCTCACTCACCGAACGAAACGCAGAAGCACAAGATGCCTCTACTTCACGCCGGTATTCTGCGAGGCCGTGGTACCAACCCGGTCGAGTCGGCCCATTCGAGCAGCGGCAAAAGCCGCCGCTTGGCTCTACCACGTTAACGCCTTACTATATGGGTCCCAGTAATGAATGCTTTGATATGTTAATCCTTGCATATTTTTAATTTAAACTGCATTGTAAGTTAACAGTTTTAATTTATTTTGAACGTTAATTAAAACAAACGAACAGTCCAGTGGATGGTAAGTGGTGACCGAAGCCCACGGACACCTGCGATCCACTTCAATCGTGGAGGTTAAAGTTAAGTTAATCGTTAAAATGCGTTATCACCCCTGAAGACTGTGATGTAATGTCTATTCCCTTTACCATTCTCCCTCTCCTACCTACGTCCCCAAATATATCCTTAAATGCTGACAACCTGCAGCTCCTCTGGTATTGCAGATGTACGTAGGCGCTGGTGATCACTTACCATCGGGTGAGCCGCTTTTCGTTTGCAGGGGGGAAAAAAGTTTTCCCATGAAAATAATAAAAATAAAACGTAGCCTGTAATTACAGAACATAATAGTGTGTGTGTGGGGGGCTCTTGGCCAGGTAGGAGCCTACCATCTAGTAACGAGCAATACTAGTGTAACGAGCTACGGCCTGCGAGCTTGGAACAGAGGATCCGTATCTTAAACTTCTATCTATTTTTTTTTAAATGAATACTAGCAATGCTATTTATTAAGTAACATTACTAATATTCCTGTTAAGCCTCCAAATAAGCTTACAGCTAGTACCTGGAGTGGTTCACGACAATGGTCGAATGGCGGGCTCGAACTTACGACGTCATGTTTCGTAGTCCGAAGCCTGACCCATTAAGCTGTTGGCGCTTTTTCACCTCTTACAACGGGTGCAGTTTCCTCCTGTAGCGCTGTCCCTCGATCTTCCTCGGATCTTCTACTAGTAACCAATTCTCTGTCGTTTCTTTCATGTCCTCTTCCTTTTCTTTGTGATCTTCCTCTTCCACTTACTTCAGAACTCATCACAGAACTGTCCTTAGCGCGCTGTTTTTTTTTTTTTTTATAGAAGAAGGGGGCAAACGAGCGTGCGGCTCACCTGATGGTAAGTGATCACCGACGCCCACGAACATCCACAACACCAGAGGAGCTACAGATGCGCTGCCGGCCTTTAAGGAAGGAATAAGCTCTTTTCTTGAAGGTCCCTAAGTCGTAACTGTTCGGAAATACTGCTGGCGACAGCTGATTCCACAAAATCGAAGTGCGTGGCAGAAAACTTCGATTAAAACGCACTGTGGTGGAATGCCAACCATCTAGGTGGTATCGATGGAACTTCGAATTCTGTCGCGATGTACGATGGTGAAACTCAGCAGCTGGGATCAATCCGAACAATTCCTCAGAACATTCCCCGTGGAAAATTTTGTAAAAAATGCAAAGAGAAGCAACATCTCTTCGCAAGGCCAAAGGATCAAGCCGATCAGAGAGAGCTTGGTCGCCGACAATTCGAGCTGCTCGACGTTGGATACGGTCAAATGGAAGGAGTTGGTACTGGGGTGCCCCTGCCCAGAGATGAGAATAGTATTCCATGTGGGGCCGAACTTGCGCCTTATAAAGTTGCAAACGTTGGACCGGCATGAAATAATGTCCCGCTCTACAGAGCACACCAAGCTTTTTGGAGGCCAATTTGGCCTTTCCTCAAGTGACCACGGAACTGAACGTCGCTTGATATGTCAACGCCAAGGATTCTGATACTGGCTGAGCCAATAAGGGAATGTTCTCAAAAGAGGAGAAACGACAAAGGGATTCTTTTAGCGGTGAACGCGCAAACCTGTGTCTTTTGGGGTTGAATAGGACCAAATTACGTCGACCCCAATCCGAGACTTTGAATAACAAGGTCTCGACTTCAGACACAAGTTTGTTCCGGCACTCGTCGACGTGTTCCCGAGAAATATTCGCACGGCCTGTATATAGGGCATCACCCGTGCTGTCGTCTGCATAGCAATGAATGCCACTGATTTGTAGCATGTCGTTGATATGCAGAAGGAACAGAGTGGGAGATAGCACACAGCCTTGTGGAACACCAGCATTCACGGGTTTGGGGTCCGAGCATGCACCGTCGACAACAACCTTGATGCTCCGATCCGTGAGGAAGCTGGTGACCCAGTTGCACAATCTCTCAGGAACCCCGTAAGATGAAAGCTTTGAAAGAAGCGCTTTATGCCAAACCCTATCAAATGCTTTCGCTACGTCCAGACTAACCGCCAAAGCCTCCCCCTTAGACTCAACTGCTTCTGCCCATCGGTGAGTCAGATAAACTAGAAGATCACCAGCTGATCGTCCGTGACGGAAACCGTACTGTCGGTCACTGATGAGCTGGTGTTCCTCCAGATACCTCAGGAGCTGGGTGTTGATGAGTGACTCCATTATTTTAGATAACAAGGGGGTGATGGCAATAGGCCTGTAGTTGGACGGATCAGAGCGGTCGCCTTTTTTGGGTATTGGATGCACAAATGCTGTCTTCCAAGATTCCGGGACGACGCCTGAAGAGTAGGAGTGCCGGAAAAGACGCGTGAGAACCGGTAGTGCCCCGTATCCCGAATTTCGATTGTCTTTTTGTTATCGTTTATTCCAGAATATTCCCCAAACGATATTTAATATTTATTACCAAAGGGCACCTTATTAACTTACCAAAGGGCTTTGTTAATATCGAATGGTAATTTATAAAACATTATTTCTTTTGACTTGACATTCGAAAACGTGCGACAAGACTTTGTTGGGCTTTCGTTAGACTGTATTAGAACAAGTTACCGACAGAATTCGACGGCTCGGTGGAGTAGTGGCTAAGCGTTTAGCTGCGGCGCTGTGGGTCGCGGGTTCGATTCCTGCACGGGACTAGTATTTGTATGGACTAAAAATAATAGTTCCCGCTCTGGGTGTTTGTCCATGTGCAATTCATGTATGTAAACTGCCTCCGCGACACAGAACAAATTCCTACGGCGGAAGGTAACGTTTATTTAAAAAAAGAAAAGAAAGAATTACTATTCATGGATTACTTGGTACATATTACAAGTGCGTAATCAAATGTCCGATTCGCTAAACCCTCATTTGCCGAGCGGCTAAGCTCTAGTTTAAGTGTACACTCAATCCCCATTTAAGTGTGTGCTCAGTCGGATTTATGCCGGCTCAGTGTATATTTACGAGGATGACTTTGAGCTTCTGAAGTACTTTTGCCTACATGTTAGTTAGGATATCTGATTGATCCGATTCTTTAAGGGCTGTCAGCTTTTAGATTTTGAGAAATATTATGTATTCTGTCTGTTATTTTGTAGGTTTTGTTACTTGGTCGCGAGAGACGATTTTAATCCTTTAATCTTGATGGTGTCGTATCTCATATCATACCGAGACGGGGTTTAATTTTTTTTTTTAGAAATTTTCGCCCACTTTTAGTCAAAGCTTATTTGGAACAACGCGTCAGTTGTTTAGATTGTCATCTTAGGGGATTGAAGGTGGATCATATTAAGTATTACATGATATTTTATCTCCTCCCATGCCGGCGCAAGGGAATTCGCGTAACAATCTGTCACTCGTTTTCTTCCCGTGGGTGTCATACGAGGCGAATAATAAACAGAGCCTTGAAGATACCATTGCTAATCTCTACGAGCAAACCCGGCGACGAGTGAGTGCAGCGCCGGTACCCTCGCACTAGTGATGCTGCTCCCCGCTAAGGGGTAGGCTCCTTCTATGCTTAGGAGTCTACTGGTCTGGTGCCACCCTCACAAGCATTGTCGCCATACAGCCGTGTAACGACGGTTGTGTTAAAAGCTTTGAAAGCTGTAGAGAGCTAGTATAATTACGGGCAATACGCAATTTCATCTTAGTCCTCAGGAGTAACAACGCACCTGTAGCTTCTTCGATTGAAGTTGTTTGCTGGTATCCATGGGCTGCATTAGCCACTTACCTGTCAGACTGTTAGCTCGTTCGTTCATCTTAATTCAATGAAGAAAATCTGATTCATTTCGTAAGGTTCCTCTGACGGAGAAAAAACAGGCCAAAGAAACTTCATGGGTCTCCTCTTTTTTGACACCTTTTTTTTTAATAATACAATATTATGTTTTGAACGCGGTAGAGCCAAACGGCTCGACAGGGTTTGGTACCACGGCCTCGCAGAATACCGGCGTGAAGTAGAGGCTACTTGTGCTGCTGCGTTTCGTCCCCCATCCCCCTCCTCATCCTACCTCCCGTCTCCCAAATACCATTAAAGGCAGGCAACGCCAGGTGCGTTGCAGCACCTCTGGTGTTGCATATGTATGTGGGCGACGTTAATCACTTACCATCAGGTGAACCGAATGCTTGTTTGCCGCGTTTTCCATAAAAAAATATTAAAAAAAAAAACGATTAGAGTGGAGGATCAGACGCAGTATCAAAGGCATAGGATGGGACATAACAATAATCAATCATTTGCATGATGCAAATAATGACTGGGATTCGATTCCAAGGCCTCGGCGTACAGGTGCGCTGACAACTGTGCTTTACCTTTACAAAACAAAATCGCCATTGCTTCGGTCGATCCGTGGCGCAGAGAAGCCAATGCGAAAACGAAACCATTCAAACTTTCGTAGTGCGTACCCAATAATGGCTTTTAAGTTTCGTGAACATTGCCAGTGGTTCTATTGAAGTTTAGGGAATTATTTAACTTGTTCGGTACGCTTCGGCTATGGGGGTGAAGTTGAACTGAAATTGGATTTTACGTCTACTTTGTACGTTAGATGGGTTTACGTTAATATAACAGAAAGTTTCACACCAACCGTGAGATGAGGACGGTGGAAAAGTTCATTATGCTATTGGATTCGAAAGTAACCTTATCTTTACTACAATTATAACGAATAAGAACGTTGTTTGTAGAAACTGTATAGTAGACTACCAGCCTGTAAGGGATTACTGCTGGGCATAGGCCTCCTTCTCAAATATTTGAGAGGATCTTTGGAGCCACGCTGCCCCCGTCACATATCCGCGAAATTATAATTTTTTGTTATTCCTCAGACGTGCCGGTTACCTCGCGATGCTTTCCTTCACCGTCGACCATGTTTGCATACAGCAATAAGGATAACTATTAACAATTTTATTGGTCCTGGTCACTCGCGCTCTATGAAACGAAAATGAACGCCTTGATATTACCTGTATAGTGGGCATATATTTATTATATTACTCTTTATTGTGACACATAAAACTAAGGTATGCAATGGGCGGACTCAACTTGGCGTTTTGGTATTCTCCGCCAGTCAACCCAGGGTGATACATTTGAAATTACAAATAAAAAATTAATCGGCAGACTTCGTCACTCCCAATACAATCTACATGAGCTCGCTACAACGCGCGTTCAAAGTTTCCGAAGATGTTATCACTGGTACATATTACTACTGCTGAACATAGCTGCCTCTCCACGAAGAACGTGGCATACGTGTTTTGGGAAGGGGCGTCGGTACTCACCGTACTGGGCCAGCGGGTTGGTGGTAGTTTGGAGTGCAGCGCCGGTACCCTGGCACTGGTGAAATGCTGCTCTCCATCAATAGTCTGTGGGATTTGAGTTCGCTAAATTAGCATAGACATTTCGCCATCATTCGGACGCCAGACGCCTCGTTTGTTTGCCAGTAGGCTGCACCACATGGTGGTGAGGTTTGCAGTTGAAGAAGGCAAAGATGCTGCATATACAAGTCGGAACTATGATATTACCATATACCATACCATAGACGTTCGCAACATGTCATTAACGACAGTAATGAATGAATGAATTAATATAAATTCTTTATCTCTCGACGTTAGAAAGATAATTTAGTAATTAGTTTCGTAATGAGGCTCCTCTGACGGAGAAGAGATAGACGAAATATACTCTGTAAACATCCTCTTCTTTTCTATAAGTGTCATGTACTCGTATATGATAAAATAAAAGGTACGCTCCCATGGGAACCTGAAAGCTTGTCACAAGTATACAGTGATCCACTAAATTGACACAAGTGCATTGTGAACTCGAGCAGACCTGCCTTCACAAGCAGCAACTGTCCACAAGTATCATGTAAGTGGCAGCCATTGCCCTCCACAACCACATTAAATGGAAGACCCGCCATACGTTAATGCCATGATAACAACAATTAACAGTTCTGTCGCGGCGACGTCCCCCGGGCACACTCACACACAGTAACTCTACTACACAATCGCGTGCATTCCGCCCAGGCCCTCAAGCTCACAGGACCCAGATCGAGGTCTACACGAGACTACAATTCGACCTATTACAAAACCACCTTAAGCCATTCCGAGGTCTAGTACCACCTTAAGAGGGTAACCTTTGGGTTGCTGCATGTCCCCCTTTACTTACGAAAGCTCTGCTCCTGTTAACAGGAGTAAGAGCAGCAGCTCAGCAGTTTTCGCTTTTTTATTTATTTTACTCGCGGGCCCTCTGCGGTCCCTATGCGGGCCCTCTGCCCGCGAGCTGTTACGGCTACCGGGCCAATAGCCTATCTTATTCTGTAGGGTCAATTCCGTTTTGTACTTGCATAGCCAAGAAGTCTTATGAAACAAGACAAAAGAAATATTAGAAAGGGGACATTTGTTGAAAACTTACAACCAAAGCTACTGAACCGATTTCAAAAAACCTACTCAGTTGTGAAGGTTATTCAGATCATACTAGATTATTATTCATCAGCACAGCATCAATCGGTGAAACTTCATCACATTGAAAATGTTTATTATCTCTCCTACCTCCTCGCAGATCACCGGCGTGAAGTAGAGGCATGCGTTCCGTTCGGTGAGTGAGGTAACCGGGAGCCCATACCCTCTTCCCATCCCCAGCTGCTCGTCTGGTGTTGCATATATTCGTGAGGCGGCAGTGGTCACTTACCATCGGGTGAGCCGCATGCTCGTTCGACCCGTTTCGCATAAAAAAAACAACGTCTTGTACTAGTTTCACAAGTAATTTCTTCAGGGTAGTCCCGGTTCTCCGGTGGTAAATAATAAACAACATCGGAAAATATTCCACAACTTTGAATTAGGTACCGATTACGTTCAATTATTATTATCTCCTTTTTTTTTTTTTGGTATTTATTACTTTTAATTCTTATTGAAATTGTTATAGACATAAGTCACGACATTATTTAAGTGGCGGTAAATCAGTCCAACAACTGCACGCGAATCTATAATTGGCACTGGCAGAATAACAGCGCCATATTTGTGCCAATGCTGCTATGGCATTTTAAGGTTCGGTTTGTTTGTATTTTATTCTTTATTTATTTATTTATTTATTCTTTATTGCCTTCAGCTTAAGGTTACAATGGGCGGACTTAATGCCAAGTGGCATTCTCTACCAGTCAACCCTTGTTATGGTGAAAGGTAGTTGGCAGGTATAAAACAAAGAATAAAAAAAAATTAAATTAAAAACTCCAATAAAAATAACTTGATAAGTACATATAAATAAACTATATAATTAAATAAATATTTATAACATAAAATACACAAATACGTATACAAGTATATAAAAGCATACATAAATAAATATATAATATAAATCTAAAATAGATAAGCCAAATATTGTCAATGATCTATTATTCTATTAGGTAATTACGAAGTAGACTCTTAAACAGTTTCTTGCTAGGAGCTGCTTTTATCTTATCGGGCAGGGCGTTCCAGAGGAGTGTAGCTTGAACAGTAAAAGAAGAGTTATAGTATCCTGTATTATGTTGTGGAACTCGAATCTTAAATTGGTTTATGGAATGAGGCTCTCTGTCATGAGCAGAATAAAGATATTGGAAATTATTCTTAAGATAAGAAGGAGAATTAGGATCAGTTAATACAGAATACAATAAACACAGAATTCTAGAGCTACGCCTTTGACGAATAGGAAGCCAATTAAGCTTGGAACGATAAAAAGAGACGTGATCATATTTACGTAAACCATATTACGTATTTTGTTGTGGCAGCGAACAAACCGATTTCACTTTCTTTCTTTTACAATACAAAAGACTCGGGTAGACGTTGTTCAGCCCTTTCTTGCAAAGAGAATGAAACTAGATTTTAACTAGACTAAAGCGCCACCTATCGTGGCTTGATTTTGTTATTTTCGTTATTAGCCCTAAATCAACTTACATTGTAAATATGAGTAATTTTGGTTCATTTGGTTCAGCGCCACCTATCGGGGCCTAGCATAGGTATGGACCGTCTTCTCATCAGTACGAATATATTATAGGAATATGACCTCGACCGGTCCGGCCGGCAACTGATGCGTTTAGTAACGAACAGCATTTAATTTTTATTTATATAGATAGATGTAAGAGCCGTGGTAGCCCAGTGGTCCGGGTGCTCACTTTAGTTTCACAGAGCGCGAGTGTCCTGGATTCGATCACCGCTGCCGGCACCTATAAAATTGTTAATAGCAACTTTAAGTGCTGTATTCACCTAGTGCTCGACGGTGAAGGAAAATATCGTGTGAAACAATAAAAAATATTATTTCGAGGATATGTGAAGAACGCTAACCCGCACTGGAGCAGCGTGGCCCGGCTCCAAAACACTCTCAAATATTCGAGAAGGAGGCTTTTGCACAGTAGTGGACATTTACAGTGGGCTGTCACCGGTAACCGGTGGCTCTATTCCCCCTACCCTAACCCCCATCCCATCCCCAAAATATCCTTAAAGATCGGCGACGTGCCTGCATCTCCTATGGTGTTACAGATGTAGGGAGGCGACGGTAATCACTTACCATCAGGTGGTTCGCTTGCTCGTTTATCCCATTTCCATATAAAAAAGCACCTACGATCATGAGAGCTTTTTTTTTTAATTTATTTATTCAACAAACTAATTTTGCATTTTCATTATAAATGCAATTAAACAATATGAAATCCGAAACTGCATTCGATGGACATATTCGCGCAATGATTAAGTTCATCACTCACGCATCACAAGCCCGGCCAACGTAACTATCTATGTCAATGTTCTCGTTAACATGGGATTCTGTGCTATAATTAATTTAAACCCAACTCTGCACATGTTGTATAGCGTTGTTATTTTTATATCTCTATGTATGTACCCACGATACAGATCATTATCTAGTGTGGGTATCATAGTAAAGCAGACATGACTCCTACCACCAGTAAATCAATGTAATCTTGAATTTAAGGCTCTGAACACATACATCCCTTAGATATAAATGTATTATTTATTTATTACTTGTTTATGTATTATATACAACGCATATGTATTATTTTAATCTATTTTAAAATCATTAAATATCACAGCTAAATTAGCCTAAGGATCCCCCATACTGCGCCCTTTAACAGAACATTTGCTATATTAAATTCATCATTACTCTGTGCCGTTCATATGACTCGCCATCTGTCCGGTGATTATCATAGAAGTTGACTAAGGGAAATTTGTGAAACAGCGTACAAACAATAATATCTCACCATCTCATCTAGTGAGTTTCCTAGAAGTCTGTCCGCTATGATTAAATGTACAAAATCTAATTGTTGTCTTATCAAATGTGTATAAATAATTATGTATTATCCCGCCAACCCTGCGAGATTGGCCGCCATGACACTCATAAGGGCGTTGACCCCGCATCGATCCCTCCATCTAGGTCAAACGGTCTTCCGGCATAGTGTAATATATATCCGTTAATGAATCGGGAAAGGATATTTACGAAGCGATAAAGTGCCGATTAGTGCACCACGGTCTGTTGTGCCGTCTGAAGCGATTTAAATCTATGTTGTTCTACGATTTTATGGAGCCGTGGTGTGGGTGACAGTGCTCGCTTTAGCTTCATAGAGCGCGAGTGCCCTGGGTTCGATCCCCGATGCCGGCATCACTAGAATTGTTAATAGAAATTTTAATTGATGAATTTATCAGGTGCTCGGCGGTGAAGGAATACATCGCTAAACGAAAATATTATTTCGACGACATGCTAAGTCCGCCAACTCAAACTGGAGCAGCGAGGCGAGTCCTTCCCGGCTCCAAAATCCACTCAGATAAAGATAAAAGATTACCATAAAGCACGGTCCTGACCCACCAGCATCCATCGACTTCCTGGGAGCATCCTGCACTGCGCTGGCCTCTAAGAAGTTGCTATTTGAATACCTTTCATCCCATTAGTTAGTTACCAGCTTGCAGCTCACTAAAGCTCCGTCAACAACTCTAGTTCTGCTAAGGATGTCATTGTTGTAGATTCTGTTTCCAAGAGAATAGCTCAGCAACGGTGTGTGGTGACTGAGAAAGGTGCTTAGGTCAGGATGTTTTTTTTTGGTCTCTAAGGGTAAAGGTAACAATAGCTACTTGCCACTGGTTATATCGGGATCAGCGATCAGTGCCGGACCAACCAACACTCCCAGGGACTTAGATATACGCTGTTAGGCTCTATGACCTTGATAGCTTCGGCGGAAGCGACGCGCGAGCAGAAGGCCCGCAAGTAAATATTTTAGGGTCCAACGACGCTGCAGGTGCTGTTGAGAAGCTCTGCGTCGCGACGCTGCTGCCCGCTGCTGTGTCGCTCTCCGACCTCTGTTAACGAAGGAAAGACTTCCGACCAAAGGGGGTAAAAAAACCTCGGCATGGGTTACCCTCGATAAGGGTGGAGAGTCTGCTGTCCAGAGGGATGCCTATTTACTGCAGTGTTATTTTTTTTTATATTATAACGTGGGGGGGACAGCTTCATTGGTAGAGACCCCCGAGCAGGAGGCCCACAACTTAAGCCTCCAGAGTGTTATTGGCATCTTGTATTTATGTAATGCCTTGCAGAAACTCTCATAGCGCGATGATGAATTTACGTGCAGGACTTATTGTGAAAAGCGTCTCAAACGGTAATTTCCTGAATGAATGTCTGACATTGTTAAGCTTCTGATATAGTGAAATAAAAGTCGCAACTGTATTATAGTATATAAGGAAGTATTTACCATGTAGTAGGACTTCATTTTCTGCCTAGAAGCCGTCTGGATAGGTAACGTATTCTCCGATATGGATTATAACGGGCTGCGAAGCATTCCAACGTACTCCACAGGTACAACGCAGTCTAAGGTTTTTTTCAGATCCCGATTCTGGCTGAGACTCGATGCCAACATAATACTGAGCTAGCAGCTGCACCTGCACGCACCACCGGGACACAGGTGCATGCGACATTACAGTTCACTTGGACACGTTAAGTGATCAATAATGCAACCAGTCCATAGCTGCGATAAGCCATGATTCATTGTAACTGGACACGCGAGTGGCTTTGAGTTTTTGATCATAATGCAAAAAGAAGGTTTTTCCCGATCTCACGTCGGCTTATTCTTCTCGGCCAGGTGCAGCTGTGCGGCATATCTGTTGTGGCGGGATTACGAAACGGTGGCAGTTAAAAAATTATAACATTTAATAAGTGACATTTACGTTTCTATGTCGAAGAAAACAGTGGTTATGATATTAACCACTAACGTCTGTCAACCATGGGGATGGGTAGAAATTTCGAATTTCCCTTTATCAGCAATCGGCAGGGTCAAACGGGATTCCGAGCCGAGAGAGAACGCGACCGCTGGTGAATATTATACGTAGCGCCTCTCTAGGTGGCAGGGCTTCTTCTCGGCCTAGGAGTCTTCGGGGTGGGTACCACCCTTTTAGCACACTTTGGTGGTAGAAATGACCACCGATCAGCTACTGTTGTGTTCCGATTTGAAAGGTACAGAGAGTGTATAATTACGGGCTTTGAGGTAATCAAACTGTCCTCGAAAATGTCAGAGCACCTGAAACCTTCTTCGATTTAAGTTGTTCCCAGGTGTCCATGGACTGCAGCAGCCTTTTAGCATCAGGTTAACTGTCAGCTCGTTTGTTACCCCAATTTAATAAAAAAAAACTTCAATCACTTAAAGAAAGCCGATGCACTATCTTGCGCTGCCGTCACACGGCAATACAATTTGCCAAGCAATCAATTTTACAAGCCTCGTCGTCTGAAGCACTACACATATATAACATAGTTATGTCACCGGTCTGTCTGTCTATCGCTTGACAAAGTCTAAATTGCAAATAGCTCGCGTGTGCAATCTCTATAAATCACACACTGACGTTGCGCTGCAATGGTCGCCTCACACGACACATTAACTATGTTGACATTAACATAGTGCGGGGATAGCAGGGCGTGTGCAGGTAATTATGCTGCAATGGTACAGCAGAATACCTAATGTAAATCGAATTCCGTTTACGGGTCATTGAAAAATTGCATGCATGTTTAAGATAACATGTTTTTTTTGTTAAGGTATCTTTTAATTTAACCGGGATCCTACTTGGTGTTAAGCGTCGATAAGGTCCAAGATGACAATCGTGATAGCTCCAGATCTAATCAGACCAGGAAAAAACAAGTAATTGGCTTAGCAATGCAACAAATGTTGCCTTGTGTTCGGATTTAGGGACAATCCTAGCGTGGACAATCCATTCATTATGTCGTAATCAAATCCCACAGACAAGTGTTGGGGGGCAACGTGGCTGGTCGGCACTGCGCTCCTCAAATAGCCAAGATGGGGATAAGCAAGTTTTCACGGAAATCATACCAGGTTTTCCTGGAGTTTTACCAGAATAGGCCTTACGTCAAGCCGTGCTCTAATGCAGGCGTAAAGAAGAAGAAGCCTGCATAATCGATTGTCCACATTTAATTGAATTGGACCACAATTAATAATTAAAAGCAAATGATGAAGGTAGCCCGAGTTGACTATGATATCTGGACGTCTAACACCCTTGTCCTCCCGTGACCACGGCAACCTTCCATGCATGGCATGCCAGTTTTTGTTGGCACTTTCATGGAAATACCCTTGTGCAGCTCTGGATATGATTGATAATTAGACTGGTACCTTAACCTCTACAGCCTGTAAAGAGTCCACTGCAGGACACAGGTCTTAATCGCCACGCTCGTCAAGCGGATTGTCGATCGCAGTACCAGGACAACACGTACCGGAGACGCTGCTGTCCGTCATCGGTCTGCTTAATTTTGTTCTGGTAATTGTCGTGACGGTTTCTACCGTTGCTATTGCTACAAGACGGCTCTTATGATACCCACTGGAAGAAAGGCTGTGGTAGACATTTAACCGTGTAACCGACATTACACGACGGTAACATACAACCGGTCGTTTTACCACAAAGAAACATGACGTAAACGCCTGTTTCAACATCAACGTCCGAATATACGGAATTGTACATTGCGGCCGCGAGATCTAATCAGGTGGGCTTCGCACGCACTCTGCGGTCTACCGTGTTTGAGGCAGGCAAATATTAAAGCCTATATGTTTTTGAAGCTTATATATTAAATTCAATTACCACTCCACAGTAATAACGAAACAATTACCTCGTAGTAAAACGCGATGAGCTGGTTAATGTCCAGCGAATCATCTCCTCAATATCTAAAATTTAAACATTAACAGTTGTACATGTGTGGCCGTGGTAGGAATTGCCACACCGCGTCAGCCTATTTTATCTGGAGCAATCTCCATCCCACTCCGGTATATCATTGGAAGTCGCCAGAGCCTCGATTGTGGGCATCAGAAGGGTGCAACGCGAGCATTTGGAGAAAGAAGTGGATTAATCCTCTCCACCACAACCTACCAAGAACCCGGATTCCATAAAATAGTAATGAGGAACAGCATCACCAGTCGTGAGGATAATGACACAGGAACCTACTGCCCTTCTACTTAGTGTGGAAACTTTTGGTACGAAAAAATGAAAAAGCTTCTGCCCAAGTATATTCTTTTTATGGTTTTGGAGGCTAACGAGCAAACTGGCTCACCTGATGGTTAGTGATTACGGTCGACAACGTACATCTGCAACATCGGAGGAGCTGCAGGTGCGTTACCGGCTTTTAAGGATATTTAGGAGTTGGGAGGTCGGATGAGGATGTGCGATGGGGAGGCGGAGCGGGCCTCCGGTTACCTCACTCACCGAACGCAGAAGCACAAAATGCCTCCAATCTATGCCGGTATTCTCCGAGGTCGTGATACTCCACCCGTCGAGGGGGCTTATTCGAGCAGCAGCAAAAACCACTGCTTGGCTGTACCGTACCACGTACAAGCAGGGTAGGGCAGGGTAGGGCAGGGTAGGGTCTGTGAATGCTGGTGTTCCACAAGGCTGTGTGCTATCTCCCACTCTGTTCCTTCTGCATATCAACGACATGCTACAAATCAGTAGCATTCATTGCTATGCAGACGACAGCACGGGTGATGCCCTATGTACAGGCCGTGCGAATATTTCTCGGGAACACGTCGACGAGTGCCGGAACAAACTTGTGTCTGAAGTCGAGACCTTGTTATTCAAAGTCTCGGATTGGGGTCGACGTAATTTGGTCCTATTCAACCCCAAAAAGACATAGGTTTGCGCGTTCACCGCTAAAAAGAATCCCTTTGTCGTTTCTCCTCTTTTTGAGAACATTCCCCTTATTGCCTCAGCCAGTATCAGAATCCTTGGCGTTGACATATCGAGCGACGTTCAGTTCCGTGGTCACTTGGAGGGAAAGGCCAAATTGGCCTCCAAAAAGCTTGGTGTGCTCTGTAGAGCGGGACAGTATTTCATGCCGGCCCACCGTTTGCAACTGTATAAGGCGCAAGTTCGGCCCCACATGGAATACTGTTCTCATCTCTGGGCAGGGGCACCCCAGTACCAATTCCTTCCATTTGACTCTCTGATCGGCTTGATCCTTTGGCCTTGCGAAGAGATGTTGCTTCTCTTTGCATTTTTTACAAAATTTTCCACGGGGAATGTTCTGAGGAATTGTTCGGATTGATCCCAGCTGCTGAGTTTCACCATCGTACATCGCGACAGAATTCGAAGTTCCATCGATACCACCTAGATGGTTGGCATTCCACCACAGTGCGTTTTAATCGAAGTTTTCTGCCACGCACTTCGACTTTGTGGAATCAGCTGTCGCCAGCGGTATTTCCGAACAGTTACGACTTAGGGACCTTCAAGAAAAGAGCTTATTCCTTCCTTTAAGGCCGGCAGCGCATCTGTAGCTCCTCTGGTGTTGTGGATGTTCGTGGGCGTCGGTGATCACTTACCATCAGGTGAGCCGCACGCTCGTTTGCCCCCTTCTTCTATAAAAAAAAAATATATATTATCATTATCATCATAACCGTGAGCTGCAGGTCCATTGCTGAACATAGAATGCCTGGGCGAGCATAGCCGCGCGGATCCTCTAGTACTATACTGTAGAGGGAAAGGTTGTCTGTGTGTCTGTATATATTCTTTAGAATAAATTTAAAATACACGGCGTATTTAAGTTATATTCTATAGGTTCCAGATGAAAACCAGCGTCAGGCTCTAAAGCTCGACAATAAGCCGATCTGCAGACCTATTGGTCCAGCCATGAGACACGCCCAATGTAATATTTTTGACTAACATGTTCTGTGTGCGTTTTCTCTTTATTTACCAATAAATATTTTTCTCTATATGTAATATTTCGGAGCAGTGGATAAGATGCAAGATGATGAAGAAGAAAGATTAATGAAAACATTTTCTGTTGCAGGTATGTAACCGGACAAAAGACACGTACGTATATCTTCTTTTTACTTCTTTTCAAACTAAAAGGAACTTCTGCGGACATGCACGCGTATATAAATAAAAATAAAAAAAATAAAAATATCTTTATTTACGTAAACACAGACTCATACACACAGTATATAGCCTCAAGCTGTATATAGATACAGCCAGTGTAAATACAAGTGTCAGAGTAGGACGGGACTACATGATAGTCATGTAGTCCCGTCCTACTCTGACACTCACATGTGGGTTAGCCTCACAATAACACCCACAACCCCTACGCTTTGAAGGTTGATTTTTCAGCTACTTGACTATCGGCCAGACCTTAAGGTACCTTACCTTAATTGACAGAGTCAAAGTCAAAGTGGAAACTATTTTATTCAATTTAGGTTTATTTGAAGCTCTTATGAACGTCTAATTCTATATCGATCCATTAAACAACATCTTATCATGTATCTTTTTTTGTCATGTTACTTTGTCATTTACATTTCACAGTTAAATCATTGCAATGTCACATTTGCCTCGGTCTACTACTCTACTAATACTAATCGACTACTAATCGACCATTACTTATTTATTAATTTGTTTATGTCTTTTTTGTATAAAGTAAAGTAGCCGCCTGTAGGAGGCCACTGCTGGGCAAAGGCCTCCTTCTTAAATACCTAATAGGGTTTTGAAGGCGGGAAGGTCTCGCCACGCTGCTCCACTGCTCGCACGCTCCTAATATGGCCTGTAGTAAGGGCCAAATATTTAGGGAGTGTTATAATGTTGTCACTGAAACCTGCATATGTGAGAAATAATAAAAAAAATGATTTCAAGGCTATGTGAAGCCCGTCAACCCGCACTGTCCGCTCTTGAATGGAATAATGTTCCCATCTCTGGGATGGCTCTGCTAATATTTAGACCCTCGAACACCGTAGACGAGTGGCCTGCCTCTCGGTTTTTTATCGGATACATTTCGGCGAGTGTGCGGAGGTTTTGCATAACCTGATACCCCCTTCCCCCTTCCATCTCCGAACGACTTGGCGCGACGAGCAGTTCCACCCTTATGTTGTAGACATTCCTCCATTACACGCGAAGCGGTCTCCCTCTTCTTTATGCGAACGGCTAAGGAGTGGAACTCTCTGCCGAGGTCAGTTTTTCCGGAACTCTATAATCTCCTCGAAGATCTCCTTTAAGGCCAAAGTGAACAGATATCTTCTAGGCAAACGTGTCCCACCCTAGGCCTCATCTTCGCCTTCCATCAAGCGAGATTGACGTCAAACGTAAGCCTATTTTTTATAATAAAAAAAAACTTACGTTTGAGGCTGATACTTTATTTTTTTTTTAACTTTTATATATACATCATAGACAATATTACTTTACTTAATTCACCGATGAGCCAATGACTTTATCATTGTAACAACTACCTTCCTTTTATAAATATTCAGTGTGTATACGTCATTCGCATGCACATAATTCATCATGGCGGATCAACATGAATTATTGTCTTGTTTTGTTATTCCAGTACTCTATGGCGTACCAACATTTCGTTCGAGCGTTGGGCTATATGAGGCGGGATATTATTTTTACATTACTATATTACGTATTTTCAATTTGCTTATATTATTTTTAATGGCATCCCAATGTCACTGAGGTTGGCACTGAGAGATAGCGCAATGTCGGAACTGACTTCCGGTGTAGTAAAATGTTGAGACACCAACGTTATTTGCTAGAAATGTCGCATATAATTTTCACAGCTTTTTTATCGTTCTTTAGTTGTTTATTTCAGTATTTAAACTTCATTTAGTTCACCTTTATAGTAAGGATAATAAATGGCGGACTGAATGTCTTTCGAATGCATGTCAGTCAAGCCGAGGCGTGAGAAATTTATTTTATTTCATTAAATTAAGTATGGAAATTAACAATTTGTGTTTGTTAGTATATGTGTATGTATATAAGAAGGTATGTATATATTTTTTTGTTATTTTCTTTTTTAATGAACGCCATCATAAAGTACACTGTTACAACAATTGGAATGTATACATCAATGATATTAGCTCAGCGCCACTACAGTTGCAGGCGAAGACCACATGCAAAATATAACGAGCGAAAAATTATGTTTTAACACTAACCAATCATAGACAAAATAATAATGCCTTATGGTAATTAAGATTTTTTTTTAAATCATGAATAATTTTCTCTCAAAAAATAACAAAAAAAATATTGAGAAATTGATGAAACATCAAAAAGTTATAAATAAACAGTACGAAAACCAAAAAAATCAAGACATTGTTTGTTAAGATAAGATAATAGCAATCTCCTCTTAAGCCTGCCAATGGCATCTGAGAACAGGTCTGACTTTAAAGTCTTCGCAAGGTTGTTATATTTCTTGACTCGGTTAAGACGCGCATGTTGTCCCAGGTAATTTTATTTTATTTTATGTATTTCATGAGATTTTATTTATCTAATATATGTACAAATATTTACATATAGTAATGTAGTTAGTAGTTCAGTCATTTATGCTTCTTTAACTTCTTTTTGCGTCTGCCATAAAATTTCTCCACACCATAGGTTGACTGGTGGAGAATGCCTATCGGCATTAAGTTCACCTTTTTGTATCTTTCTATGTAAAGGAATGCAATAGAGATTTAACAAATAAATATTCTGTACCTAAGCCGTGGGCCCTAGAGATCAAGGAGCTCACTTTAGTATCATAGAGCGCAAGTGACCTGGATTCGAACCCAGATGCCGGCATCACTAAAAATGTCAATAGCAATTTTAAGCGCTGTATTTACCACGTGCCCGGCGATCAAATAAATAATAAAAAAATATTATTTCAAGGAATTGTAAAACCCGCCAACACGCACTGGAGCAGCGGGCCATTCCCGACTCCTACACACTCACAGATATTTGAGAAAGAGGCCTTTGCCCAGCAGTGGGCACTTACTGAGTGCTACTTTACTTTACCTAAGCAGTATTATGATTATTTTTATTTTTAATAGTTAGTTACGCTAAGCACGGATTCGCGGGATATCAATAATTCAAGAACTGAAGTCGTGACAAGTAAATTTGAATTAATAGAGAGAGAGAGAAAGAGAGAGATAGAGATAAAAAATATTTTATTCGTAGCTACAGTACATTATATGCTATACAACATAATACAATACAACACAATAGATTCGGTGCAAAATACAAAAACAGTAAATAATCAATATTAATATCGGTATTGAACTGCAGCCGACATGCTCCAGCCCTGATATTCTGCCGGCAGCCTTGACAGAAGTCCTGCGAGGAGCTGACCGGCGGTATCTTTTATTTGAATACATTAACAAATATGAAGTAATTATTTGGTTACATCATAGAAAGTAATAATAACTAGAACTAGTAGAACTAAAAATATCTACTTAAATTTAATCGAAGGATGGGTATGGCAGAAGAGGCATGAAAGCAGGATAAATGCAGTAGAAATGAGAGTAAGAAGTATGATTGATGTGAAGATAACTGACAGGGTTCGAAATAAAGTGATCAGGGAGCGTTATGGCGTGAAAGACGATGTAGTGACGCGGGTTGAGAAAGGGATGCTGAGCTAGTTTGGACATGTGGAGAGGATGAATGAAAGTAGGCTGAAGAAACAAATATATGAGGCGAGTGTGAATGGTAGAGTCGGGAGAGGAAGACCTAGGCGAACATTTCACGATCAAATCGGAGACTTTCTGAAAAAAAGCCAGGTCAAGAGTACTCTAAATCAACGAGCATGCATGCGAAGATTGATAAATGTGGGAGATACGAAAGACGTATGTCAGGACCGTAGCAAGTGGAAGAAGATTGTCTCTGCCTACCCCGTTGGGACCAAGGCGTGAATGCATACATACATACAATTGAATCCGATGAACGCGGCCTCGGGGAAACTCATCTATTAAAACGTGTCCACTTTCCTTTTCTTATCTTTGATGAAACCGATGTTCAGCTCAGAAGGACTAAGTATTTAGGCATCCCTTAAGCATAGATAAAAAAAATATCGTGTGTACGTACTTATATGGCTGGAAGCGGAAATTAAAGTAAGCTCGTGTATTCACTGAATTTATTTTGATGATTCTTTTAAAAAAAACTTTTAAAAATACATCTTTTCTTAATCTTTCGCCATCTTCCTTCTTTGTCTCCCTCTCTCGCTCTCACGCGCATCCTACCTCACTCACAACTTGCATCACACTCGCACGACTTCACCACATGCATACATCCCACACTTATTTACGCACGCATAGTTATAATTCTTTAGCGTAACAAAACAATAATAACAAAATATGTTATCCCCTACGCCGGTACTCTTTGTTTGTTATTCCAATTTCTTTAAATTGATGAAGTAACGCTCGATTTTTTTTTTTTCAAAAACGTTACCTTCCGCTGTAGGAATTTCTCCCGTGTCGCGGAGGCTGGTTACATACATGAATTGCACATGGACAAACACCCAGACCGGAAACTATTATTTTCAGTCCATACAAATACTATTCCCGAGCGGAATCGAACCCGCGACCCAAAGCGCCGCAGCTAAACTCTTACTCTTAACCGCTACGCCACCGTGCCGTCATTCGGATCCTATCTATCGTCAATACTAATTTTTTACGTTGCTCTGTAACGTATATTCGTATCCATTTACCATTCCTTGGCTCGGCTACACGACGGACATACACGCTGGGGAAAAAAGGTTCTCGAGTGGCAGCCACGTACGGGCAAACGCAGTGTAGGACGACCCCCCACAAGATGGAGTGACGACCTGCGCAGTGTTGCGGGAAGTCGATGGATGCAGGTGGCTCAGGACCGAGCTTCATGGCAATCTTTGGGGGAGGCCTATGTTCTGCAGTGGACTTGTGATGGGCTGAAGTGATGACGATGAATACAAGCGCCTTAAGAACAATCAACTTCACGACTCGGAACAGCCATGTTGTGTGTAACATACTTTGGGCCAGGAGATAGAATGTGCTGGGTTGCGAGCCTTGACGCAAGGTTTTCTCAGGGTTTAAGACAACCATAGAGTAAAGTAAAGTAATAGCCTGTAAGTGCCCACTGCTGGGCAAAGGCCTCCTTCTCAAATATCTGAGAGGATTTTCGAGTTGGGAAGGCCTGTCACGCTGCTCCACACTAATCCTCGAAATAATATACCACAGCGCGCTGAGCAACTTCGAGCTTCCTCATACGGCCTGCAGTGAAGGATGTATAAATATACGCAAGAAATAATTTATAACCAGAAGTATAATGAATAATTCCTGGCGCCTTGAAAATTAATGAAATAATTATTTAACAATGAAATTGCTCAATGTGACCAGTAGGCGTTACCAGAATCGAATTCCGCCACACAATTCATCGTGTCGTAACAATAGAATTTACATTGTTGTGACACGTCATGAGTCATTGAGCACAGCGCGACACCGCAGTAGCTCAGTTGCAGGGGAGTGACCTGATTTCATTTGGCGACATCACTATGAATAAATTACAACGTTGTCATTAATTTTCATTAGAAATTCTTAATGTTTGAGCTATGGTTAGACCCTTAGTTCCCAAAGTGGTCCAGGTGGGCCTCCAGGGGTCAACGGGAGACTCGAGGGGGGTCTACGTTGGCGTGACAAAAAAATGGGAGTTCACAATTAAGGGGGTCCAGGAAAATGTATTTGCTTTCGTTAGTGAAGAACTAAAATGTTGGCTCGACTTCACCTATCAATGCAGCCAGATAGTATTATAAGAAGCTCAGCGACTGTTGTGCTTGTAATTTGGAAAATAAGAGTAAAATAAAGTGAATCGATGTTAGTGTTCGCCGGAGTCAGAACAAGTTGTTGATTCGCGGTTGGAACTCAGCCGCAACGCAAAGTTCTATAGTTAGATATAATCTTCACATTTTTGTCGAGTTTTGGGAATATGGTAGAAATGTAGCTGCAGCAGGGGGTCCACCGGAACCAGCTACATTTTGAAAGTGGTCTATGAGAAATAAAGTCTGGGAACCTCTGGGTTAGGCACTAGGAAACATGTTTATAGACATATCTCGCAACTTTTTTTATTTATGGGCCCTTTCCCCGGCCCACTCCCCCTCGCCATCCCCCTCCTCATCCTCCCTCCCATCTCCCAAATACCCTCAAAGGCCGGCAACGCACCTGCACCACCTCCGGTGTTGCAGACGTACGTGGGCGACGGTAATCACTTATCATCAGGTGAACCGATCACTCGTTTGCCGCCTTTCCCATAAAAAAAAAACTCGCAACTTCTCGGCAACTATGTTTCTATCTTTCGTATGAAATCAGATTACCTATTAGGACGTTTGACATTGACAATATTCGGCTTATCTATTTTCGATTTTATTATATATTTATTTATATATATTTGTATACGTATTTGTGTATTGTATGTGATAAATATTTATTTATTTACAAAGTGTGTTTGTATGTATTTATCAACTTGTTATTATTGGAGTCCACCTATAGTTTTTTTTTCATTTTATTCTTTGTTTTGTACCTGCCGACTACCTTTCACCATAACAAGGGTTGACTGGTAGAGAATGCCATTTGGCATTAAGTCCGCCCATTGTAACCTTAAGCTTAAGGCTAACAATAATAGATAAATAAATATCTTCCGAGACAGCTGTCCATATTGACAATTACACAATTTTCTCCCTAGCTTCACCCACATTTATTAAATGCACATGGAAAAACAACCCTCGCCCGAAACAATCATTTGAAGTCTATACAAATAGCCAAACGTTTAACCGCAATATAATATCGAATTGCGGACAGGTTCAAACAAAGATCTACAGAAATACGCCACAAAGAAAACAAGTAAAAACATCACAGCAGCTCGATTGCTGTCTGTACGTAACACGAGAACGATTAACCGGCTCTGGTCTACAGAGGCCGCCTTGAATTGCGACCGCGAGTGCATTGACCTTTGCAGGAAGCGCACGGAATTTGTTTGCATTGTCTACGGTATAGCATAGATTACCTTTTTTTTATTTGGGAAACATGGCAAACGCGCAAGCGGCACGCCCGATGGCAAGCGATTACCGTCGCCCACTTACATCTGCCGCACCAGACGAGCTGCAGGTGTATTGCCGGCCTTTGAGAAGATAGATGGAGGATGGGGGGAAAGGGCCTAAGGTTACTTCACTCATCGAACGAAACACAGAAGCACAATGTGCGTCTACTTCACGCCGGTATTCTGCGAGGTCGTGGTACTACCCCGGTCGAGCCAGGGCCCATTCGAGCAATAGCAAAAGCGAAAAAAATTTTATTTATCCAATATCAAGTATACCATCGCACGAGCTCTGGATGCAGTGAGCTCATTATGGTAGCCTGGGTAAACTATGACATCAGGGAGTCAACGTGACTACGGCTGCTGTAAAGCATCGAAACGTCGGTAAAATAAAAACAAAAAGTATGTTTTCATATCACATTCACATAAATTTACGAACATTTAAGGACACGAGACAATTATTCGCAGCCCGTACAAACACTTGACCCGGGACGGGAATCGTACCCGCGACCAGCCAGCCACTGACACACACAGCTCAGCCGGCGTTCAAAGATATGGAAATTTAAGTTTCGAAGACGCTCGCACGCGGCCGATTTCTCATCGAAAGGTTTTCTTTTTTTAATCATGACGCAATAACCACTAAGGTTGTATAAATTGCGTGTAACTTAGTTTAACAAGGAAATGTTGTTGTTATGATTTATTAAGCCAGTTGTCTTGCTTGGACGATGTGGCTTAGTGATTATCGCACATCAACGTCGTGTCCAAGATACAGGTAGCACTGCGTGTGGTCGTTCACACAAGTCCACTGCTGAACATGGGACCACAGATTGCCATGACGACACGGGCCCGGAGCATGCTCCGTTCCATTGGCTCTACAATTGACTCTATTCAACACACAGGTAGACACACTCCATCTTGTGAGAGAAAGAGCGGGGGGGTATTATTAATTTTGAATTTTTCTACACGATTCTCGTAAGTTATATACAAACACATTAAAATTTTTATATATATTTGTCGTTTGGTATCGGTGTAAGAATCTGCCACTCCCAAAAATAAAGACAGAGACACCTGAATAAGTACAATAAAAGAACCACCATACCAAATACCGTATGCGCGCAACCTTGGTTCGAATCCCGGTATCGGCGCAACTGAGACCGTTGCTACTGTGGGAAACATGCAGGAAATCTGGGTGATAAAATAATTCAATAGGCATTGAAATTCTCAACTTGACTCCAAAATCCTTTGCGAGGAAAGCCGGCAAGCCCGGCAGTGGGACATTTAGAATGACGATGATGTTAGTACGCTACTTTTCACTTTTACAATTTTTTTTTTACTTACGTTTGACCTCAATCTTGCCCGACGGAAGGCGAAGATGAGGCCTAGGATGGTACACGATGGCCTAGATGTCTGTTCACTTTGGCCTTAAAGACATAACTGATAATGAAATTAGACATGTACACTTATTCATATTGTTATTATATTATTTTACTTAGATAGTTGTTATAAATTTTTTGACATCTGATCAACAATGTAATAATGTAATGTAATATACCTTATATAGTCTGGACATTATAGTTTTCCGGAAAAACTGACCTCGGCAGAGAGTTCCACTCCTTAGCCGTCCGCGTAAAGAAAGAAGAGGCAAACCGCTTCGTGCGTAATGGAGGAATGTCTACAACATAAGGGTGAAACTGCTCGCCGCGCCAAGTCGTTCGGTGATGGAAAGGGGGTATCAGGTTATGCAAAACCTCCGCACACTCTCCGAAATGTATCAGATAAAAAACCTAGAGGCAGGCCACTCGTCTACGGTGTTCGAGGCTTAGAAGATTTGTCTCTACTAGTGAGTCACTGCCTATGATCCTGCGCCTATGCGCCCCAACGAGTCCAAAGCATCAAGCTCAGTAAAACAAAACCTTTTCTGTTTAACACAAACATAAACCTTGGTGGTTCTCTGTCTCCTTGACGAAATAGGAAAAAACCTCAGTTCCGCGTTTTAAACGCGTCGATGTTTATTAACTTGTTGTTGAAGTCAACAATTTAATCGCCGGCGACATATATCGTAAACAAACAAAACCCTTCGACTTCGGCTGCCACCTACCGCGTGCTACTTCCTATGATATTAGTCATTAATCAATTTGACACACGCTGTTTGTCTTTTTGTTCTTTTATGATACAGGGGGCAAAGGAGCAAGCGGCTCATCTGATGGTAAATAATTACCGTCGCCCACGTACATTCTGCAACAGCATACGGGCTGCATATGCGTTTCCTTTAAGGATTATGCGAGTCGGAAGGGACGATGAGGATGGAGGATGCTGAGGGGAAGGGGGCCACCGGTTACCTCAACCATCAAACGATCTACGTTTCGTCAGCACTTCGCGCCGATATTCCAGTCGCATTTGAGTAGCAAAGAAGGCCGCTGCTTGGCCCTGCCACTTACAATGAAAACTGGGTTTAACTTAGTCTGAGTGGGTACTTCCTACCCATTTCCGTGACAACTGTTGTGCAAACAGCAGTGTGACAACTGTTGTGCAAGCAGCAGTGTGACAACTGTTGTGATCCGGTTCGTATAGACAGCTGTGAAGCATTCTATCTAAGTACCCAGAGACGACAACGCATCTGTAACCTTCTTCGAATGAACTTTTTAGCAGGTGTCTCATAAGCTACTGTAGCCGCTTACCGACAGGTGGACTGTCAGGTCGTTTATCACACACATCCGATAGAAAAATAAAATTTTGTCGGAGTTTACCAGTGTGGTGCACTTCGAATGCCACTTGTACACCTAAGCTCTACCACAACACCTGTTATCAACGCAATCACTGTTCAGAGCTTGGCTTAAAGACATGAACGAGAATGATGAAAGAGATGAAGAACATATCAGAATGGATGACCTCTCCGATGTATCTACAGCCAGAGATTGCCATGACAAGTCTTATCCCTTAGTTGCCTCTTACGGCACGCACAGGAACAAGGAGTTGGCCGAATGGCATAATCGTACGCCACTACCATGTGGGAATTCTCTTAATTCCTCACGATATGAGGACTATTTTCTGCATTTAGATGTTGCTTTACTTCTCTTCTTCGGCTGTCTCGGATCACACCACTGAAGGACATGACCCAATGGGAGAATTTGTAATCACCGCACTTTGCAGGCGTGGAATAAAACAGGGCAGCAGGTTCTTGAAATCTCCTACTCCCACACATGACTAAGTAGGTGCCGCATCAATCGTTAGTCGACTAAGGAGGATTAAAAGGGGAAAAGCATTGGCCATCACAATTTCAGGAAGGCACCCAACGCGTGGGTGTAATGGTGCTAATGTGTGGTTGACGGATCGATGACCTCAACGTTTTTTTAAATATTACAATAACATATATTCCTGGCTGAATAACCTTGTATTCTAATTTATATATTTATTTTTATTTAATCCACGCCTAGCTAATGTACACTTATACAATATATGAAATTTATATATATGTGATATGGCTTAGTGCCACGACAGTTAAATAAATAAATAAAATAAATAAATAATACAAATAAATTTCCTCTTTCCAATATAATGCTTGTACTATTATCGGTAGGTCAGTTTGTGCGTTGTTCGAATGTTCGACTGTATACATGATAAAAGTATTTTGATTATAACCGTTTTAATCTATTAATATAACGTACAGACATAAATAACGCTTTTAATATTATAGGAAATACTAGTGACCAGCCTTGGCTTCGCCCCTAAAGAGGCAGACCTCGGATATGTATGTTATAGAACCATATTTATGTTCCGTTATAGTAAAATATAGCCTAATTCTTTGGTGTTTTTTTTATACAAGGATATGTGAAATGGAGCAAGCGAGCAGATGGTTCACCTGATGGTAAGTGATCACCTTCGCCCACCTACAACTGCAACACCAGAGAAGCTGCAGGTGCGTTACCACCTTTATTTTGTGATGGAGGATCGGGAGGCGGAATGGAAGATGAGGGAGAGTATCTCCGGTTACCTCACTCATCGAACGAATCGAAGAAGCACAGTATTGCCTCCGCTCCACGCCAATATTCAGCGAGGTCGTGGTACTGCCCCGGTCGAGCCGGCCTATTTGTGCAACAGCAGAAGTCGTCGCACGGCTCTACCACGTAGAAATTCGTTGTACATTTAATTGTTTTCTTGTATACGTGTACCAAACATACGAAATGACACTATAACAGTATTGTATAGAAAATAATTTCATCAACCCAAGGTGAAACAAATTGCTAACAACTGATTTTGCAATTAAAGTTGACAATTGCATTTTGAATTCTCATTTATAACTCTATATATAATCTTCAATTACTCTATATGTAATACAAAAACAATTATTAATGTGTACGCTTGAATATGGAAGCAAAACATGCAATCGTTAAAACATAAATACCGGTTTCATTTCAGTAGATTTTCCAACGCGTGAAAATCATACGCTTCACGTACAGACGCACAAACACTATCGTATTTTTATGCAACGCCGTTCGGAACATTATATAGCATAATGCCCGGTTTCGTCGTCAGTCTGTAACATGGCGTCCAAAGCCAACGTCACGTTCAATGCTCTGTCCGTCTTGATTATAATTTCGTTTGCATATGTAATTCGGTTGTCTTCAATATCCATTAACATCGACACTAAAAGGTCACTCGGTTACCCAAGGGACTCCCTGCTGAACTTCACGGAGCTCGCCGGCCAGTATGGATACCCCTCCGAAGAGCATAGGGTGGTGACGGACGATGGTTATATCCTGACGATTTTTCGAATAGCCAAACGGAAGAAAGACCACGTAGAGAACAAATGGCCTCCGGTTATTCTGATGCACGGTCTTCTGCAGAGCTCCGACGCATGGCTGGACGCGGGACCCGATGCCGGATTGGCGTATCTCATATCGGACGCTGATCACGATTTATGGGTCGGCAATGTGAGGGGCAACTACTACTCGCGCAGGCACGTCCGTCTCAACCCAGATAGTGACCCTGAATTCTGGCAGTTCTCTGTGGATGAAATTGGACGCTACGATATACCTGCCACGATTGATTACGTTTTGAAATACACAAGCGCGGCAAATGTGAACTATGTCGGATTTTCGCAGGGCGCCGGGACTTTCTTCATCATGTGCTCAGAGAGACCTGGTTACTGTGACAAGGCCCGTTTGCTGGTTGCATTGGCTCCCGCTGCGAGACAGACAAATACCAAATCTCTACCGTATAGAGCTTTGGCTACGAGCATTAACAGCTTGGAGGATATACTAAGTGTGACGGGAGTCCAGGAAGTGTTTTCGAAAGGCGCTATAAGCCAAGAATTCCTTGCATTCTTTTGTCGTTTTGGATGGATCTCGGAGTTCATCTGTGGAACCGGTGAAGCCCTGCTGGACTCCTACCACCCAGGTTCGATAAGTAACGAGACGCTGAGGACGATGTTCGGACATTTCCCCGCCGGCACTTCGGTCCGCAACATGGCGCGCTATGGTCAGAGCATGAAGAGTGATAAATTCGAAAAGTTCGACTTTGGCAAAACGAAGAATATGAAACTTTACGGAAGCATTAGACCGCCCGAGTACAATCTGAGCGCTGTTACCGTCCCCGTGGTAGCTCTCTACGGGGAGAACGATCATTTGGTGGACGTGCAGGATGTGGATTGGTTGTTGAACAAGTTACCCAACGTAGTGGGTGCGGTGAAAGTGAGCGACCCCCTGTGGAATCATTTGGACGTGACGTACAGTAGTATGACCAAGGAAAGAATATTTGCCATAATTAATAATTATTTACTTAAATACAGCGATGACTGAAACGTTCTGTTTGTTATGATTGAAAAATATATTGTCCTTTTAACAGTTAGGTTAAGGCTATTGTGCGTGGTACAGAAAACTACATCCTTTCCCTCTACGAGTATATTAAAGTACTAGAGAACGCGCACGATTTTGCTCGCGCAGGCATTCAATGTCCAGCTGTGGACCTGCGGCGTTATGATGATAATGATATATATAAAATGAGTTCCTTGAACGTGGTAGAGCCAAGCAGTGACTTTTGCACGAACGGTCCGGCTCGATCGGCGTTGTACCACGACCTCGCAGAATACCGGCATGAAGTAGGAAGCGATGGTGATCACTTATCCTTAAAAAAAAAAGAAGATTCAAAGTTATGACTTTCTGGTTTTTACTTATTAGTGAAAACGTGAAATACTTTCCTCTATTATAAGTGGCGTGTGAATTTTAAAGAGTGTGTGTGATTGTTCGACGTTTTAGTAGTGACCGGCCACAATTGCGCGGGTTAACTTATAGTACTGTAAGTGTAAGCATCTTGTGGTATCGGCGTAAGAATTTGCGAACCCCAGTGCTTTCTCGTGGGTCTCGGAAGAGGCGGCCAAGGGAAAAGCTTAATAGTTCGCAATGGCTTCCGTCAGGTGGCGGGATAGCAATCTCTAAAAATACCAAACCGTATATAAGCAGACCGTCGGGGTCTCGAGCCGATCCGTTTGCCGAGCGTGGCGGTTATGGGAATTTCTACTTATAGGAGAGGCTTATGCCTTGCAGTGGACTGTCTCTAGACTGTTAAGGTAAGGTAAGGTAAGCATTGGCATTAGTGAAGACGCATATACCCATTCAACTCTATCTTGAATAATAATCCTCCACGGCGCGGGAACTGTTATAAGTTACAACCCATTATTACTTTAGTCTCTTTGCGATTCACTGTTAAAAATTGGCCTTTCCTAAGATGATGAGAGTGTGAATCTCTTCCTCAATGTTCCCCTTTCCCACCCTTTTTCTCTCGGCTACGCGATAAATATAACAATACATTAAAGTAAAACAGCAGCGTATAAATATCCCACTGTCGGGCGATGGCCAATTCTCAATGTTTAAGAGGGCTTAAATTTATTTTACAATATTCAATCTTGGATGGAGACCTTGTATTAGCAGTTATAATACCTGTATCACTAAAAAAAATATCATTTTATATCGATGAAAATTGAACGTGATGAGGAAAACAGAATTAATTTATGAGAGGACACCATTCATCCGCACAATAAAATAATTATCTCGCTGCATATGAAGCACTTCAAGTTCAGAGTCAGTGGGTTCAAGACCGCGGCCGCATCGGAGATCTGTTTACGACATAAGCTCGCCGAGTTGTCGAACGCTGGGTACCGCGAGAGCTAATCTGTAGTTTCAGAGAAATTATCATGTATTGGAATAACGCTCATTGTTTTTTTTATTTGTATAAAAAACCTTTAATAATAATAATAGAATAATACGCCAGTGCGGGAAATAGAGAAACCATTATTTCAAGTCACGGGTTGAGATAATTAAAATAATTAATTTTCAAACAGTCAACATAATAACGATTTAATTATACATAATTTAAATATTTAAACCAAAACCAAGTTTCTTTTTTCATGAATTTTATAATTTACACATCTTCCGTGTCATTAATTTTAAACACCTGGTTTAAGTACCTGCCTAAATAATAACTTTTCTCAAGACACGTGCGTAAACGCTGCGTTTTGTTTTAGAGACGATGAGAAACTAAGACCTTTTTTTTTCTCTCTGGTATACAGGTGTCATGCTCTTTTTCATGGTATCGAATCCAGGTCTCTCGTCGTAAGTTATTTAAAGCAAGAGCTCTATCAACAAAACTATCACTCTTTTCATGGAATAGCAATGAAAACCAAATTAACACAGCTTATTAATATTAACCCATTCACCTGATGCTCGCCAGTGGCAGCACTTGCGATGGAGCACATACATCGCGTGCACCAATCCGCTTCCCTAGTTTTTGCTGATATTTTCATGGAGAAACATGTACAGCGGAGAACTCGAATGGGCAGATGAAGAAGAACCGTGGTACTAAAGCGCCGCCACACTAAATAATTATCTAAAACATTTTAGATTGCCTTGCCAATTCACCTTGTTTATAAAATAGCATCGAGTCACGTAAGAGAGCGCAACAAAAAAGAGACCGCTGTAATTGTTAAGAAGGGTCGATGAAGGTGACAATTTCTCGAGTTAATTTATCTCGACTTCCCTGTTCCGGTAAAATTTCATTCACACGAGCGTTAGCGGAAGCGTAGCGTAATATTACGATTGCCTAGTTTTAATGTTAAACGTGACTGTCTGTCGAGACGTGGGTCATGTATTCGAAACACAGCCGAAGTGAATTGTTTTTCTTTTTTTTTTTGGGATTGGAATGAAAAATGGTCTAGCAGTCCACCTGATGGTTATTGGCTACTGCAGCCCATTTCTATAAAGGATGGTTGCACGTGCCCATGGCAACTCCAAGACAAGAATACCGGCGTGAAGCAGAGGTATCTTGTGCTTCTGCGTTTCATTCGGTGAGTGAGGTAACCGAAGGCCCACTCTCTCGCCCCATCCTCCATCCTCGTTCTCCCTCCTATTTCTGAAATACCCTTTAAGGGCGACAGTAATCAATTATCATCAGGTGAACTGCTTGCTCGTTCGCCGCCATTCGCATAAAAAAATCATGTAGGACACAGATGCGTTGTCAGCCCTGATGATTAAGAAGGAAACCCCATTATACTGTCTCTCTATCAAAATAGACCACAACAGTAGTTGCTTTGCTGTTTGGCTCAGAAGTGCATAAGATAGTGAATACCTATCCAGACTACTCTTAGGCAGTGAAGGAGTCTACCGCCAAAATTCGTATCCATCTAAGATTATATGTTAGCTTTAAATTTAAAGTTAGTGTGAAAAGGATCTTAAGAATAATCGTCAGTCATTGTCTAGATAAGCAAGCAAATTACTTAGTCAAATGACTTTATCATATTTACAAAGAAACATAGAATATATCTGAAGGAGTGATAAGAGAACCTTTTCGATTTTGATAATCTTAACGCCAAGGCTTTGTCGTGTCGTGCCCGGACGAAGAGAGGTCATCGCCACATCGCGGATAAGTGTAAATAACCCCCGCAGGGTTCGAGCTTCGAGGCTTTCCTTATTCTGGGTCCTGGGTACCGCTCTGTGGTTTATGGGTCGAAGTTTTACGTGCTTTACGTCTTACATCAGGGCTTGTCGCGCGACGTTGCCTCCCCTCGGCTGGCCGACAGGCGATTTAATAAGGTCCCGTGGGAGGGAATAATGCCACGTACACCGCAGAGGTTGATGTGGTCCATTGTCAGCGCGGTCGAACATTCTCCCCGGAGCACGAGGTTTTCAATGGTTTCAACCTTGAGGTTCCCCTGGATGACATCGTTTCTGACGTTACAGCCCACTCCCACGATTGCTCGTAGCGCCACATTTAGCTGGGCCTGTATTCCTCGTCTTTGCGTGATTGAAGTGAGCGCGTACCTCGCTGGCGCTGCGCACGTTAGTCGCGAACGGACATAGGTCTTATATATACCTATCTCGGTGTTGAAGGAGAGCCTGGACGCCAGTATCGGATACAGTAACGCTCTCGCTGCCCTGGCACTGCGTATAACTTTAACCACCAGCGGGACCAGGAGCAGCGATCGGTATTGTACTGTATTACTCCACTCTATGTCCTGACCTCGGAGCTGGAGTGGGAGAGGCGAATGACGACTATGGCGGTAGTCTTCTCGATGTTAACCGACATTGGCCATCTGTCAAGCCATTCTGGCAGCAGGTCCGGTCACCGCTGCATTTTCCTCGCAGCGATATCGTCCGCGTATGGTCCGAGCATGATCTTCTTCCTATTCTTGGACCTACAACAGTTGGGATGTCATTGGTGTAGATTGCGTACAGGTGCGGAGATAAACAGCTGCCTTGCGGAACGCCCGCTTCTATTTGCCGTACTGCCGGATCGGCTCCTTCGACTGTTAACTAGAAACTCCGTCCTTTCAGAAACGACGGATAAAGTAGCCTATAAATGCTAAACCTCTCCTAAACATACCATAGAGAGGTCCTATGGTTTATTTGGAAGAGTTTTAGAACCGGGAAAGGCGTGACGGATTGGACCCTTCAGATATTCTTGAAATAACATTTTTGTATTATTTCACAGACATCCGGCCCTTTCACATGCCTATGTCCTGAAGTGGACTATTTACAGACTGGTAAGAAAAGGTAAGAGCTATAAACCATTCAATTGTTTTGAAGCTGGCAACGTTAAAACTGTTTGCAATAAATTATTATATGAATTATCAAGGAATTTATTTTTCATGTCATTAGTGAAGGTAGTCCGAGTTTACTATGACATCTGGACTTCCAACACCTCAGTCGCCCCGTGACCACGGCTGCTGTAACGCAATCGAAAAGTCGGGAATATAAAAACAAAATTAACCACGATCAAATCCGTAAATAATAGTTTCATTTAAAACGGTTATATTATTAATATAATAGGTAGTTTCGATATCGTAACGTTACTTTGCTTAACTAATTATATAATTATAGTAAACTTGAATTTTAATACAATCCTGGTAAAATATAACGCAATATGTTTTTTCGGCTTGCGGCACGTGTTGCCGTTTTTATTCGATCTTACGTCTGTTCATCACAAAGTAGTTTGAAACACACAAAAAATACGTTCCGTGCGCGCGTCAGAGGTTATCCTTTTTTTTGGGTATGATTGAAAATTCAAAAAAAAAACAAACTAAGCAAACATGTGCCAGCACCGCGCGAACAAAAGTTGATCAGCATTTGTTTTGGATTTCTGTCCGTATTCAGCATGCTGGCTTCCTATAACTGGTCGGGACCAGTTGGGAATAGGGTTGCCAACATTGGGTCGACTCATTATATACACTTCAAAAATATTTTATTGAAAGAATAAAAGAGACGAAACCTTGTTACTTATATGTGTTACAGATTTAGGTATTTACAAAGCGAAGGATTAATTTCGATGTTGCAAAAAAAAAAGATTGATCCATCCAACTTAAATTCAGTATTTTTGTATACTATATATTTCTTCGACAGATCCGGAATACTGTAAAATTCTGTATATTATAGCACAGTTGGCAACCCTAATTGCCAATGTGGTAGGTGCAGATTAGGACCACGCCTATGACATCGAGTCCAACGGGTTGATGCTTCACTGCCGGTACCCTTATACTATTTTTTTTTAAATGGTAAAAGGGGCAAACGAGCAATGGGCTCACCGGACGATAGATGATCACCGTCGCCCACGTACAGGGTGGGAGATGGGAAGAATGTGGAGAGGGGTGTGGAGGACGGGTAAGTGGGCCTCCGGTTACCTCATTCACCGAACGAAAAGCAGAAGCACAATATGCATTTACTTCACGCCGGCGAGGTCGCGGTTGTGTGCGAAAGCGTGCCCGTGACCCTGCCGACTTGCGGCGAAGGTGGAGCACCGTGGGGTTTTGGTCGGAGCAAGCCCGTCATAACCTGTCCTTGCCCCCGGGAGGGTGGGTATGCGTTAGGCATTTCGCCATAAAAAAAATAAAACAAAAGGTCAGGTGTAAGGACTGTTGTCGTCAAATAAATCTTAGGATTTTACTGAAGTTTGAGCATTCATATACGTAAATATTGGTATTAACAAGAATTTGAACCAAGAACCAATGAGTTAGCTGGTCTCTGCTATACCTATGTTAACCGACCCAGGATGCTCGCTACAATGTACGCGGGCTCTGATTACAGTCTTCGTTACCCAACGTCCGCCATATTAGGTAACTTCTGACCGCGCTTAAAGCGTATTTACTACTATCTATCAACGTATAGAACCAGACCAGACACTTCTTTGTCATTACAAGTGCATATTTGTATTTAATCTTTATAGCATTACTTTATATAGAAGGACACAAAAGGCAGGCTTAATGCCTACAGGCATTCTCCACCAGTCAACCTATGGTGTGAGGAAATTTTAGGATAAAACCAAAAACACAAAAGAAATCTAGATTACGAATAAACACTTGTTATGTTCAAGTGTTTATAGTATTTTTTTTTCTTCTGTATGGAAAACGCTTTATGCATACCTCGTCGCTGGCCGGGTGACCATCCAACGGCTACGTCGGACTCGGATCTCGGAAGAAGAAACATACCGACTAGAAACCTTCCACGTCGCTGTTGGCCCGGAGGCCTTTACAGCTTCGTCGGTAAGACTCAAGAAGATCGGAAGATGAAAGAAGATTTGAGGAACAACGACGCTGCATTGTGGGTGCAACGCTGGCTGCTGCGGTGCTATGGACCCCTGTTAACGAAGGATTTTCGACAACCAGAAGGGGGCTCCGGCAACCCAAGGGGGGCCCTTGGGAGGAGGGGTGATACCTCGGCTTAGATTACCATCGATAAGAGTGTTAAATCCTGTTATTTCTGGCTGTCGGTGTGCGCGCGCATCGTCAAAATTCACACTCAGCATTTTTCCCAAACGCGCCATAAGAAGTATAACTTCAAAAAGTTGCACGATGCTGTGACTGAACAATCCCCGAACGTGTCGAAGGCACATCCCTAAATAGGCAGAGGCCTATGCGGTGGACCATAAAACTGGCTGATGATAAAGAACATCGACTTAAAACCGTATGAGAAAACAACGTTCACCACAAAAAAATAAAAAAAAGGTCAGACCTCATATTAAACCAATATAGAGGACTTCGTTCGTTAGTGTTTCTTGTAAATAAAAGAAAAATACAAACCAGTTAGTAATAAGGTAACTAGTTAACAGGTTAGGTATATTCGTTGCGGTATATTTGCGACTTTATTCAGGGATACATAAGGAATAAGTAACTGGTTTGGACATATGGAGAGGGTGAATGAAAGTAGGTTGAATAAACAAATATATGAGGCAAGTGTAAATGGTAGAGGCGATGTCGAAGTTACAACAGATGCAAAATCAAGTAACATGTTGTGCGGGAGGAGATATCATCTCGAAGTCACGATCACTCTATCTATCTCCTTCACATCTGCCAAACACTCGGAAACATATTTTATCAAGGTAGCCAACCTTAGAACGTTAGTCTATATATTAAAGCTCTCTGATCAGAGAGCGTTGTGGCATGAAAGACGATGTAGTGACACGAATTGAGAAAGGGATGCTGAGCTGGTTTGGAAATGTGGAGAGGATGAATGAAAGTAGGTTGACGAAACAAATATATGAGGCGAGTGTAAATGGTAGAGTCGGGAGAGGAAGATCTAGGCGAACATTTCACGATCAAATCGGAGACGTTCTGTAAAAAGACCAGGTCAAGAGTACTCTAAACCTACGAGCATGCATGCGAAGATTGATGAAAGTGGAAGAAGCGAAAGACGTATGTCAAGACCGTAGCAATTGGCAAAAGATTGTCTCTGCCTACACCGTTGGGAACAAGGCGTGAATATTTACAAATACAATACAATAAAGTATTTCGGTTATGCTTTGGTATTATTATAAATCAATATATCCCTGAGAACATACATACATGACATCACTTTTTATTGGTTTTGATTAACGAAACTACACTTCATTTCCTTATTATTTTACAAAGCTGGATCGAAATTTAAGTTTGCCGTGTAAATGCGGTATAAATATAAGCCAAACCATTTTTGTTTTTATTTTCTCTTTGGCACAAACATAGCCGTGATAGCTCAAGGGTCAAGGCAGTCGCTTTAATTTCGTGTCGCTTACGCTGTGACGCGAGTTCGAAATCCGGCATCGGTACCATTAATTATTTAAATTGTAAATGCTGAATTTATCACATGTCCCACGGTCAAGGAATTTCGTGGACGTTTGTATTCACTTGCCGCAACAGTATGGCGGACCTTTCTCGCTCTAAGACCCTCTCCGAAAATAGTGGAGGCACTTTCCCTGCAGTGGGCCATTCATAAGTTACTATAGTCGAAATGGTTATTACGCCATCTGCCGGCCGCGTTATCGAATCTGTCCTCGAATGACGTCCGCCTGGCTGATTTCGAGCTGGATTTCGACTAATGTCATACTTCCCGAGAGACCATAGACATCTACCAACTGCGCCACAGATTGTATTGTGCTGCAAGTGTATCCATAAACACAGATGGTAGAATTCTTACTGAATGTTTTGTTTATGGAAACCGCTCGAACCAGCTTGTACAACAACACAAGCGGCTTTTTTATTTTTCCAACATTCCAGTTAAATTGGTATAACCTATGGCAGGTTAATAAATATCTTTATACCTCATTTTACCTATTAATCATCATATAAATAAAATTGAATCTGTTATTTCAAAATAACCGGTTTTTCCTTACCTCATATGATACCTAAAAGAACATAATACATTATCATATAAATAAAATTGAAATGTCGGTCTATAATTTCAAAATAACAGGTTTTTTCTTAGCTTTTAGTTTATATAGTTTATACGATAGCGCGACAAAAAAAATGGCTGTATGTATATCCGTGTGTTTGGACTGATTTTAAAAACGTCTGAACCGATATTAACAGGACTTTCACTAGAATGTAGGGATTTTGTAGGCGGTAAATTAGGTCACAGGTTAAAATTAGAAGCGTTATCTTCGAGCCTTTGACAATATTCCTGCTTTTATGACTGTGTCATAAAAGCACACTGTGGAGCAATGTGGAATTCTACAATAAAATTAAATTGCTTCCAATCTTTTGAAACAGTATTTTACTCTAAAGATTTTTTTAATATTTCATAAAATAAAATTGGCGTATTCTTAAGTAAACGCGGATAAAGACGCGGGTACAGCTAGTCTGTCATAAAAAATCTAAGTTATTTTATATTCTTACAAGATATTTAATTTAATCTTCCTTATATAATCCTTATGTATCAGCTTCTTGACTTTGTGACGGGTGATGATGATGCTGATGAAGTTGGCCTAGCCGATCAATGGCTATCTACATCTTCTCTTCTTCCTTGATCGCCTGTAACATTAGACCAATTTCTGTCTTACCAACAGTTCTCAAATAAATCAATCCAAGATCAATGCTTTCATTTAAATAAAATACTGATATACTGTTGTACAGCTGATTGGTTATATATTTGGGGACAGGGAGAGTTCACAGGATGTTCGTATTCGAGTAGTAGGATTTAAATGTTGGAATCAATGGTGCGCGTTCTTCCAGATCAACGGCAACAATGGGTGTTCCCCAGGGCTCGTTCCTCAGCCCATTTCTTTTTCTTACTTACATTAATGACTTACCTTACATAGCAGGGGATAAAAATAATTTATTATTATCTGCTGATGATACTTCATTAATTTTTAAAATCAAACAACAACTTGTAACACACGACGAGGTGAATAATGCCATGTCAAAAATAGTTAATAGGTTCAACGCTAATAAATTGCGTTTAAATGGCAATAAAACTAAATGTATAAAAGTTAAACATTTAGATACCAATGTTCTTATAAATTGATTGAGAGAGAGAAGAGTTAGGCCCCGTGGATACCACTATTTTTCTAGAAATGACTCTTGATGGGCATGGGGCCCTGATATTTCCAAACATGTTAGTAAATTAAGCTCTTCTGCATGTAAAGAAAATAAGAAGTCTGACTGATGTCGAAACAGACAGAATAGTGTATTTTACTCAATATTTATAGTTATTTCCATCGCATAACGTCATATGGTATTTTGCCGTGGGGACATAAGAGGCCATAAGAGCTATTTACAATTTTATCTAAAGAGCTGCTCTTAAAGAAATTAATACTCTGACATGTCTCAATATGTATTAAGAAACTGTGATGTATGTACATAAAAATTGTAAATACATGACATTAGATTATTGATATACATAATCTATCTAGTAGGAAAAAAGACAAGCTTGTAATACCTGTTACTAGACTCCATAGAGTCAGTAACTCGTTCATGCGGCAATATAAACCTTTGTTAAACAAAATCCCAGTAAGTGTTTAAGGTCCATAAATACGTACATACTAGATATATAAATATAAGACGCCATATATACATGCTGACGGTTTCTTTTTAAGCAACAAAAGTGTTAAATAATGATACCAGAGCCAACGTTTGAACGATTCCTCGCTTTTTGCAGGTTGTATTAATATACCAGGTAATCCTGGTAACACATTAGACATTTGACTAAAGGCGGCAAACGAGCAGGCAGTACACAAGATGATAAGTGATTACCCTGGCCCAGGTACATCTGCAACACCAGAGAAGTTGCAGGTGCGTTGCCGGCCTTGTAAGGGTATTTGGGGGATAGGGGATGGGGAGGGGGATTGGGCCTCCGGTTACCTCACTCACCGAACGAAACGTAGAAGCACAAGATGCCTCTACTTCACGGCGGTATTCTGCGAGGCCGCGGTACCAATCCGCTCGAGCCGGCCCATTCGTATATAAAACGTTTAAATTGTCCTATTGTCAGTATTAATTGCGAAATTTTATCACTTACCAGCGTAATGAGTATTTATAATTGCTTTACCTTGGAATGAACAGTTTAATTTCTTGCAGTCTTTTGCCATTGTACTGATGAATACAAGAAAAAAACTAATTACGCGATACGATAAAACAGTTGATATGGCCGTCAGTCAGTTTTTTGATTGGATTAGAATTGCGAGCGAGCTGACAGTCCACCTGACGGCAAGGGGTTACTGCAGCCTTTGGACACCTGCATACAGCTGCAATGGAAGGAGGTTGCAGATGCGTTCTCACCTCTTTGGATTAAGATGGAACACTGTCTGTAATAGAGAAAGTCAGTATAGACTTTGACAGGGGTGGGTCAGAGGCCTAGACTTTTAAGTCATATTAATTGAAGCCAGAAATAGATAAGACGCTAGTACATACCTAGAGCCGTGGTAGACTCGTGGTCAGGACGCTCTCTTTAGTTTCATAGAGTGCGAGTGACGGAAGGCGTCGTGAGGAAACTTGCATACCTGAGAAAAAATATTATTTCAACGACTTGTGAAGTCTAGCGGACTTCTTCGAAGTTACACTGGACTAGCGTAATGGGCCCTTCCCGGCTACGAAAACCCTCTAAGACATTTGAGAAGGAGGCTATGCCCACCAGTGGACACTTACAAGCTACTTTTTACTATTACTTGTCTATACCTTTTTATTGGCAATAACTGTACAAAGTTAGTTCGTATTCCTAGCCTGGAACATATATTAGACGTGAAATTACATTAAATTCTATTAATATTGAATATGAAAACAAATAGACCTGTAGGTTTGGTGTCATATAACCTGACAGACGATGGATTTTTTTTTACGGGAAAGGCGGCAAACAAGCAAGCGGTTCACCTGATGGTAAGTGATTACCGTCGCCCGCGTATATCTGCATCAAAAGAGGAACTGCTAATGCGTTGCCGATCTTTAAGGATATTTGGGAGATTGGAGGAATATTGGGGATGGTGGTTGGGGAACGCAAAAGAGGCCCTCTGGCTACCTCACTCGCCGAACGAAACGCAGAAGCACAAGGTGCCTCTACTTCACGCCGGTGCTCCGCGAGGTCGTGGTACTGCCCCGGTTAAGCCTGCTGCTGCTCGAATGGGAGGCTTTTGAGCTGCTGCTCAAAAGTCACCGCTCGGCTCCAAACAAAGACACAAATCGGCTATTAAGAAACCCTATTCGCTATTATGAACTGGATTGGGTTAGTGGCGTTAATATGATTCTCTAAATAGGTCGTGTGGTTACAGAATTTTTTCACGTAAGTTTCGTAAACGACGTCTTTGCCTTGAAAATCTCATGCCAATCTCTGGGTTATGGAGGTTCTTTTGGCAGAGCCATGCAGAGTGTGAGCCTTTAGTTTCTGCATACCCCAATATAGGTGACAAGCTCGAGTGCTTGTCCATAGATAAATTATCCAGAACGGTGACAGGCAGAAGCGTCTAAGATGCGTAGTGTCTGGTGGATCTTTTTTTTTTTAATTGAAGAGACGGCAAACGAGCATGCGCTTCACCTGATGGTAAGTGATTACCGTCACCGACACACATCTGCAACACCATAGATGCTACAGGTGCGTCAGGTCTTTTGGGATATTTGGGAGATAGGAGGGAAGAGGAGGGGAATAGGGAAGGGGTATGGCTTCCGGTTACCTCACTCACCGAACGAAACGCAGAAGCACATGATGCCTCTACTTCACGCCGGTGCTCCGCGAGGTCGTGGTACTGCCCAGTTAAGCCTGCTGCTGCTCGAATGGGAGGCTTTTGAGCTGCTGCTCAAAAGTCACCGCTCGCCTCCAAACAAAGACACAAATCGGCTATTAAGAAACCCTATTCGCTATTATGAACTGGATTGGGTTAGTGGCGTTAATATGATTCTCTAAATAGGATTTTTTCACGTAAGTTTCGTAAACAACGTCTTTGCCTTGAAAATCTCATGCCAATCTCTGGGTTATGGAGGTTCTTTTGGCAGAGCCATGCAGAGTGTGAGCCTTTAGTTTCTGCATACCCCTATATAGGTGACAAGCTCGAGTGCTTGTCCATAGATAAATTATCCAGAACGGTGACAGGCAGAAGCGTCTAAGATGCGTAGTGTCTGGTGGATCTTTTTTTTTTTATTGAAGAGACGGCAAACGAGCATGCGCTTCACCTGATGGTAAGTGATTACCGTCGCCGACACACATCTGCAACACCATAGATGCTACAGGTGCGTCAGGTCTTTTGGGATATTTGGGAGATAGGAGGGAAGAGGAGGGGAATAGGGAAGGGGTATGGCTTCCGGTTACCTCACTCACCGAACGAAACGCAGAAGCACATGATGCCTCTACTTCACGCCGGTATTCTGCGAGGCCATGGTACCAAACCAGTCGAGCCGGCCCATTCGAGCAGCAGCTAAAGCCGCCGCTTGGCTCTGCCATGCTTAAAATTAATCTAGGTAATTATGACAAATGATGTTGACATATTATGCTATGACGGCCTGGTATCCGCAACTCCACGACTGTGGGCATATTTTGCATGTGGGCAGGAATATTAACTATTCGAGCCAAGCGAGCTCCTCAAGGAAACTCAGTAAACCCTTGAAGTTACCGGTGACCTCGGGGAGCGTTTAGCAATGTATTCTGCGACGTCGGACACTGCAACAGGACGCGGGCTGTCGTTTCTTCCTCCTCCATGCACGCTCGGCACAGAGGGCTGTCCGTAACGCCTCCAGTACACAGATGTTTGTTACAAGATCCATGTCCAGTTATGATGATAGTAACAATTCGAATCGAGGGCTTATTAAGGCGTAGTGCCATGTTGGTTATACGATTGTTAAGCTTTGGCAGGGTTTCCTCGGCCTGTCTACATTCTACATGGTTTGTCCAGAGATGGGCATGCTGGTTCCTAATGCGCTTACGTATTTGTGAACGAACATACCCAAAGGATAGTGGGATAATGGGCTCCGGTTCCATAGGGCACAGATAAGAACAACCTCGGGGGAACTAATAAGCCGCGTGATTATCTCTAGGTGAGGCTTAAATTCTTCAGTAAAGTATTGACACACTGTTAAAGAAGAATTTTCTACCTTTTACCGCTATATTTACCATGTAACCAGATCTGGATGAGAAGTAGTTTCTAGGAGTATTTTCTGGAACACATGTTCGTTTTAAATAGCAAATTTCAGTTGTCACAAATAATAAATTACCAGGCGCTTTTAAAGATTTTCTAATATGAATAAAATGGATACTTGTATTTTTTTCTTTATTGTCAACACCTACGATTTACAATGGGGGGACTGAATGTCCTTTCTGGCATTCAATGCCAGTCAAATCAGCCGTTACAACCTAGCGGTCAGGGCGTTCGCTTTAGTGACATAGAGCACGAGTGACCTGGATACGATACCCGGTGGCCGACACCACTAAAATTGTTAATAGCGATTTTAAGTGCTGTATTTACAACGTGCTCCGCTGTGAAGGAGAACTACATGAAGAAAACTGCATGTCTGATAAATAATAAAAACTATTATTTCGAGGATATGTGAAGCCCGCCAACTCGCACGGGAGCAGAGTGGCGGACCCTTTCCGGCTCCAACCCTCTTGGTTAATTAAGATGGAGACCTTTGACCAGCTGTGAGTGACAGGGACTTTAGTTTTAATTTCCAACCCCGGATGAGAAATAAATACATGTCATATTGCAAATATCCAAATTATAAATGTTCAATAATAAAACAAAAGCGAAAATTTATATCAAATATTTACTTATTATTTATTTATTTATTTATTCTTTATTGCCTTAAGCTTAAGGTTACAATGGGCGGACTTAATGCCAAGTGGCATTCTCTACCACTCAACCCTTGTTATGGTGAAAGGTAGTTGGCAGGTATAAAACAAAGAATAAAAAAAAAAAAAAAACTCCAATAAAAATAACTTGATAAGTACATATAAATAAACTATATAATTAAATAAATATTTATAACATAAAATACACAAATACGTATACAAGTATATAAAAGCATACATAAATAAATATATAATAAAAATCAAAAATAGATAAGCCGAATATTGTCAAAGATCTATTATTCTATTAGGTAATTACGAACTAGACTCTTAAACAGTTTCTTGCTAGGAGCTGCTTTTATCTTATCGGGCAGGGCGTTCCAGAGGAGTGTAGCTTGAACAGTAAAAGAAGAGTTATAGTATCCTGTATTATGTTGTGGAACTCGAATCTTAAATTGGTTTATGGAACAGGCTCTCTGTCATGAGCAGAATAATATATATAATATAATAATAAATAATATAATATTTATAATATACTTAAATACATAATAGGACCAGATATAGAAAGGAACATATCGGAGGGGACTTCAAATAGTGACGTCGGAGCAGAGCTTTTGTTCGGTGCTTTTGTGATATCATCGTGGATTTTCTGGCTATGAAACCTCTTTGTAGGTACCCTTATTAATTTCGGTAAATCATCAGTGTAACCATCTGACGGGTATAATCACGGACTGAGGAGTTCCGGCTTTGTCCTCAACGCAACTGTAGCCTTCTTTGATTTATCAAGTGTGAACTTTTAGCTCATTTAAGCGCCAATAGCCAAATGGGTTAGGGTGCGGACTACGAAACATGACGTTGTCAGTTCGAGCCCGCCATTCGACTATTGTCGTGAACCATACCAGATAGCCGTAAAGATCAGCAAGCTGAAGTGGAAATGGGCCGGCCCAATGTTGGGGAAAAAAGGTTCTCGAGCGGCAGCCACGTACAGGCAAACGCAGTGTAGGACGACCCCCCATAAGATGGAGTGACGACCTGCGCAGTATTGCGGGAAGTCGATGGATGCAGGTGGCTCAGGACCGAGCTTCGTGGCGATCTTTGGGGGAGGCCTATGTTCAGCAGTGGACTTCTGATAGGCTGAAATGATGATGATGATGATACCAGATACAAGCTGTAAAGCTTAGTTGGAGAGTTAACAGGAATATTAGTAATGTTGCTTAGTAAATAGCATGGCTAGTATTCTTATTAAAAAAAAATTATCAATAAAAGCTTGCTTTTATTTTTACCTTTTATTTCTTTTTAATTCTCTGAGAAAATAATTAGATCGATGCTTTATTGACCACGGTGGCGAAGAAGTCACACAGAGATACCCTTCCAGGCCTAATTAACCACTCTTAGAGGTAACCGAAGAGGTTCTAGTGCCGGTTGAAAGAAAAGGTAGGTGTCATCGATGGGCCTTAAATTTAATTTAAAAAAAAACGCAACAAAATTATTCACGCTTATATTCTGTAATAAATAGCCACCACAGCCAAGAGGTTAGAGCCTCTGCCTTCGAATCAAGAGACTCGAGTTCTGTCCCCGCGGTGGACTCGTATCGATAAGTTGTTCGAAACGCACCGGGGGCCCACACCCCCTCCCTATTCCCCTCCTCTTCCCTCCCATCTCCCAAATATCCTTAAAGACCGGGAAAGCACCTGCAGCACCTCTGGTGTTGCAGATGTATGTGGGCGACGGTAATCACTTACCATCAGGTGAACCTATTGGTCGTTTGCCGCCTTTCTCATAAAAAAAAATGCAAATATTTTTATATTGCCAAGTTCTATGAGGGGTGTAAGAGTGAATACACAAATTTTTTACCTAAATGCAATCCTCACTTGCACGTGCCCACTGCCAACTAAGGCACGTGGCCCTGGCGAGCGAATGATGGCGGAAAATCGTTCTTAACTTGCCGAATCCGAATCCAGAGTCACTGCCATGAGCCTATTCCCCTCCTCCTCCCTCCCATCTCCCAAATATCCTTAAAGACCGGCAACGCACCTGCAGCATCTATGATGTTGCAGATGTACGTGGGCGACGGTAATCACTTACCATCAGAAGAACCGCTTGCTCGTTTGCCTTCTACTCCATAAAAAAAAAAAAACGCACGCACGATTTGTACCGCTGGTCTGAACACACTAACAAGTCTCAGTGTACAGGCCCGCGTTAAATGTTAGACTGTAACGACAACAAATACTGATCTAGATCTCTGCCCACCCCTTTAATGAATACCTATACGATCGTCACAGCTTATGTTTTAAGGAATTAAACATTTTGATTCATCAAATAATAAATTTAGACATATATTTTTGAATTTTATATCGTTTGGTTTTTATACATTAGTGCTTGATATATTATATTAAACATAGATAAAGAAAAAATACTGTTTTGAATAATTAATTAATGTATAATGCTTTAATTGAGATTATTATCTTTATGAAGGATAACTATTAGTTATGCATGGGCAATCCGAAGTTCGTTGAAGAGTTAAATGGTTGAGGAAACCATTGGAGGTATCAAGGTCACAGAAACTAAGAATCAGCATTTCATCACCTATCTTACTGGCATAGTTGAGATAATTACGCCGCCGTATATTGCCAGTTAGCCCAAGTAGCCAAGCGGTGAAGGCGTTCGCTTTAGTTTCATAGAGCATGGGTGACCGGGGTTCGATCCCACGGTGCCGGCACCACTAAAATTGTTAAGTGCTGTATTTACCACGCGTTTAGCGTTGAAGGGAAACATCGAATGTAAGCACTTCCACTTCCAATTCCAATCTAGTGCGGAATGGAAGCACGTCATCCCGCACTAGAGCAGCGTGGCGGGCCCCTTCCGGCTCCATAACCCTCTCAGATATTTGAGAATGAGCCATTTGCCCGTGGTAATGTGGCCGTGGGCACTTGCAGGCTGCTACTTTTGTATTGCCTCAAAGAGTCAAAGGCTTCATTTTCTTCAACGTCAACTGTGAGAAATGATATAGGGTAGAGACGTCAACACGTGTTCACTTATCATACAGGGGAACTGTTGGTTAGTGGCTAGTGCAGCCCATAGACACCTGCATACGACTACAATCGAAGAAGGTTATAGACCCCTGCGGTCTAGAATGTAATGCCTCGCAGCTCGCAAATGCACGGGCCCTCTGTACCTTTCTTTGATGTGGTAGAGCCAAGCGGCGGATTTAGATGCTGCTCGAATGGACCGGCACGACCGGGGAAGTACCGCGACCTCGCAGAATACCGGTGTGAAGTACCGGTGCGATTCGTTCTGTGAGTGTGGTGACCGAAGGCTCACTCCCTATTCTCTCTATTCCCTATCCTCCTAACCCTCCCTCCCATCTCTCAGATAGTCCCTAGGACTGGAACACACCTGCAGGTCCTCCGGTGTTGCAGATGTACGTGGGCGCTTGTGGTCACTTACCGTCAGGTTAGTCCTCAAAAAACCGAAACCCCACAGTACTAACAATTACTCTGATGCCAGATCTTCTAAATTCTAAACCCATAGATATTCGAATTTCAAATAACACCATCAAACTTGAATAATAATTCGTCTCATATGAGTTAATGATATAATTGAACCTAAAAACAAATGTACAGACAAAAAATTCATATAAAAAGTTTCGAAATTTACAATTCGTGTGTTCGCACACTAATATTACAACTCGGTTACCAATGCCAAATTGGGATTTACCCGTGGTATAAGCCGTCCATCGTGGTGGAGCCAAGCGGCGGCTCTTGCTGCTGCTCGAAGTTGTACTGCTGCTTGGCACCACTTATGGGTAAGTGTGGCACCTACCCAGACGTCTCGTCGGTTGGTCTCAGAGGTTCCCTGACTTTATTTCTCATAGAACACTTTCAAAATTTTGCCGGTTCTGGAGGACCCCCATGCAGCCACATTTCTACCATATTCCCAAAACTCGACAAAAAATGTGAAGATTAGATCTAACTATGGAAGTTTGCGTGGCGGCCGAGTTCCAACCGCGAATCAACAACTTGTTCTGACAAGCACTAACATCGATTCACTTTACTATACTTGTCTTTTCGAAATTACAAGTAACAGCCGAACTTCTTAAAATATTAAAAAAAAATGTTTAACATATAGTTTTATGTCGAGATACTACATTTACTAGGCGCCATTGTATGTGTCAAATATTTAAAAACTTTAGGAAACACCAGTCGCTTTGTGTGCTGACTGTACATGAAGTCAAAATGATTCCACAGTGGGTCTTCCACTTTCACGCTCTCAACAACATTTGGTAAGCTGTTCGTCAACCATTCTATGTCTTTAGGGTCGACCATATGGTCATTTCTGCCATACAAAACGACCACGGGCGTCGATACGGCGCTCAGGTTATAGCTCGGCGGATTGGGTCTACCGTACAGTTCTATGTTCTTAGATTCACCGTAATCATACTTCTGAAACGCTTCGTTCGATATGCCCTGTCCGTACCGCGCGAAGATCCGGACGGAAGTTCCTGCTGGAAAATTGTCCATCATCAATCTCCGTGTTTTAGATTTTATCGAGCCCTCGTTGACGGAATCAAAAATAATCTCGTACAGTTGGCATGTGATTTCAAAAAACAATTCAGATTTACACATAAAGGATAAAGTCTTCTGTGTTATTCCTCCTTTTGAAAACACTTCATTGATTCCGAGTGAACTTAAGTTATCTTCAAAAATTCTAAGCTGATCTGCCAGAAGCCTCAATGGTCTTGACCTTGTGTGAGTTAGCCTCGAGGCTGGAGCTAAAGCGATCAGTATTCGGACCTTGTCGCAATAGCTTGGCCTCTCCGAGCATATAATAAAGAATGTCCCCGCACCCTGGGAGTATCCAATGTAATTCACTTCATCAGCTCCAGTATACTCTACCACGTAGTCTATTATCGATGGTATGTCGTAGAGTCCTATTTCGTCTGCTGAAAAGTTCCAGAATTCAGGATCTACGTCGGGGTTCAATTTCAGATGTCTCCTGCCGTAGTGGTTGCCACGGACGTTGCCGAGCCACACGTCGAAGCACGCTTCGCTGAGGAGGTAAGCCAGACTTGCATCGGGGCCCGCGTCCAACCATGTGTCCGAACTCATCAGCAGCCCGTGCATAAATATCACGGGCGGATACGGATGGGCGTCGCATTTCTTGCTCTTCGACATCTGGAAGATCGTTAGAACATAGCCATCCCGCGTAGTAACTGTATGTTCCTTGGTAACGAAGCCGTAATTTGTGAATGTTGGATCTGTAACTTGAAACTTTAGCCTTTTCAACATTATCAAAAACACGGAAATAGATACAATCTTAAGCAGACTTCTTGTCCGTGAAGTCATAATATCGACTAATAGTAACTTATCTTTATGCACCTAGGTTTGTGAATGACAAAAAATCGGCATGCGTTCAGTTTTAAAGACGTTCGTTCTTTTTTTTTTTTAATTATTACGAAATATTATAATTAACATTTAATGTATTAAGTAATTATGTATCTTAAAATATCCGTCCGACATTGCCGAAGCCAAATCGCACAGACTAGTTGACGGAGAGCAGCATCACTGGTGCGTGGACCGGTCCGTCAGCAAAGGCTTCCGATAAATCTTGTTTTATTCTCTTAGAGATAAACACAGGCGATACAGCCTCTATGACGTGTTTATCTCTGCTTAGCCTAATGGTTGACTGGGAGAGAATGCCTCTAGGCACTAAGTCCGCCATATGTACCAATCTGTGCATAAGGATTAAATAAATAAATGTGTGCCGGATTTCGTTGGCGTTTTCTTCGTGAGATCTGTGCCCATCGGTGGACTAATATAGGCTGATTTAGAAGTCGGGTCATCCAAAGACGTGCGTCGGGCTTGTGCTGTTGACGTCTTTGTGTACAAATCGGCGATCACGTCTTGCTTCCTCAGCTTCCAGCCTCGTTTCGTGTCCGTTCGCCGCCGAAGTCGTGATGAATACGTCAGTCTGTAACCAGTCCGCGGCCGAACAAAGCCACTCAGTTCACTCTTAGGAAGCTTGCTATTGTCTCAATACCATGTTTCTGTGTTAGTTGTATTCCGACATGGTTCTCAGTATTCATTTATTTTTTATAGCACAATTTTTTTAATTTCATGTTTTTTTTTCTTTCATATTCTTACTTTTTTTTTCTAAGTAAAGAGTAAAGTAGCAGCCTATAAGTGCCCACTGCTGGGCAAAGGCCTCCTTCACAAATACGAGTATCAGAGAGGGTTTAGGAGCCGGGAAGGTATATTATTAACGTGGTAGAGCCAAGCGGCGGCTTTTGCTGTCGCAGGAATGGGCCGGCTCGTCCGGATAAGTACCACGGCCTCGCAGAATACCGGCGTGAAGTAGAGGCATCTTGTGCTTCTGCGTTTTGTGCGGTGAGTGAGGTAACCGGAGGCCCTCTCCCCCCTCCCCCCTCCCCAAATATGGTAGCGGTATATAATTTTGAGCTATCCCAGGAGGGTACCAGTACCTACGGTTCTGGAGAATCCCTCACTGAGCATCCACGTTCAGGCTTTCCTACGCTACCTAATCGTGGATGCGCAGTCTGCCCCGCGTATTCTGGGGGGGGGGGCAATATTCCGCTCTCTGTCTTTCCTACTCGAGGCAAACGCAGCAAGGAAACTATGGCATCCCCTACCGCGCTCGCCGTGGATTTCTGCAATATCAGGGGACTCCACTCGAACCTTAGCGCCGTTCATTACCATCTTGAAACGGCGAAGCCGGCCTTGCTTTTTCTTACAGACACTCAGATATCGTCTCCGGCTGATACCTCTTATCTCCATTACCCGGAGTACAAACTAAAACACTCCTTTGTGCCCCGTGCCGGAGTTTGCGTATACGTCAGAGATGATATCTGTTCTCGACGCCTCGGTAGTCTTGAAGGTTTGGACCTATCTACCCTTTGGCTGCGCATTGACAGCGACGACCATCCGCGCGTCTATGCGTGCCTTTACAGGTCCCATAGCGGTAATACCGTAACTGACCGACTCATCGACCACATCCAAATGGCTACAGATTCCGTGCTACAACAGATCCCATCCGCAGAGATCGTGATTCTCGGCGATTTTAATGCCCACCACATCGATTGGCTCGGTTCTCGCATAACCGATCATGCGGGGAGATCTGTTCACGACTTTGCATTAGCATATGGCCTGACACAACTGGTAACCTCGCCGACGCGGATCCCAGACGTGGAAGGTCATACACCTTCCCTGTTGGACCTTTTGCTGACCTCACACCCGGACGGATATTTGGTCTCAGTCGATGCCCCTCTTGGCTCGTCGGACCACTGTCTGATCCGGAGTGTAGTGCCTATCGCGCGACGATCCCGAACGCGATCTGCGGGCTTCCGCCGTGTGTGGCATTATAGGTCGGCAGATTGGGATGGAATGCGGTCTTTCTTTGCTTCCTACCCATGGGGGCAGGTTTGCTTCTCGCTGGATGATCCCAACGTCGTTGCAGATTCTGTCACCGATGTGGTACTTCAGGGAATGGAACTTTTTATTCCGTTCTCTGTAGTGCCTGTCGGAGGTAAATCCCAGCCTTGGTTTGGTCGCACCTGCAAAATAGCGTCACGCCGAAAGCGGAAGTGCTACCAGGCCTGGGCCGATGCATCGGCGTCTCGGGATGCAAAAACCAGTGCTCTTAAAAACGAGTACAACAAACAAAGTTAAAGCACATTGGCAGAATTGGCGAGAGACTAGTTCGCCTCCCATCGGGATCCCGCGCATTCTGGTCTCTCGCCAAGGCTGTCCAGGGGAATTTCTGTCAGCCATCTCTCCCATCTCTACACAAGGAGGATGATTCGCTGGCCCATACTCTTGGGCTCTCTTTTTGCATCCAACTCGACTCTTGATGACCGGGGAAACTCTCCACCTACCATCCCGTGGTGTAAGTGCTCCATGCCGGAAATTCAGTTTCTGCAGAGCTCAGTGCGAAAGGCACTCCGCTCCCTGGACATTCATAAGTCGAGTGGGCCGGACGGAATCCCTCCAATTGTGCTGAGGATGTGTGCCCCTGAGTTGGCACCGGTTCTCACGCGTCTTTTCCGGCACTCCTACTCTTCAGGCGTCGTCCCGGAATCTTGGAAGACAGCATTTGTGCATCAATACCGAAAAAGGCGACCGCTCTGATCCGTCCAACTACAGGCCTATTGCCATCACCCCCTTGTTATCTAAAATAATGGAGTCACTCATCAACACCCAGCTCCTGAGGTACCTGGAGGAACACCAGCTGATCAGTGACCGACAGTACGGTTTCCGTCGCGGACGATCAGCTGGTGATCTTCTAGTTTACCTGACTCACCGATGGGCAGAAGCAGTTGAGTCTAAGGGGGAGGCTTTGGCGGTTAGTCTGGACGTAGCGAAAGCATTTGATAGGGTTTGGCATAAAGCGCTTCTTTCAAAGCTTTCATCTTACGGGGTTCGTGAGAGATTGTGCAACTGGGTCACCAGCTTCTTCACGGATCGGAGCATCAAGGTTGTTGTCGACGGTGCATGCTCGGACCCCAAACCCGTGAATGCTGGCGTTCCACAAGGCTGTGTGCTATCTCCCACTCTGTTTCTTCTGCATATCAACGACATGCTACAAATCAGTAGCATTCATTGCTATGCAGACGACAGCACGGGTGATGCCCTATATACAGGCCGTGCGAATATTTCTCGGGAACACGTCGACGAGTGCCGGAACAAACTTGTGTCTGAAGTCGAGACCTTGTTATTCAAAGTCTCGGATTGGGGTCGACGTAATTTGGTCCTATTCAACCCCAAAAAGACACAGGTTTGCGCGTTCACCGCTAAAAAGAATCCCTTTGTCGTTTCTCCTCTTTTTGAGAACATTCCCCTTATTGCCTCAGCCAGTATCAGAATCCTTGGCGTTGACATATCGAGCGACGTTCAGTTCCGTGGTCACTTGGAGGGAAAGGCCAAATTGGCCTCCAAAAAGCTTGGTGTGCTCTGTAAAGCGGGACAGTATTTCATGCCAGCCCACCGTTTGCAACTGTATAAGGCGCAAGTTCGGCCCCACATGGAATACTGTTCTCATCTCTGGGCAGGGGCACCCCAGTACCAACTCCTTCCATTTGACCGTATCCAATGTCGAGCGGCTCGAATTGTCGGCGACCAAGCTCTCTCTGATAGGCTTGATCCTTTGGCCTTGCGAAGAGATGTTGCTTCTCTTTGCATTTTTTACAAAATTTTCCACGGGGAATGTTCTGAGGAACTGTTCGGATTGATCCCAGCTGCTGAGTTTCACCATCGTACATCGCGACAAAATTCGAAGTTCCATCGATACCACCTAGATGGTTGGCATTCCACCACAGTGCGTTTTAATCGAAGTTTTCTGCCACGCACTTCGACTTTGTGGAATCAGCTGTCGCCAGCAGTATTTCCGAATAGTTACGACTTAGGGACCTTCAAGAAAAGAGCTTATTCCTTCCTTAAAGGCCGGCAGCGCATCTGTAGCTCCTCTGGTGTTGTGGATGTTCGTGGGCGTCGGTGATCACTTACCATCAGGTGAGCCGCACGCTCGTTTGCCCTCTTGGGCTCTCTTTTTGCATCCAACTCGACTCTTGATGACCGGGGAAACTCTCCACCTACCATCCCGTGGTGTAAGTGCTCCATGCCGGAAATTCAGTTTCTGCAGAGCTCAGTGCGAAAGGCACTCCGCTCCTGGACATTCATAAGTCGAGTGGGCCGGACGGAATCCCTCAATTGTGCTGAGGATGTGTGCCCCTGAGTTGGCACCGGTTCTCACGCGTCTTTTCCGGCACTCCTACTCTTCAGGCGTCGTCCCGGAATCTTGGAAGACAGCATTTGTGCATCCAATACTAAAAAAAGGCGACCGCTCTGATCCGTCCAACTACAGGCCTATTGCCATCACCCCCTTGTTATCTAAAATAATGGAGTCACTCATCAACACCCAGCTCCTGAGGTACCTGGAGGAACACCAGCTGATCAGTGACCGACAGTACGGTTTCCGTCGCGGACGATCAGCTGGTGATCTTCTAGTTTACCTGACTCACCAATGGGCAGAAGCAGTTGAGTCTAAGGGGGAGGCTTTGGCGGTTAGTCTGGACGTAGCGAAAGCATTTGATAGGGTTTGGCATAAAGCGCGTCTTTCAAAGCTTTCATCTTACGGGGTTCCTGAGAGATTGTGCAACTGGGTCACCAGCTTCCTCACGGATCGGAGCATCAAGGTTGTTGTCGACGGTGCATGCTCGGACCCCAAACCCGTGAATGCTGGTGTTCCACAAGGCTGTGTGCTATCTCCCACTCTGTTCCTTCTGCATATCAACGACATGCTACAAATCAGTAGCATTCATTGCTATGCAGACGACAACACAGGTGATGCCCTATATACAGGCCGTGCGAATATTTCTCGGGAACACGTCGACGAGTGCCGGAACAAACTTGTGTCTGAAGTCGAGACCTTGTTATTCAAAGTCTCGGATTGGGGTCGACGTAATTTGGTCCTATTCAACCCCAAAAGACACAGGTTTGCGCGTTCACCGCTAAAAGAATCCTTTGTCGTTTCTCCTCTTTTGAGAACATTCCCCTTATTGCCTCAGCCAGTATCAGAATCCTTGGCGTTGACATATCGAGCGACGTTCAGTTCCGTGGTCACTTGGAGGAAAGGCCAAATTGGCCTCCAAAAGCTTGGTGTGCTCTGTAGAGGCGGGACAGTATTTCATGCCGGTCCACCGTTTGCAACTTTATAAGGCGCAAGTTCGGCCCCACATGGAATACTGTTCCCATCTCTGGGCAGGGGCAGTACCAACTCCTTCCATTTGACCGCATCCAACGTCGAGCGGCTCGAATTGTCGGCGACCAAGCTCCGGCCTTGATCCCTTGGCCTTGCGAAGAGATGTTGCTTCTCTTTGCATTTTTTACAAAATTTTCCACGGGGAATGTTCTGAGGAACTGTTCGGATTGATGCCAGCTGCTGAGTTTCACCATCGTACATCGTGACTGAATTCGAAGTTCCATCGATACCACCTAGATGGTTGGCATTCCACCACAGTGCGTTTTAATCGAAGTTTTCTGCCACGCACTTCGAATTTGTGGAATCAGCTGTCGCCAGCAGTATTTCCGAATAGTTACGACTTAGGGACCTTCAAGAAAAGAGCTTATTCCTTCCTTAAAGGCCGGCAACGCATCTGTAGCTCCTCTGGTGTTGTGGATGTTCGTGGGCGTCGGTGATCACTTACCATCAGGTGAGCCGCACGCTCGTTTGCCCCCTTCTTCTAAAAAAAAAAAAAAAAAGAAGGACCCGCCACGCTGCTCCAGTGCGGATTGGCGGGCTTCACATATCCTCGAAATAATATTGTTATTATTTCTCAGACATGCAGGTTTTACTCACGATGTTTTCCTTCACCGCCGAGCACGTGGTAAATACAGCACTTAAAATTGCTATTAACAATTTTAGCGGTGCCGGCCACCGGGGATCGAACCCTGGTCACTCGCGCTCTATGAAACTAAAGTGAGCGTCCTGACCACTAGGCTACCACGGCTCGCTTTTTTTTCTTGATTTGTTATTTTTATATATCATGTACTCTGTGTGTAGATGTAAGTGTAGGAATAAACGTCTTTATGTCTTTATTTGTACTCTGGCGGTTTTCGACATTACAGCGCCGCTGTCCGTCGGAAATGCCCATACTAAGACCATCGCGTGTGTGAAATTCCAGTATTATGCCTCAAACCAGAACTTAATCGTTAGGACTTAGCCGCTTGCTCGTTGGCCCCTTAACCTAAAAAAAACAACTAACGTGAAAAGATGGTATCAATTTAAAATCATTATTTAAATTATTTGTTCAATTTATTCAGAAGCATAAAATTTATTTTAGCATAACGAATAAAAATACCAACGTTCGTTTATAATTTTTTCTGCGGACTGTCGTAACGACGAAGGTCAAATTAATCTCAGAAAAATACAAATGTATAATTTCGTCTTCGTCTTATCTCCGTCCGTCCATTGCTCATCCGATGGAGTTCAATCCTTGTACAGTTGATCTCGACACTTGCCGACTTAGTACCATTAAGGTATAATAGATGGCGCGCGAGTCGTTTCAACAAATAAGCGTATTTCATAAAGTTTTAGATCAATTTTGAGCGCTGTCTTATATATATATATATATATATATCTGAGTGTTTACTTTTATGAGTAGATTAGGTTATATTTTATTGTGACAGCGAAAAATACAAAAATTGGAAAACAAAATCTTTACTTTGCCAATGTATATCGCGAGGGCCTTTAAGTGGAGTGGAGTGGGCCTGGTTACCTCACTCACCGAACGAAATAAGATGCTCATCATCATGCGGGTATTCTGCGGTAGATCTGCGGCCTCCGGTAGAGCCAAGATCAGCGGTGGCCAACATTTTTCAAAGTGCAAAATAAAAAAAAAATTCTGCGTGCTGAACGCAAGTTTTTTCTTTTTTGATGGGTAGGAGAGAGAATGAAAATAAACACGTTACAACAATATAATAAAATTATTATATTTAATGGTAATAATAATAATGGAATGATCGCCCAGGAAACGGAGCAGATGAGGAGCTCGTTAGAGGAAACGCTGCTCGAGTGTCGACGGACGGACTTAAGCAAGCGGAATGGGGCTGTCTGTATTTTGGAAATCTTGCAGCGGGCGCGTTACAGATCAACCGTGTGCGCACTCGCGCTCGTGGGCATGGGGTTGGCCACCACTGGCCTAGATGTTAGATACGAGTTTCATTCGTTTCTCAACGGGCAAACGATACCAAAATTAGGATAAAATAAACCTTATGTGAGTTAGTATAGTGTAGAGTGTAATATACGTTTATTAGGTTAGTAGTGTTCATTTTTACTTGATTAGTCTTTTACGTATTTGAATTATATACAGATAACAGAGAGAGAGCTTAAACACTGCAATGATTTTGCGTATTAGATTAGACACACTGTTAGAGATTCAGAACTGTCGTAACTGCTCGAATCCGCCAGCTCGACCGGGGCAGTACCACGATCTTGTAGCTTCACGGCATCTTGTGCTTCTGCGTTTCGTTCGGTGAGTGTGGTAACCGGAGGCCCACCCCCCTTCCCACACCCATCCTCATCCCGAAAGGAGGGATTCCTACTCCCATATAACCTTAAAAACCTGCAACACGCCTGCAGCCCCGCTGGTGTTGCAGATGTACGTGGGCGACGGTAATCACTTACCATCAGGTGAGGCTTGCTTGTCTGTCCCCTTTCCCATTAAAAAATACTTTTTCGGTCTTTTTGTACATGTTATGTAGTTTACAAATATCGTATCGAATATCAACTGAATTAACTCGGAAAGATATTTTTGTCTTTCTTCGGATAGGAAGCCTTACAATATTAAAATTGGTATAACATGTGTCTCTTTATTATTACGCTTGATTTTTACACAATATTGCCATAAAAGGACATGAAAATTTACGGTGTTTTTTATTGACTTCGAATATAATTAAAAAACGCCACCTAGCGGCGACCTAATAATTCGCCGCATCCATCGTGACTATGATGAACGATCTCATTACTAACTCACTAAATGTTGTTAAATTATTACGCTAGATGGCGTTGGCTGTAAAATTTAAAGTTAGCCCATAAGCGTTAAGCTATTAAAAGGCTATTTAATATATTATGTAATAAAAATTACGTTGGAAATGAAAAACAAACATGGTCATGGAATTTCAATGACTGGTGGTGGCTGGTGGCGAGTGCCTGGAGAGACTGTAGTCTCACTCACTCGACTACATGAATATAATAATTTCATTTATACATCAATAAGCATACTAAGCATATAATTATTGCCAGTTTTACTTAAAACTAAAAAAAAAACCGATAACAAAAATAAATAAATCCTTTTTAATTTTAATTCTTGGCTTGAAGATGCCGGTGACCTTATTAAACTTTTAAATTTTTAAGGCCTAAATTATTTTAAACTTTTATTTGACTCTGTCCCCTTTGCCAGATTTAAGAAAAACAAATCTGGCTTCACACCCACAGATTCAGGTTACCTATTAGATACTAAATCTTTATTTTTTATTTTATTATAAAAAGTAGCAGCCTTTATGTGCCCACAGCATAGGCCTCCTTCTCAATCAGTTTAGGTTCAATAAATTAGGCTTTTGGAACCGGGGAGGGCCCGCCGCGCTGCTCCTGTGGTGCGGGTCAACCCGCTTCACATATCCTCGAAATAATATTTTTTATTATTTCACATACATGCAGGTTTCCTCGCGTTGTTTACCTACACCGCCGAGCACGTGGTAAATAATAATAATAATCTTTATTGTCAAAATATCTGGAGCTGGCTCACGAGGTAACCGACATGTGGGGTGGTATGCCGACCGAAATTATTCCGATCGTCGTCTCTGCGAATGGGTTAATCCCAGTCAGCCTCTCGGAACATCTGAGGCGGCTGGGACTCCGTGACGGACCGCTTCGAGCTCAAATGCAGAAGGCGGTGCTACTCGATACCGCTCGCATTGTCCGCCGGTTTCTTTCCATTTCTCCTACGGCCGTCTGGTCTCCCCTGTCGGGGGCTTCCATCTGGTTGGGTTTTAATTATCTATTTAATTTTATTATATATATAATTTATAAAATATTACTTATATATGTACTTATATATGTAGTTATTTATACAACCCAACCAGAAGAGTAAATATAGAAATACCCCAAAAAAAAATTATCTTTATTGTCATAAGAATATGGACCACAAAGTATGAATTCCCTGACATCCGTGCTAGGTTATTACAGAGGTCGGTGTCTTCACCCAAGTTGATTAACAATAATAATTTCTTAAAACAACAGCTGAAATAGTCGAGATATTAGTACAAAATTACAAGAAAAAATTAAAAATGAAAAAAAAAAAAAAAAAAAGTAATTAAAAAGTAACTTATCGAATGCATTGAACATATATATGTATATATATAAATGTATATACTGAGATCGTCTGTTTATGCGTGTGTGTGTGTGTGTGTGTAATGAACGAACAACTACTTTGTGACTCACAAGTTTTTACTTATAGAAATATAATTTAGTTATTGTACAGTTATTTGTATTAGTTAATTCTGCTCACTGGATTAAGTCCTCTGTTTGCTGATAGTTTAATGTAAGAAGCCAAATACAGCACTTAAATATGCTATTAACAATTCTAGTTCCGAAATGAAACTAAAGCGAGCGCTCTGACCACGGCTCCCTGGGCTACCACGGCTCTAAATGACAAAAATTAAGGAACCTTCTAAATTAAGACCTCACAATGCAGCCCCCCGAGTCGCCTCGTTGCACCGGCTCGGAATGATCCAGCGTTAGTTTTCGAATCTCGACTAATACCTAGTCCGGTCCATTACCTCGCAGAATACCGGCGCGAAGTAGAGGCGTCTTGTGCTTCTGCGTTTCGTTCGGTGAGTGAGGTATCCGGAGAGCCACTCCCCCTCCCCTTTCCCCTCCTCGTTCTCCCTTCCATCTCCCAAATATCCTTAAAGCCCGGCAACGCACCTGCAGCACCTCTGGTGTTGCAGATGTACGTGGGCGACGGTAATCACTTACCATCAGGTGAACCGCTTGCTCGTTAGCACTTTCTGATAAAAAAAAAATTGCGCGGTCTCATGCCGCGGCGCAGACTTGGTTGTACTCATCTTTAACATTCTCATTCGTTCAATATATTATGGGTTTAATTTATAAATTATTTCTGTTTTGAAATTTTCCGGCCTGTGTGTTGTATCTCAGATCGTGACATAGACGCGACTTAGGTATGTTTAAACGTCGGTGAGCGGAGCGTAACGAAATCCTAACCGGAATATATTGAGTCTTTGTGTCGGATATTTTAAAACTTGTTTTATCCAGTAATATATTTGATGAAGGTTGGATAAGGTTGGTCTTAAGATGAACATGGACAAGACGAAGTTCATGTCAAACGTCCATGTCACACCAATGCCGGTTGTTGTTGGGAACAATAGGCTCGAAGTTGTAGACGAGTACGTATACCTGGGACAAATTGTCCGATCAGGTAAGTTCAACTTCGACTCAGAGGTCAATCGACGAATCCAACTCGGCTGGGCTGCGTTCGGGAAACTACGTCATATCTTCTCGTCGAGTATACCGCAAAGCCTCAAGACCAAAGTGTACAACCAGTGCGTGTTGCCAGTGATGACACACGGATCCGAGACTTGTTCCTTCACTGCAGCCCGTATGAGGAAGCTCAAAGTTGCTCAGCGCGCTATGGAAAGGGCTATGCTCGGTGTTTCTTTGCGTGATAGAGTCTGCAACGATGATATCCGCAGCAGAACTAAGGTAACCGACATAGCCGTAAAGATCAGCAAGCTGAAGTGGCAATGGGCCGGCCACATAGCTCGCAGAACTGATAACCGTTGGGAAAAAAGGTTCTCGAGTGGCAGCCACGTACAGGCAAACGGAGTGTAGGACGACTCCCCACAAGATGGAGTGACGACCTGCGCAGAGTTGCGGCAAGTCGATGGATGCAGGTGGCTCAGGACCGAGCTTCGTGGCAATCTTTGGGGAGGCCTATGTTCAGCAGTGGACTTCTGATAGGCGGAAATGATGATGATGATGATGGATAAGGTAAACTGTCTGTGTCTAGATTAAATTTAATAACAAAAAAATGTCTATACTTAAAAAAAACCTCTGTTGATCACAGGAAGCACTAAAATATTTATTAAAACAATTTTAATCTCTTGACCGGTCGTGTCGTCGAGCTTGTCTCGCCCGCCACCTGCATCACTTAGTCCGACTTCATTGTCTACACGTCCGTCGGTGCCATAAAAGTAAAAAAGTAAAGTAGCAGCCTGGCCCACAGCTGGGCAAAGGACTCCTTCTCAAATATCTGAGGGGGTGTTGGAGCCGGGAATGGCCCGCCACGCCGCTCCAGTGCGGGTTGAAGTTTACAATGTTTTTCCCCTCCCCTCCCCTCTCCTCATCCGCTTTCACTTGCCATTAGGTTGGCTTTTATTTGCGCTCGTTTGTGCATTTTTCCATTAAAACGAATATATACTTACCTCTCGATACGTGACGGTGAAAACTGCATTGGAATCCACTCAGAAGTTTAAAAGTTACAACTCTGTTTTATACTATTTAACGTAATGGAAGTTTTGGAAGTTGTCCGGGAGACAACGCTCTTTTTAAAATCAAAGTTAAAACTTGTTTTTATTCAATGTGGGCTTGTAAAGTAAGGCAGTACCGTCTAAGTGTCCCACAGCAGGGCAAAAGCCTCCTCTCGATATTTAACAGGGTCTTAAAGCCGGAAGGGAAAATGGCGAAATTCACGTCATCGAAAATACTTTTTATTGTTTCTCTGACGTGTAGATATCCTCGAGATGTTTTCTTTCATCACCGAGCACGTGATAAAATCAGCAGCAGCAGAGGCCCGCTCCCCACTCCCCAACTCCCGTCCCTATCATCCCATCACCCATATATCCTTATAAGGCCGACAACGCATCTGCAGCTCCTCTGGCGTTGTAGATGCACACGGTCGACGGTAATCACTTACGATCAGGCTCGTTTGCCATCATTACCATAAAAAGTACGTTGAAAACTATGTCTGTGTGTCAATAGAATGTTACAATATTCGTTGAATTGAATAACGCAATGGTACTGAGTTCGTTGGTTGAACGAATATCAGTGAATACTAGTATGTACACAAACCTATGAAGGTTTCCTCATCATATGTCAAAATTTGTAAATATACATAGGTTACGAAATAAATAAATAAAATATATTGATGTTAAGAGAATACAATTTAAAATTAACGACACTATCTAATAATTTTGAAAAACATTTATCTGCTAAACATACACCACAGAATAACACCTTGGAATAACTTATGTAAATAAAACTAAAGTCAAAAATTAATTTAAATCATTAATAAAATTGAATTTAAATCTTAACACAAAACCCTGTTATATCTACCCATACTTCTAGTTTTCTTTAAGGCCTAAAAGAAATGATTTAGACTTTATTTTAAAATGAGCCAAAGATCTGATGTCGCGTAGAGATGGCGGGAGATTATTCCAACATTTGGTTGCTGAACACCGAAAACTGCCTCGAAATACAGCTGTAGCGTGTCTCGGAACAATTGGGAGGTATTGTGTGGCGCGTGTATGATGTTCATTAAATTTAGTTGACCAGGTGAATTTTTTACACAAGTACTCAGAAGTTTTTTCTTAATTATTCCGAATAACAGACTAGCGAATTGCATTTTAAGTCTCTAATATTAAGTAATTTACTTTGGTCTAAGTATAACGATTCCTATTCCCTCGGCGGGACCAATATCAATAAGCAATATCGCGCACAAGAATTTTGCACTCGTTGAAGGAGTCTCATTCTATTAGCAAGAAGACATGGGCCATAGACTGAAATGCAGTAATTTAATTTAGACAAAATTAGTGTTTCACAAAGTGTAACTCTTTGATATATACTTAGGTATTCGCATATTTCATAAAGTTTTTTTGTATTTTCAGTTTTGCAGATGTACGTGGGCGACGGTAATCACTTACGATCGGGCTCGTTTGCCATCATTACCATAAAAAGTACGTTGAAAACTATGTCTGTGTGTCAATAGAATGTTACAATATTCGTTGAATTGAATAACGCAATGGTACTGAGTTCGTTGGTTGAACGAATATCAGTGAATACTAGTATGTACACAAACCTATGAAGGTTTCCTCATCATATGTCAAAATTTGTAAATATACATAGGTTACGAAATAAATAAATAAAATATATTGATGTTAAGAGAATACAATTTAAAATTAATGACACTATCTAATAATTTTGAAAAACATTTATCTGCTAAACATACACCACAGAATAACACCTTGGAATAACTTATGTAAATAAAACTAAAGTCAAAAATTAATTTAAATCATTAATAAAATTGAATTTAAATCTTAACACAAAACCCTGTTATATCTACCCATACTTCTAGTTTTCTTTAAGGCCTAAAAGAAATGATTTAGACTTTATTTTAAAATGAGCCAAAGATCTGATGTCGCGTAGAGATGGCGGGAGATTATTCCAACATTTGGTTGCTGAACACCGAAAACTGCCTCGAAATACAGCTGTAGCGTGTCTCGGAACAATTGGGAGGTATTGTGTGGCGCGTGTATGATGTTCATTAAATTTAGTTGACCAGGTGAATTTTTTACACAAGTACTCAGAAGTTTTTTCTTAATTATTCCGAATAACAGACTAGCGAATTGCATTTTAAGTCTCTAATATTAAGTAATTTACTTTGGTCTAAGTATAACGATTCCTATTCCCTCGGCGGGACCAATATCAATAAGCAATATCGCGCACAAGAATTTTGCACTCGTTGAAGGAGTCTCATTCTATTAGCAAGAAGACATGGGCCATAGACTGAAATGCAGTAATTTAATTTAGACAAAATTAGTGTTTCACAAAGTGTAACTCTTTGATATATACTTAGGTATTCGCATATTTCATAAAGTTTTTTTGTATTTTCAGTTTTGCAGATGTACGTGGGCGACGGTAAGCACTTACCATCAGGTGAACCGCTTGCTCGTTGGCCCACATTCCCATAAAATAAAAAAACAGATCCTATAATATATATTTATATATATTACAATATTGTATCTATATATAGATTTACATTTATTATATTTTTTCCTCTCTTTAGTTCTCTCTATTCTATCACCTACACCTACTTCATTTCATCTCTGCATCGTCCAAAAGTTGACTGGTAAAGAATGCTTCTGGCATTAAGTCCGCCTATATACATTTTCATGTATATAGGTCTTTTCCATAAAAAAAAATAGTATGTTAAGTCTATAGAAACAGGCACGTACTATATGTAACACGTAACCCTCAAACCGTAGCCCACCCACACATTATCAGACTGACGCGCTGGATAATTTCTCCTTCTAAGAATATTTTGTGTGTGCGTTCAGATTCTTTATGTATTTGATTAGTTGATCCTAAAATCAAAAATTACGTTTAGATGGATTCAGCACTAGAGAATTAATTCTTGACCACTCTGCAATTCGTTCCAGATCCTTATTGATTCGATTTATACTGTCAGTAGCATCCTGTAGTTGAAGAGATAAGTATACCTGAAGGTCGTCAGCATACATATGAAATAGACAATCTTTAATAACATTTGTCAAATCACTACAATACAGTATAAATAGAAGAGGGCCTAATATGGAACCTTGTGGAATAACCCCGGTAACTGGTTGAGGGTCAGTTCGAATAACATTCATATTAGTAGACTTACGAAACACAACTAACTAATTTCGACCTCTAAGTTATCTGTGAAACCATTTAATAGTACTGTATTCGAAGTCATAATAGGACATTTTCGTGAGAAGCATATTAATATTTATGGTATCAAACGCCCTGGTGTAATCGAAAAGGACATCTACTATGCCCTTGCCATGGTCTCTTGAAGATTAAACATTATCCAGATCATTTAAAAGAGCTGGTATTTCGATCCTTCCGGAAACCTGATTGAAATTATGGGAGAATACCCTGCTTCTCTATGTAAGTATAAACCTGATTGTAAACACTTTTTCGAGTACTTTAGAGAGATATGGTAATAGGCTTATTGGTCTTAGCTCTTTGACGCTGTTTGGTTGAGATATCTTAGGGATAGGCTGCACTAATTGTGAGCTGAGAAAGACCGAACAAGTAATCGACTCATTAAATAATATTAATGATGATATTGAGGGTGTGAAGAAGAGAATTTTATGGTATGTCTGTCACAATATAGTACGTGCCTCGCGTTTTTTGGATTTTACATGTATGTTTCATACATCATGATGAGTGCATGACCGAAGTTTACAGCTACAGCACTGCCCGTATGGGTCGTAGCGTGATGTTATATAGGCAAATAGAATGTTTAATATCGGACTGCTTTAGCCGAGGTCTTCCTAAAAAGGGCCTGTTGAAACATAGAAACCCTTCGGCTTTACAATATTATTAAATATATATTATAGAAGCTGTTTTTTTTTATTTTATGGTAAAGTGGGCAAACGAGCAAGCGATTCGGCTGATGGTAAGTAATTACCGTCACCCACGTACATCTGCAACTAGAGGTGCGGCAAGTGCGTTGCCGGCCTTTAAGGGTATTTGGGAGATGGAAGGGAGGATGAGGAGGGGGAGGGGGAGAGGGAGTGGGCCTCCGGATACGTCACTCAAGGAAAGATATTTCACGCCGGTATTCTGCGAGGCCGTGATATCAACCCTATCGAGCCGGCCCATTCGAGCAGCAGCAAAAGCCGCCGCTTGGCTCTACCGCGTTTAAAAAGCTATAGACTAATAGTCAACAGTAAAAACTTTCGTCGGATAGTAACAGATCTTCTGATACTGCTATTTATCTTTGTCACCTCCACGACTCTGAAGAAAATATTATACACTACGTTTTTTTATAAATAGCAAAGATATTAAGTATATGTGCCTGTCGATTTACGCCTACGGCTAAGGTAGGGTTAAACCATTCTGTAATGCCAATAATATTAGAAAAGCTATCAGAGCTTTAATAGATCATCTATTAAAGCTCTGATAGTTTTTCCATTACCAACTGTCCATTTATTAATAGTGTCTCTTACATTGACGTCACAAGCTCGAGTCTGACGACTAAGCTGTAAGGTGTGTTCCACTTCAGCAGGTTTTATTACTTCAAGTGACGCAATTTTCTATTTAGTTAACTTTTTATTTAGGCTTATTGTACTTTATCTCTGTAAACCACAATATGCATTACGTCAGCATGAAATACTCAATATAAAAATTATGCATTGGGATGGCTATCGAGGAGTGCCAAGTTTTTTTCTTCATGAAAATGAGCCCTTTCTTCGTTTGCCCCCAACCGAGCAAGTGGCTCTCCTGGTGCTAAGCGATTATCGACGGCCTATACTAATATTTGGGGATGGGGCAGCCTGTTACTTCGCCCAGCGAACGAAACGCAAGATTCCTCTACTTCACGCCGGTATTCTGCGTAATGGGTACAGTAGCCGATGGTACAACTGCAAACAGCTTCGATCGATGGTGGTTACAGATGCGCTTTCACAGATCATGTGATTATACTGGCATACTTTATCTTTGAAGCGGAAATACTCTTTGAAACTGCATTTCGCTGCTATTCTCCTCGAAGGAGGAAGGATTATGCGCAGTGGCGTAGATGGGTTGGCGATGGCAGAAGCGAACCCCTCGCGCCTTGGACAATGCTGCTTGTTACTTCTGACACAACTTTGCTACCATGCGACGTATTAGATCAATATGTTCGGGGACAAATCGTTGGAGAACTTTGTAAAAACGTAGCCTTTGGATATAATGCCGGACCTTTATATCCAGAGGCGAGACCTACGACGTAGAGCGTAGTTTTTAAGAGCGAACACGCCTCACGGATTTTTATACAAACTTAAAAGATTTCGAACTTGAAGGACCATATCTTCAAATTGATTAAACCGTTTTTAATTTACCTATACTAGTATAATGATGACGATATTAATTTATCCCTAATGGGAAAGGCAAAAGACTTTAGTCCATACAGCCAGGTCTGATGCTCGTCTACTCTGTTCGAGCTGCAAAATACGACCCTATCTACGTATAAAACGGATACGTATGTCTAAAAACTTAGTGGACAACATTTTAGAAAAAGGCAATTTTTTTTTTCATATTTACTGCTGTGTATATAGGCGGACTTAATTCCTGAGGCATTCTCTGCCTGTCTAAGTGAGAGTGATGCAGAGATGAAGTAGGCGATTTTTAAGCGTGGTAGAGCCAAGCGGCGGCTTTTGCTGCTGCTCGAATGGGCCGGCTCGACCGGGTTGGTACCACGGCCTCGCAGAATACCGACGTGAAGTAGAGGCATCTTGTGCTTCTGCGTTACGTTCGGTGAGTGAGGTAACCGGAGGCCCACTCCTCCTCCCTATTCCCCTCCTCTTCCTTCCATATCCTTAAAGACCGGCAACGCACTTGCAGCATCTATGGTGTTGCAGATGTACGTGGTCGACGGTAATCATTAGGTGAACCGCTTGGTCGTTTGCCGTCTTTTCTATAAAAAAGGCGCGTCAATATATTAGTAACTATGAACGTACAATAAGAAATAAGCAATAAAAAAAATAATAAAATAGGAATTATAGAACATACCTACCATACCATATAATCATAAATAAATACAATACATACATACATACGTATACTATATGCAAATGATTAAAAATAAATACAGACAGATGTAAATTAATTATACTTGAGTTAGGTAAAATTCTAATGATATGATCCTGGCAATTTACTTAAAAGAAGTTCAGGGTAGTGCGTTCTTCAGAACGGATTGAACAGCGAAGGATGTTATTTGATTGAATTATCTACTCAGACAAAAGTTTTCTTCTAGAGTCGTCGCAACGTAAGTAGCCCGTAATGATGCTTCTCAATTATCATGCCGAGCTAACTTTGTACGAACGTTCAAACGTGACACAAACAGGTCAGTAATCGAAAACCAGATACCAATTTTTTTTTAACTTGTGTGCCTCGACTATGAGTGTAATTCATAACTATGATTTTAAACTAATTTTAGTAAATATTTGTCTATATGATTCATTTATCCCGCAACGAACAATGCGACAATGCGTGGTTATAATGTTGTATCATGTAGACACGTTGCCGTAGAGATGTGACAGTATGAAAACAGTTATTAACCAAGCATGATTGATGAATCCATTCCGATATTCCAATGTTCGAATCATAGAAGTACCGGGGATGTATTTTCACATAATACTGGTAGGTAAACAGTAAACACAACACATCGGAAATTAAAGAATAATTCAAATAAAGAAATAAAAATATAAGAAGCTAATATAAGAATTTCTTAATGCAGGACTTTAAAGTAATAGAAACCTAAAAGTAATATAAACGTTTATAAACTCTATGAACTTTGCATCGATATCTTGTGAGAATAGCTTACTTGGGTTAACGATATGCTGGGTCCATCCCTAGTTGGGTAGCTTGGGTATGTTAAGCGTCAAACCTGGTCCTGTTTGCGATGAAGTCAATAACAAAAGGCCGGCAGCGCATCTGTAGCTACTCTGGTGTTGTGGATGTTCGTGGGCGTCGGTGATCACTTACCATCAGGTGAGCCGCACGCTCGTTTGCCCCCTTCTTCTATAAAAAAAATTAAAAAAAACAAAAAAACAAACAGTGAAAGAAAACAGACCTGGCTGTATGGACTAAAGTCCTTTGCCTTTCCCATTAGGGATAAATTAATATCATCATCACCTGTTTGCGATGACTATAACTTTTTAGACCTACGTATCCTGCTTATATCCTGATATAAAGTTTCATTAAAATTGGTTAATTCATATCGAAGAGTTTAGACTGAAAAGTTTGCATGAAAAGCCCGCTCTTAACGCTTTTAAAGCGCGATACGTCTGTTGATCTGTCTGCTCGATTAAGAGTAAGTCCTCTCAACTTTTAAAAACAACTACGAGAAGGGTTATAACTTTTTGACTTTAGCTATCTATGTATATATGTGCAATATGTTTGCAAGTTAGTATATTCATCTGTTCCCGAGTAGCTCCTAAGCTAATTTTTATATTTTAATAAATCAGGTGTCGTCAGTTTTGTCTTAAATCCCCGTGGGTCCTAGGCCATGTGATGTCACTGTAACCCCTTTCGTATCGTAGGATTAACTCGAATTTATGCCTTTCCGTAGACAATTGTTACGTTTTTTTTCGAACGGTACTAGCAATGCTATTTAAGTAACATTACTAATATTCGTGTTAACCCTCCTACTAAGCATTAGAGCTTGTATCTGGAGTGGTTCACGACAATAGTCGAATGGTGGACACGAACCTGCGACGTAATATTTCGCAGTTCGCACCCCAACCCATTCGGCTATTGGCGCTTTGCGTACATACATGTGATTGTAAACTACCACAATGTGAGTTTTATATTTCACTGAGATATTTTAACAGATTTTCGAATGACACAACACCGAGTTCTGTTAAAAAGACTCGCCCTAAGTCCCGTAATTTTATAGCATAAAAGGTTTTCATTTATGACTTATAAAAAGTTTATTGAACTATGAAAGTGTTTTAGAATGCCATAAAACTATCTAATCCGCATTGTCAAAATTGTGTTATAGTTTACTCAAGGGTTGGCAACATTTAAAAAAGTAAGCCGTTCATTGGAATTAATTTTTCGTTTCTTTTGACATTATAAATATAATATAACCCAGCAATGCAACTCACGTAGCTAACGGTAGCAGACAGATTCATCGTTTGTTTAAATATGAGTCACTTACAAAATTTTTTTTTTTTACCCTCGATTCAATTGTTACTATCATCATAACTGGACATGGATCTTGTAACAAACATCTGTGTACTGGAGGCGTTACGGACAGCCCTCTGTGCCGAGCGTGCATGGAGGAGGAAGAAACGACAGCCCGCGTCCTGTTGCAGTGTCCGACGTCGCAGAATACATTGCTAAGCGCTCCCGAGGTCACCGGTAACTTCAAGGGTTTACTGAGTTTCCTTGAGGAGCTCGCTTGGCTCGAATAGTTAATATTCCTGCCCACATGCAAAATATGCCCACAGTCGTGGAGTTGCGGATACCAGGCCGTCATAGCATAATATGTCAACATCATTTGTCATAATTACCTAGATTAATTTTAAGCATGGCAGAGCCAAGCGGCGGCTTTGGCTGCTGCTCGAATGGGCCGACTCGACCGGGTTGCTACAACGGCCTCGCAGAATACCGGCGCGAAGTAGATGCATCTTGTGCTTCTGCGCTTCGTTCGGTGAGCGAGGTAACCGGAAGTCCTCTTCCCCCTCCCTTAACCCTCATCCCTAACGCATCGGCAGCTTCTCTGGTGTTACAGATGAACGCGGGTGACGGTAATCTTCTTCCTAATTAAATAATAAATTCCTAATTCTAGCCTTCTTACACGGCGTCCAATCCCACGAAGTCTACGGAACCTCTCGAGGAAGCCACGTCATGGGGTTCAAGAAGGTAAACACTCGGAAGCGCCTGCCCTGCCGGCCAGCGATTAACGTAATCCATAGTAGTCCGGAGGGTAGGGAGATCAGCACAGAGTAATACCCGATACTCTTGACACTCCTTACCCCCGTAACTCCACCATGGCTGTATCAGGAGAGCTCGGAGGATAGGAGTAGAAAGGAGAGCCGCATCACCAAAGGCGGAAGGCAGGGAGCTCCACATGCCACCGCATATGCTCGCTGTGGGCTCAGCAAGCACACTCGGAGCCGCAACCTCGAGTCATCCCGCTCTGGTAAGTCAGGCCCGCCTACAAGGCGCCAAAAAGCGTCCAATCCACCCCCAGTTTTTCTCTGTAGACAAGCGGACCTGGCTCGGGTACTGAGTCATGGCGGAAAATATATCAGACTATGCCGAATTTGTAGCTTAGTGGTCAGGGCGCTCACGTCAGTGTCATAGAGCGCGAGTGACCTGGGTTCGATCACCGGTGGCCGGGACCACTAAAATTATTAACAACAATTTTAAGTGCTGTATTTACCACGTGCTCAACGGTGAAGGAAAACATCGTGAGGAAACCTGCATGTCTGAGAAATAATTAAAATATTATTTCGAGAATATGTGAAGCCCGCCAACCCGCACTGGAGCAGCGAGGCGGGCCCTTCCCGGCTCCTAAACCCTCTCTGATACTAGTATTTGAGAAGGAGGCCTTTACCCAGCTGTGGGCGCTTACAGGCTGTTACTTTACTTTTTTTTTTACTGTAATAAATAAAGTTTAGAAAGGGGTGGTTTTTTCTATGCCGAATTTCAATCTCTCAGGCCAGTCATAGATCCTTTAGTGTGAGGATACCGACACTGCACTCACCAATAGACCGGCACAACCTCACATTACACGCCAGCTTTTGTTGGCGCTTTCATCAAACAGGCCTACGTCCAGCTGTGGACCCACTCAGGCAGATCAGGAAGGTAGAACAAAAAAAAAGAGCGCCCTGCTTCAAAAGTTTATAAATAAAGTTATATTTATCGTAATTTATTGGTTATTCATAGTTACAGATGTCGTTTTACACGTGATCCCTGTGTGCAATATTTTTTGGAGTTTAATAAATCATATTATCTTCTATTATTATAAATCACTGATTACACTCTTCTAGGACGGCTGGGGAAAGTTACTACTGTTACCAATCAAACAACGGTTTTTCCAAGAGATCTTAATTCATTAAAAGCAAGTAAGACTATAAGCATACATTACAGGCAAACCACACCGCGTCGCTTAATCGTTGAACACCTAACGGCTAATTATTCAACTAAACCTTTAGTCGAAGAGGTTAAACATCACTTCATATAATAAGGCGCGCAATCACTTAAGCGCCAATAGCCAAATGGGTTAGGGTGCGGACTAAGAAAACATGACGTCGTAAGTTCGAGCCCGGCATTCCACTACTGTCGTGATGAACCACCCCCAGATACAAGCTGTGAGCTTAGTTGGAGGGTTAACAGGACTATTAGTAATGTTGCTTAATAAATAGCATTGCTAGTATTCTTTTAAAAAAAAAAATATTATGTACAAAATAAAATCATTTGTATATTAAAACAAACACACAAATAAATAAAATAAACTGTTAATAGAACTAACTTAAATCTTATGAACAAATATGAAAGCTCCAGGAAGACACGAGATGTGTCTTCCTGGAGCCTATCACCATGTTATCACCATGGTTACTTAAAACCCTAAAAATTCCTTTGCATTATAGAAACAATTTTTATAAGTAGACGGAAAAAAACTATATCTCTGGTAAAAGTTTTCCTTAACTACTTCTTTTTTTTAAGGAAAAGGCGGTTCACCTGATGGTAAGTGACACCAGAGGTGCTGCAGGTGTGTTGCCGACCTTTAAGGGTATTAGGAAGATGCGTGGGAGGATGAGGAGGGGGATGGGAAGGGGTGTGGGCCTCCGGTTACCGCACTCACCGAACGAAACCCAGAAGCACAAGATGCCTCTACTTCACGCCGGTACTCTGCGGGGCCGTGGTACCAATCCGGTCGAGCCGGCCCATTCGAGCAGCAGCAAAGGCCGCCGCTCGGCTCTACCACGTTTAACAATAAATTTTCATTGAATGTCAGTACCGCTGGATCCACCCCGAATAAAGTCTGTTATTGATTTGTAATGGAGGGCCGTGTGTGCGATGTGCATTACTTTAAATAGTTTCTCACGGTCCCCGGCGGCATTGGAGCCGTGGTAGCCTAGTCGTCAGGGTGCTCGCTTTAGTTTCACAGAGCGACCTGGCACTGATCTCCGGCACCACTAAAATTGTTAATAGCAATTTTAAGTACTGTCTTTACCATATACTATTTTTTCGTGGATATGTGAAGCCCGCCAACCCGCACTGGAGCAGAGTGGGGAGTCATTCCCGACTCCAAACCCTCTCAGATAATTGAGAAGGAGGCCTTTGCCCAGCAGTTTGCACTCACAGCACTACACGTGATTCCACAAAATTGTTATTCAACGTTTTCGTCACTATACTTAAACAGGTATTCGCTAATCTTGGGAAATATCATTTTCTTCGTATGTCTACTGTAAGGTACATCAAAGTGATTCCACAGCGGGTTTTTCACATAGAAGAGCTCTAGTACATTAGGTAGCTGATCTCTCAACCATTCAACGTCTTCCGGGGACGACAAATAGTCATTCTTGCCGTGTATTATCACCACGGGAGTGGTCGTGGCGTTAATGTTGTATCCCGGAGGCAGGACGCTTCCGTACATTTTAAAATTTTTCGCAGATCCATAATCGTAGTTCTGTAACACATCAGCGGCCAATGATTGGCTGAAGTACGCCATTGTTTTGGCGGAAGTGCCGGCGGGAAAATGACCCACCAGGGTACGAATCGTCGGCGTCGCAATCGACCCCGGATTGTAAGAATCTATCAAAGTCAAGAGCGATCTACAAAACGTGTCTGCTGTATTATAATCATGACACAATTCAGATATAATTTTATGCATCTGCCCGCCCTGCGGTAACACTTCAAGATCAGGAGCACTGTGAAGATTTGGTACCAATAATTCATACATTCTGGTTATCAGTCTTAAGACTTTGGATTTTGTATTCTTCATTCTTGACACAGGATGCAGGAGAATAGCGACACGAACTCTATCACAGTAACTCGATCTCTCTGAACACATCATGATAAACGCGGCGCCGCTCTGTGAATAACCAACGTAGTTAAGTTTGTTCGATCTCGTAAAATCAAGAATATAATCAACCGTTGCCGGCAAATCGTAAACTCCGACTTCGTTCGGGGAGTATCGCCAGAATTCAGGGTCCCTGTCCGGTTTTAGATTTAAATGCCTTCTGGAGTAATGATTACCTCGTACATTGCCCACCCACAGGTCGAAACAATCGTCGGAGATAAGGAAAGCTAGCCCGGCTCGGGGGCCCGAGTCTATCCAACTGTCTGAACTCAGCAACAAGCCGTGCATTATTAAAACAGGCGGCTTTCGTACCGCTTGTTGGCAGTTTTTACCTTTTGGTATTCTGAAAACTGTTAATACATATCCATCTTCAGTAATAACTCTGTGCTCCTCAGATTTATAACCATATTCAGCAGATAACTCAGTAAAATTAAGCAGCGAATACTCCACACGTTCTGTCTCGTTGGAAATTGATTTTATAAATCTTCCATTTACATTTTGTATTAATATTTCAATCAGGTGAAGATATATGATCGAACAAATTATTTTTGATCTCATGTTAAACGTTAACGTTTTATGATCTGTTCTGTTTATATTTTGTTCTCTTATAATTAACACACACAGAAACACTTAATTCAAAGCAACAAATCTAGTGTGATAACATATTTTTAAAGTACCGTCTGACACCTTTGAGTTCTAATTTCCAATTTCACAGGCACAATACTCTGTCGCGGAAATAATAAAAATCACACAACAAAAATACAGACGCGTCTGATAAATTTACAAACACAAGACCAAATAGTCCGTTAACGGAACCGGCTTGATCTCAATTCGACGTCTGCGATGTATGAAATAATTCCTGCATAGTTACAATGATAATCATTTTATAGTGTGTATAACAAGGTTATTTGAAGTCGTTCTCGTTTTGAAGTTTCAATCGAGCTTTTTATGCGCCGATGTGATGTCGTGCGGCCGAGTTCCTAGAGCACTATCTGTAGTAGTCAACAGCATCATGAGATGTCATAGTGCCGTAAATGTACACGCAAACGTACAGGCACTCGCATGTCTTTACCTTCCCATATCGGATCCGCTTATGCAGTGTCTCTGTGACTTCTTTTCTTCCCTTAAGTATCGTTAGAGGCGAATAAGGGGGGCTAAGTCTGGACCGAAGTCTTATGGCAATGACCCAGAGCGACCTCGGCGACGTCACATTGAATTTGAAAGTCGAAACAGGGCAGCGCTGGACTGGTTTGGCTACAGCGAGTCTTGCTAAATGTGCTCTGTGACACGGTAGAGCCAAGCGGCGGCTTTGGCTGCTACTCGAATAGGCCGCCCCGACACCCCCCCCCCCCCCGGTCGAGGCAGCCCATTCGAGCAATAATGCGTGAAGTAGAGGCATCCTCTGCTTCCGCGTTTCGTTCGTTGAGTGAGGTAACCGAAGGCCCCTATTCCCCCTACCCCATCTCCCAAATATCCATAAAAACTGGTAACCCACCCGCAGCTCCTCTGGTGTCACAGATGTACGTGGGTGACGGTAATCACTAACCATCAGGTGAGCCTCATGTTCTTTTGCTCCCGTTTTCCATTAAAAAAAAAAGTTTATGAACCTATCGACATGAAGAATTTGTACATGTACTGGGATGTTGTTGTCATCGGATGCCTAGATCTTGCCTCTACTTCACAACGGTATTATGCTCATTAAACATTCATTCTAATTTTCTGTCACTCTCAAACTGTTGCGTTAAAATAACTTAGTTTCGTCTTCATTAGTTGCGAGCTGTTACCTTCCGTTCACGAGTATTTTCCGTAAAGCGAACATGTAAAGGCCACTGGGCCAACAGCATACCGACCGTGGGGGTCTTAGTCGGTCCGGCGTCGTACGACGCTGATCCCGACATAACCGGCCACCGTCTCCGGTGACTGGTAGGTGCGAGGATCTTCCCCCCACATAAAACTAAAGAAATAAATAAAAATCGCCTTCATTACAGTCACCTCTTTACGAAACAGAGGAAGATTACCAAAAAAAAAGATGCATTTGATTACTGAAATTTCTATTTCCAATGTAGAAATTTCTTTCCTAATCTCTTATGTAAAATGATTTGATTTGTTTATATTGAGAAAATATGAACAGAACTTAACAAAACAAACGAAATATTTTTTTTTTCCGTCTAAGATTAAATAATTTGCATTTAATGGATGTCAAGGGCGACCATGATCGTATACAGGTTCCGAGACAGCTTTTACCACTCACTTCTCTCCGAAGATTAGTTATTTATTCATTTATTTATTTATATTTATTTGTTGATGATATGTGATACTTGTATAGGTGATGTACCACTTATAGGCATACAAATTTTACAATATGATATAATTTCAAGATATTACTATATACGGTATATTCATCATCATCATCATCATTTCAGCCTATCAGAAGTCCACTGCTGAACATGGCCTCTCCCAAAGATTACGTATATTAATTGTATATTACATTACATTATTACATTGTTGATCTGATGTCAAAATCCAAATTTATAACAACCATCAAAGTAAATGTACATGTCTAATTTCATTATCGGTAAAAAAAAAACAATTTAAATGTCCAAAAAAATAAATAAATAAATAAAAATTAAGTTATTGTATTACGAATCGGAACAGATGAGATAATTAAACATTTTTAATTACTTTAACGATGTTAACATTTATTATAATATTCATATTTCGAACGACTGTGATTCCGCATTTTTTTTATGTATTGTATATTATAAGAACTTATCCTTGAATACAACACTTATTTTTGTTTTTAAGCTATGAACCAACGTTTGTGTTGTAAACAGCGCCATCTACCAGCGAAAATATTTCCTCATTAGTCGGTCAATTGTCACACAGCTGGACGTAGAGGTATACTAATGGTAGAATATGCCATACACGTTCGACAGGCGGACAGGTGATTGCAGTATCAGACGCCACGCACTTAAGACGTCCATCTTTGATGAGAAAATCTGCCTAGATATTTTCTGCTCATGAATATCAACGTGGTAGAGCCAAGCGGCGGCTTTAGCTGCTGCTCGAATGGGCCGGCTCGACCGGATTGATACCACGACCTCGCAGAGTACCGGCGTGAAGTGGAGGCATCTTGTGCTTCCGCGTTTCGTTCGGTGAGTGAGGTAACCGGAGGCCCCCCCGCCCGGCGCGGTTAAGAAATAAAGTATAGTATGTAAGAAATCATAGTAATCAATATTAAATCAAAATAAATCCTAATAAATAAATCATAGTTGTAGCAGAACACCCCTTAAAGAATTCGTGTAAGAAAAAAACAAACTCACGCTCAAAGTAGGCAGCGTGCGACACCGGCCGCTGCGCAGGACAGACATGAGCGGGGGTTGAGTTGAGACGGCAGAAGCGTATGGAGCCCGGGTGTGAGCCTTATCCTCACCGAGGTCAGTGGTCGCGCCAGACCTCTGGCATAGTCAGTAAAAGATTGTCATACAGCTAGATTTTAGTGCAAATGTTTTTATAAATAAATTAAATTATCTTTCACCGTTTTCCGATTGCTTTCGTACTCGGATAGAGCCCGCATTGCGCATACACCTCGGCACATCGATGTACCTCCCGCCTATCTGGGCCAGGTGATGAGAGTGTAAGAACGCCTAAATATCTGACAGACTGAATTGAAGACTTTCTCATAGTCGACATACGCTTGACATTGTAAATCGTACTGTTTCAGTCTTCTACCCCACGCTTTCGGCGTAATACCGCCATGAATGACGAAATTAAACAGCTTCTGAAGGACTACAAGTATCGGTTGCCGTTTTAAAGCTGTTTGAGAGCCTACTCCTAATCTCGCACAGACTGACGTCCGGGAAGTCATCGGAATAATGTTGGATAAGCTTGGCTTTTGAGTCGTGACTGACACTGGTTTATCATTTCAACTATGATGTACACAGCTCTGCGTAAAATCTCTACTCCAGCGTAAGAAAGCGCTGCGCCGCTTTCGGTCTTCAACTTGTTCTTTGAAGACTATGGAGCGCAACAAACGCTCTATTGCATTTTTAACGCAGGCTGTATTCAATTTTAGTATCACTTGTTATATTGTCATTAATTTGGAGATCTGTCTATTCAGTTACCGATATGCTGACGCATCAGTTATAGACTGAAGGTCCATCTCACGCCTGGATTCTATGAGCTTTAGAGTTCTTCGGAGCTTAGCTTGGTTGTAGCAGTACATGGACATCTTTTCCTTTTCATATCGTCCATTGTAATGCAATCTTTACTATTCATTTCGAGCTGAAAGCTCTCGGGTGTTTAAACATCGCCTTTTTTCATGCCTGTTTATGCATTACTCAACTATCAACACCGTGTAGCGAGCCTCAGAGTCAATGCATGGCTCTGGAGATATCCTCATACATTGCCTCCACTTCGTCGTGAGGTAGTGTCGAGGTTGGTCTGTATGAGCTTCAGTGAACTTTTTTTTATTCAGTGGTATGTTTTTCTCTGGTGTTTTTTTAAATATTACTTTTGATTAGTAGTACAAGAAAATTTTCCTTTAATAGAACACAAACCTTTGTCGCGAAAATAGTGAAAATAAATATCAACTGATCCGAAGCATCTGCAGAACCGGCGCAGCTCACACAATCCTCCCACAGCGGAACCGACCTTATCATAACTTGATCTTTAATGACTGCGACACATAACATATTTTAAATTTCAAGGTAATTTTAGTGGTATTTCTTGTTTTAACCGTACGGTTTGTATTTATGTTTTTATGCAGGTGTTAGATTTTAAGGTTAAATGAACTAACAAAATATAAATATACTTGTTTTTGAATATTTGAACTTAAACGTAGAACTTACTATAACAGTAATTAAAAGTAATCGATTATCAAATTTAGGTAGGAAATAAGAAAGTACAGAAGTAGTTTAAATAATACTTTATTTAATTATATAATTCTACCACCGTTTCGTAACGAGGTTCTTCTAACGGAGAAGAAACAGGCGAAAGAAACTCCGTAGGTACCCTCTCTTTTGAGAAAACTATTACACCTTAATTATTAACAATTCACTACCACTCCTTTATAACAACACCTCTTTATACAATTAATATGATTCATTAGGATTTAACATGAATATACAATATTTAGGTATAGTATCCTAATTATTATATAAAATTAATATACAGTTAGATTCTAGAAATTTGTACTGCTTGGAAAGATTTAAATTATTGTTCAATTATTATGAGGCTAGGTAACATCATTGTCTAAACTATATACCCGTAAATATTCAAAGGATTAAGACATAAAATGAGATATCCTAGAGGCTTCACAAATGGTCATCTATTGATAATTAACAATGTTACAATAATATCAGAAATAACACATTACCTTGTTGGTTGTTCACACCCCGATGGCTCAGAAACGACTCTCTCGCCCCTCACTGGGGAACCCATATTTAAAGTACCAAGTACCGACTTAGTAAAATAAAATGCTAAATACAAAGTCTTAGTCAATACAATTACTTACAACTATGGTTGTTTCAAATATAATTTTACACAATAAATTGCTCCATTTATTTTAATACAATTTGTCAAACATAAACACCTTTCGTTAATCATATTCACTAATAAGTAAACCAAACAGTTTTGGCAAATCAAATCATTACTATTACTATATAAAACCCTCTTTTACATTTTTAATTATATCGAATGGGAATTATTGTTGTAACTGCTTTAATAACGTATGTACGTTGTATAGCTATTATACGTTTAAAGTATGATAATATCACATTTATTAATACAATAATTCATCATTTATACTAATATCACACAGGCTAGTAAAGGTCACTATACCGTCGTATGAACATGACGTGATCGATCTCTCTTGGAGCCTTAAGTATGGTTTGGATTTAGATCTGACGGAACGCATTCGTCCGGACAGAAGTGACCACACCCGCCCTGTTGAGAAAGACTACTGAAATTCTCGCGGAAGTGTTGAAGTCAACGATACAAAGCTTGCGTAAGTTTCGTGAAGCTCATTGGTGCATGCCCTCCGCGTCGAGGATAGAGCTCGGTTCTCCTGAGCGCTGCAGGTTTTGGTTCGGAGACAGATTAACCGCTCGGCTATTGTAGTGAAAAGGTTAAAGGGCAGAGACGTAAAGCAAGGCAAAATAAAGATGATTTTTTCATTACTCTACTTACCAATGACTAAGAAGGTAAACGTAGGTGCGCCATCGTAATAGGGCTTTGCCATTTAACCAGAATCAGCGTGGCCGAACTGGCTTCGCAGTTGACTTTTCAAATATCCGGGATATCCCGTGGCAACCTCGTGCGTCCAGATGGACGCACGAGGTTGCCACTCCAGAATCTATCTTCCTCAAAGGTTGTGTCAGTTTTGCGAGCTACGTGGCCGGCACATTGTCACTTCAGCTTGTGAAAGGATAAGAGGATTATATTAAAACGTAGGGTCAGAGATAATTTAGCTGGCTCGCAATGTTTATTTATTTATTTAAAAAAACTTTATTGCTTACATCACTTATAATTTAAGGTGACAAAGGGCGGACTTAATGCCTATTGGCATTCTCCGCCAGTCAACCCATGGGTTGGTGAGATAGCCGTAGCAGGTGTATATATTTAGTAAATGAACTAAGTAATAAAATTATTTTAAAATAACTATAAACAAACATAAATAAATATAATAAAAGTAATGAATAAAAATATGAAATATATACATGATATTCATAATAATACACTATTATATATGTAGATAGATAAATAAATATAAATAGGAAACATAATAGTAACTAAATAAATCAATAATGTTCTTTAACAATTTTTTTAAAAGAGTTCCTGCTTGCCGATTTCTTAACTTCGTCGGGCAGGGAGTTCCAGAGCAGTATAGCCTGAACCTTAAAAGAGTTGGTGACAAAACCGGTGATGTGTTGTAGAATACTAATCTTAAGATTAGATGAAGATCGAAGCTTTCTGTCGTGCGTCAAGAAAAGGTAACAAATTTCTTCTTGAAGATACGCCGGGGATTTTACATAATTAAGGATGGAATAGAGAGTAACTAGAATCCTAGAGTGACGCCTCTGTTGGATAGTAAGCCATTTAAGGCGAATACGGAATTCAGAGAAGTGGTCATACTTACGAAGACCAAAGATAAAACGAATACAGTTATTAAGAAGGCGCTCTAGCTTGTTGAGAAGATCTTGGTTCAGATCTGGATAGCATACGTCGGCATAATCAATTATGGGCTTGTCTTGCAGGGAAGAGAGTGTGTTGCACGATAGAGTGTTCTTAAGTTGGCAGAGACTTTGCGGCTGATTTCGGTTATTTGTGTATGTTTATCATACCTTACCTTTTTGTTTTTTTTATGGATCCGCCGCCGACAACGTTTTGGTCGCGGAGGGTAGGGAGAACGGCCATCGTAATACCGACACTCCTCTCCCCCCGCGGCCCCACCGCGGCCGCATCAGTGGTGCGGCCCTCGCCAGAGTCACGGAGGATAGGGAGAATGGCGAAACGCAATACCAAAACTCCTCTTCCCCCGCGACTCCACCTCGGCTGTGGGGGGCCAGGAGAGCGCTAAGCTAACTCCCCCCATAGTCCACCAACACGCATCCGAAGTGGGCTCACCAAGCACACTCGGAGCGACCTCCTCGGGCCGGCGATCCCCGCAAAGACAGGCCGGTCATGTAGGTTCCTCTTGGTTCACCGTGGAAGACGAAGCCACGGTTACTAAGCCCCCCCGCCACGACAAGGCGGGACCCCATTCGTGGGGGGTATCTTACCTTACCTAACCAGTTTCTAACAGTTGATGATATCAGTAGCAGACACCGCGCACCTTCGGCGCTGCTGCCCGTCACCGGTGTGCTTAGGTTTGATCTGGTATGTTTCGATATGGTTGTCCTTAGTCGCCTTTCGCGACACCCACGGGAATAAAGGGGGGTGGCCGATAGCACATCGGCGTAAGAATCTGCCATGCCATGTGCCACGGCACGGTTTATGTTTACTGGCTTGAAAATAGTAATTTTTCATTGTTATTAATTATTCGTTACTCGAATTACTAAAGCGCTGCAATTTTGAAGATATTTTTGTATTTAAATATAATAATTGTAATATAGAATAGCCTTGAAATATTGAAAATGAATGAAAAGTATTTATACCCAATTACTTAACCTGGTGTATAGAGTTTCAGCTGGGTACTTAACAGAAAATTTAGGTGCATGTGTTTGGGAGATCCCGCTCTTCCATTCGGACAGTAAAAACTAGATGGTACTTACTACTGTGGGAACAAGACAAAAGTATACGAACCGTCATTATGATTATAGTCATATGTGTGGGTATAATGTAAACAGACCGTATGCAATTAGCCATTGCCCTTTTGCAAGAATTTATTAAAAAAGTAAGTAAAGATTGTGAAAATTATTTCTAAATTAATAAATAACTGAAAGTTTGTGTGGGTGTGTGAGTATCTAATTGCGTTTATTAAATTAATAAGCTGTCAACTAATTTCTGTGTGCTAGGGGGTAAACGCCATCTACCGATAAAAAGTTATAACTTTACCATTACCATCATCGGAACATGGCATAAATGTTCTTATGACGAAGAATATAATGAATTTTATTTGACGCCTCACACCTAAAATGCAGCTTTTCATCGTTTGGAAATTATTAAACATAGTTAATTAGTTATATATAGAATAATAGGAAGGGAGAACATACGATCTTTTTCTCCAAAGGACAACCTCAACTGCCCACGGTCAGAGTATAAAATATAACAATATAAGTCATTAAAATCTAGTTCGATTTTGGTGTTCTAGAACGCAAGCTGCCGCAGGGTTGATATCTGAAATGGAATTCACTCGAGAGATAGGGTTGTCACAAGAATTTTTTTTTTAAATATTTTTACATCTATTTTACTTAATTACAATTTACAATGTGAAATTATGTACTAAACGAAAGAGTTTGAAGATTTTGGCCATCCTTCTATAAAAAAAAATCCAAATTGGTGTATATAAGATGAGTATAGTTTCCAGAACGCATAAAAACTTCAATTGTAAAACCACCGTATAAAATGGTTGCACAAACATGGATAACTACATTCCGATAACTTTTCCAATACTTTCAAAAGTTTATGAGAAGGCGATAATAATAATAAAAAATGTAAGCTTTTTAGATAAATTAAATATTGTCAGCTAATCAATTTAGTTTTCGAAAAAACAGCTCGAAGCTCTTAAAGAAAGCACACTAACGTACAGTGTGTTCACAATTTTTTAGTAAAACATAACTGGCGCTTTAAATGATAAAATCTTTGCCACTCATATTCTTTGACATGAAAAAAGCTTTTGGCTTTGCGCGTTATATGCGTTTACTGCATAAACTAAATAAATACGGTATTAGATATATACCGGGATATCTCGGATCGCAAACAGATCTAAGGTATCGCAAATAGAAGACTAAAAGTAAGAATAAAAGAATAGACGACATAAAAATCACGTACAAATCGACAATGAAACATAAAAACTGCAGTACCCCTCAGGGATCGGTTCTAGCTCCGTTACTTTTTTGCTCTGTATTTATGATTTTTCAGCAGCAATTAAACATAAATGCATCTTGTTCGCTGGTGATACCACATTAATGATATAACTAAAAATAAAACAGAACTCCAGACAGCGGCTACAAGCAGTTACAGAGAACAAAAGAATGGACGGTCAAAAAAATTAATCAAATTTTGAAATCGTAATTGGAAAGATTTAATGTGTAATTGCTGGATAAATTCGCCTTTGCCTTGCGATTATTAACAAGACTAGCAATGTCTAAAAATAAATAAGGCTTTCTAGATGTACGTTTTTGAAATGCGCTCAAGCGGACAGTTCAGATGTCTATACAACAAGTCTTATCCGGTCCCAACGTGATTTTGCTGTAACCATTCGGAACACGAATCTGTCAGAAGAAATTCCGCAAAATTTTTCCTTATGAAAAGCTACTTGGAAAATATAAATTATAATTAAGTTTGAAGTTCCATAGACGACTTTAAAAACTCTAGGATTTGTGTTGCAATGTACATGTGATTATGCTATATATCCAGAACACATTGCCGGAATCCCTGTAGACTTCAAATGCTGGTCCCTCTTGTACCAATTGGTTAAATTGTTTAATGTTAATTTTAATACACACAATTTAATGGCTATCGGGCTGGTACTTACAAGTACAAGATTGTACGTGAAATACTATCAAAAAAAAAGGAGGTAGTTGATCGTTGATGAGCTTGAAACAATTATAAGAATAGCCCTTATTAAAATGTGGTGAACAATGTTGGGGCAATAAGACCTATAGTTTATTTGTTGAACGTGGTAGAGCCACACGGCGGCTTTTATTATCGCTCGAATGAATCGACGCTGAATACAGACGTGAAACAGATTGTGCTTCTGTGTTTCTTACGGCGAGGGAGGAAATCGGAGAACCACTCCTCCCTCCCACTCCCAAAATTAAAACTAATTAAAAAAAGTCAAAAAGGAGGATACCTAAAAAGTTTCCTTCGTCGGTTTCACCTGCGTCAGAGAAACCGCATTAGGTGACGGTGGGAGGTTATAAAAAAAAGGAATAGTAATATTTGGTTTTCATTTTATTGCATTCTAATAATAAATGTAAAATAATTAAAATTAATTAGTATTAATAATATAATTTGAAAATACACAGCGATACTCAACAAAAGTGATGTAACTTTTAAGTCGTTCCAACTACACTATAATTTTGCAAGTACTGACTTACTTTAGGGAAAATCAATTGCTTGATGAACTGACTGTAACATACGTCCAAATGATTCCACGTCGATCTTTCTACTAGATAACTTTCAACCAAATTCGGAAATTGGCTCGATAACAATTGTACATCCTTGGGATCGACTAGAAAATCGTTCTTACCATAGATAATGATTACAGGCATCGCGGTGCGATTGAGGTTGTACAGAGACGGCTGTACGCTGCCATACAGTTCTAAATTTCTAATGGGTCCATAATCATACTTCTGAAATCTCCCAACTATAGCGTTCTGTCCATAAAACGCTATGTTATAAGCAGATGTTCCAGCTGGAAAATGATCGAACAAAACCTGTATCGTCCGAGTTAAAACTGAGCCAGGGTCATAGGAATCGATCAGAGATAATACTGCTCTGCACACAGTATCTGCAAAAACAATATTTTTGCAAAGGAAACCGCTCACTCCTTGTATCAGACCACCCTGTCGTGTGAACTCCAGCTCACGGGGACCACTTAAAAAAGGTGCTTTTAATGCGTAAAATTCAGTAAGTAATCGTATAGGTACAGATCTGGTGTGTGTTACTATTGCTGCTGGCGCTAAAGAAATAAAAGCTCTTACTTTATCGCAATAACCAGACGTTTCTGAACACATTATGAAAAACACTCTAGCACCTTGTGAGTAACCGATGTAGAGAATTTCAGACGAGCCTGTATTGTTTAACATATAATCAATGGTAGCTGGGATGTCAAATCTTCCCATTTCATCGCTGGAAAAATTCCAAAATTCAGAATCTACATCTGGATCGAGTCGAAGATGCCTTCTTCCGTAATAATTACCTCGCACGTTTCCAACCCAGAGATCATAACAAGCATCCGATATCAAAAATGCAAGCCCTGCCGAGGGTCCAGCGTCTAACCAAGCATCTGCACTCATCAGTAGTCCATGGATAAGTAGAACTGGCGGTTGTCTTATTGGTCCTTTGCAGTTTTTCCCTTTTGGCAAACGAAACACCGATAAGATATATTCATCTTTGGTTATAACTGTATGTTCTTCCGCTATGTATCCATAGCTTCTAGCGATCTCTGAAAAATTGGAGAATGTACCTCGCGGACTACCTCTTAGTAGATTTTTTTCATCAGCCTCTAGTGTTTTGTTCCCTCCATTCACTGTCTGAATTGCAGCTAATATTAAAACGAGGACAACTTTCTCATTGCCCCCTTTCGATTGCATTTTAAACGTCGACAAAGTAACGTCCCACTTAGCATTCAAAATACGCCTTTATCTATCCTTGTTATCAACGCGACTATTAAAACAACTAATGCACTTCGTTAAAAAACATACGTTGTTTTATATCTGCAAGGTACACGTTACCTGACAAACTCACATCAAAAATGTACAACAAATTTTTATTCGTGATCTTTAATTTTTTTTTAATTTCGTCGTTCTAAGCCGTAGCTCTTGAATACGATTGAGTACATCATTGTCATACAGAGAACTCAAAGTTATTGTGAGCCTGTCTGTTGAGAGTAAAATGGCTTGTGATAAGCTTGAGCATTTGACTGTTGTCAGCGTTTACAGACCACAATGTGCCATGTATGAATGTTTAAAAAAAAATTTGGATGAAGTTTTACATTAAATGAATACATAGAACAAATCTTTAGTCATATGCAAAGACTGTTAAACATTAATCTCCAAGAAGCTTCTTCTTTCAGTATTAGATTATGTTCATTGTTTAAATCGTACAATCTTGTTAACTTTTTTTTAGTAACCAACACGTAAAACTAAGTCTAGTGCAACTTGTATTGATAATATTTTTACAAATGTTAAACCATTGCACAGATTAATAACTAACAAATTAAGTTCTGATCTCTCTGATCAGTTATTCTCTTTACCTTACTTCCATAAAATACAAGGTACTAAAAAAGTTGTTATTTTCAATAAACATATATCGCAGGGAGAGATTTAGTACCTTAATAAAAAAATATTTTACATAGAATTGTTATTTTATTATTATTTAATCTCATAAGAAGTGAATTTAATATAATGATTTCTTGTATTTACGCGAACACTACCCATTTTAAAAGAAACTATTGTTTACGGATTTTATCGTGTTTCATTTTGTTTTTTTTTTCCCGACGTTTCGATTGCTTTACAGCAGCCGTGGTCACAGGGGACCTGAGGTGATAGACGTCCACAAAAAAATTAAATCTGAAACCGAGCATGCCACTGCACGACCTCAAGATACTGTGAGCACATTCTGCATAGTAGTAGAAGAAAGAAAGAAGATGTCTTTTGTGATCTCATCAGGACCTTCAATGGTATGCACCCGTAAAACACTGGTCAGGGAACTACATAATTTTGGCATCAGGAGTACAGCAATTAAACTTATAATCTCGTATTTGAGTTCCAGGTCAATCATATAAATAGGCGTTCCGCAGGGATCAATTCTCGGCCCATTCCTATTTCTTACTTACATAAATGACTTACCTCATTTTATAGCAGATAAACATGGTATAGTGTAATTTGCTATTTGTTGTTATTTGTTATTTTAATTCATTTTCAAAATTAAACTACTACTTGTGTATAATTTAGACAAGCAACTGTTGTCAAAAACAAAATAAATGTGTTGTGAAAATAGTACAACAAATAATAATAATTATCTACTACTTGTGTGTTACAAGTATAACGACATGGTGATAAATAAAATTATTTCCTTCTTCATTTAATATCTAATATAAAAAAAAAAAAATTAAAATTTGTAGAAAAATAGTATTAGTACCTTTTACGAGGTGGTAGGTTCCCAGAAGCTTTTCAGTGATACGCTTTTCAAAATTGCTCCGTGGACATTCCAGCAAGACTCCCCTCCTGGTCAAAAGGTACGAACAACTCAGCCCTGGCTCGAGAATATTCCGAACCTCATGAGAGCTTGACGCTGGCCATCCTCCAGTTTTGATCCTAAACCCGTTGGACTTCAAGTTTTATTCAGCACTGAAGGGCATGGCCTGCTCTTAACATTGCCCCGGCTTTGAGTCTCTCTATAAATCTTTATGATCCATAGAGATTTCTTGAGAGACGAAAGAACGAAAATCTGTATCCAAGCCAAAGAAGGCCACCTTAAATAATTTTTTTTTTATTAATCACTATGACAAATATGAACACATAATTACACTGTTTCTTTAAAAAGCGATATGCATTTTGATGCGCAACAGAATTAGTGTTCACACTAGGTAAAGGGCGTTCAAATTTAAAAAGTAGCCTCCGGGAAGCCTCATTCCAAACTTCATCAAAATGGGTTCAACCGTATAAATGCCTGTACCGATATGAACAATATTATGGCAAAGGCTTGCAACTTCGCTCCGCGCATACGTGTGCTCGCCCCCGGTTTGAGCAGCCATAACACTGTGCCGGAGTGTTTCGTACCTGGGATACGTCGTGTCAGTTCGTCAATGGGTCGCTGGTCCATTATTGTCTTCCCGCGTGTCAATCCGCGTATCATTAAAAGTCAGTCCCCTTTCCGACTTATGGGGTCTCTGCTCCCGCAAGTCTCTATACGACGAAGCTGTAAAGGCCATCGGGCCAACAGCGTCGTGGATGGTTTTTAGTCAGTATCTTTCTCCTTCCGAGATCCGAGTCCGACATAACCCGTTGGGTGGTCATCCGGCCAGTATCGGGCTATGCGTAAAACATTTTCCATCCACAGGGTAAAAAAAAAACAGTATTTGGCAGAGATGAGAAGATTATACCAAAGAATAGAAAATTGCCAAGGATAAGTTTCGTCTCAATGATTTCTCTATTCTCCTCAGACAACATTTGTGACCTCGCGGATAAAGTGGCGAGTAGAGGGCATACGCTTGTCTAAATACAGATGACAAAAACATAAAAATCTTTTTTTATTTGTTTAGGCAATTATTTATTTCCATGGTATAGCGGAGACGGGCCGGTACGCTAGTCATGCTGATAAATAAAAAGAGATACACGATAACAAGTAACTTTAACATTTTATAGTATTTAAATAGTCCAACAGATACGACAGTAAATTAATTTTGAACATAAAAACCATGACGTGAAGGTGAGCCAACTCGCACAATGCTCTCGGAAGGCAGTGTTGATATTGTTCTTTTAGCTTTCTTTTCATTTTTTAAACTTTTAATAACATAACAGACCAAAGCAGTGCAAGAGATGATGACGAAGTTAATCCGCTGAAAGACTATCCTAGGGAATCTAATTTTACAGAACTCACAAGGAGCTATGGATACACATCTGAAGAACATACGGTCGTCACTGCAGACGGTTATATTCTATCTGTGTTCCGTATACCGAGAGGCAAGAACTGTAAAGGTCCGATGAGGCGGCCACCGGTGCTGCTTTTGATGAGTGCAGATTCTTGGCTAGACGCTGGACCGTCAGCAGGACTGGCGTATCTTATATCGGATGCATTTTACGACGTCTGTTTCGGAAATGTGTCCCGGTAATAATTACGGAAGGAGGCATCTTCGTCTGGATCCAGATACGGATTCGGAGTTTTGGTGTTTCAACAGTGATGAAATGGGAAGGTACGATCTCCCAGCCACCGTTGAATACGTAGCAGACTATACCGGCTCCGAGGTACTTATTTTCATAGGTTACTCACAAGGCAGCAGGTTATTGTTTACCATGTGCTCCGAAACATCTGGATACTGCGACAAAATCATAATTTCCATCAATTTAGCGCCGGAAATAAGATTTAGATACACGAGATCAATACCTGTACGTTTCTTTTTTAAGTTTTACTCGGCAGTAGAAACATTTTTAAGTAATCCTGGTGAGCTGGAGGTTTTACGAAAGGGAGGCAAAATACAAGAAATAGTTTCATCCTTTTGTCAAGATTTTATCCGTGCAATACTGCTTTGTTTGTAATTGATTCTTATGATCCAGGGTCATATTTAACTGAAACGGTTCAAACGTTATACGATCACTTTCCTGCTGGAACATCTGCTCGTAATGTAGCAATGTGCGGACAGAGCGTCATAACAGGTAGATTCCAGAAATATGATTACGGAACAATTAAGAACCTGGAACTGTATGGCAGCGTTGAACCGCCCCTTTATAACCTCAGCCGTGCCACCACGCCTGTGGTCTTAATTTATGGCAATAACGATTTCGTCGTAGATCCCAGAGATGTTATATGGTTGTCGCGGCAACTGCCGAATGTGGTCGAAACTTATCAAGCGAGCAGACCTACGTGGAATCACTTAGATAACACTTACAGCCGGTTCACGAACCGACAAATATTCCCCAAAAGCAGTCAGTACTTGCGGAAGTATAGTGAAGAACATCTTATAAGTTAACTATCGCATAATCGCTGCTATAATATAGTATAATAAAGACAAATATGTGATTACTTATTTCTTCTTCGTATTCAATTAACTGATTCTTATTACTGTCTAAACTACCCTCTTCCCTCTTTTCCCAATCGACTCAATATTTTATCGATAAAAAATATATATACAAAATGGCTATAACGTTTTGTACCAGCATATAATACACCTGCTACGGCTATCTCACCAACTCATGGGTTGACTGGGAGAGAATGCCAATAGGCATTAAGTCCGCCTTTTGTAACCTCCAATTGGGGTGTATGCAATAAAGTATTTTAAATAAAAAATAAATAAATAAAAATAATGTTAATTTGCATTTTTTATGTTCAAACTTCATTACGCAAAGTTAATGTAGATTTAAATCAAATTCTTCATATTTTAGGAATTATGAATTTATTCATTTGCCATGGTAGTGGTGGAAGGTGAATAATATCTATACTCATTAATGTTAAAACTGTCATATCCATATTATTATGTAGTCTGTGTAAATGTGTTGTAATAATAATTATTCTAGACCAGGGATCAGCAACCTGGGGCTCTTTGTATGTGAAACTGCTGCTCTTTAGTTCCATACACAGTTAGTTTTTTTTTTTTATCAAAAAAACTTTATTTATGCTAGTACTATTTTGTGGCTCTTTAAATTTTGTAAATTGTAATTTATAACTCTTCCGACTCAAATGGATGCCGGCCCCTGTTCTAGCATATCAGGCATTCTCCGACTGATATTAGTAAGTCGCTTTTTATGCATAAAGTATTTAACAGTTTTACTACGTGGTAGGGGCCTTCTCCGCCTAGAATTAGTCTGAAGAAGTCACTGGTACTTCTCCAGACGAAGAACAACAATTACCATTTTAACTGACAAAAAGCAGTGTAACAAATGTTCGGGACGTGGGGAATTTAGTTCTCATTTTATTTCTCAGGGGAGACAACGCATTCGTAACCTTCTTCGATTGAAGATGTTCGGAGTTAAGTGTAAGCAGTGAGTCTGGCAGGCAATTTTGCTGTTGCTTGAAAGGGCTGACTTGACCGGGCAGTACCACGGCCTCGGCAGAGTACCGGCGTGAAGTGCAAGCATCTTGTGTTTCTACGTTTCGTTCGATGACTGAGATATCCAGAGGCCCACTTCCCGCTCTCCCTCCCTTACCCTTCCCCACATATTCCTAAAGGCCGGCGACGCATCTGCAGCTCCTCCGGTGTTGCAAACGTACGTAGGCATCGGTAAACTTACCAGCAGATGAGCTGCTTGCTCGCTTGCTTGTGTCTCCGATAGAAAAAGCAATACAGAAGCCACTTCTCATTCGTTGGACTGATAGCTCGCATTTCATTCCATTTAAAAAAAAACAATTATCAAAAAAGTTTCCCATTTTTTTTTTAAAACCATAAAATTCCAGGTTGTTTGTCATACAGATACGCAGTCTCAGTCAATTCGTCTAAATCTAAAGTAATGGTTATGGGGAGTTCAAAAATGCTCGCTAGGGTATATTTTGTAAATCTTGCTCCTGTTTTTATAACGGTATTCTTATCCACTCTATTCCACAAAAATCCTTGGCTTGCATATGGAGAAATAAAGTACAAACAAGAACCTGTCATTTGGGGTAGGTTGTAGGTATGTCTGTTGGTAAATTAGCCCGAACTTCTATAAATATACAAATGTGGCCACTTTTTTTTCTTAATGACAATTACAAACTCCCGGAAATAAAAAATAGAAAAAGTAGAAAATCGAAAAACATACTCGAATAACACAGACGAGAAATGCCTTCGTGCAAGAGAGAGACAATTGAATAAGGAAGAAATAGTTGAGACAATAATAAAACGCAGATAGTTGAATACGAAGAAGAAATAAGTAATCACATATTTGTCTTTATTATACACACAATAATACTCTACAATCTACTTTGTACTCTATGCGCTAGGTGCAGCGATTATGCGATAGTTAACTTATAAGATGTTCTTCACTATACTTCCGCAAGTACCGACTGCTTTTGGGGAATATTTGTCGGTTCGTGAACCGGCTGTAAGTGTTATCTAAGTGATTCCACGTAGGTCTGCTCGCTTGATAAGTTTCGACCACATTCGGCAGTTGCCGCGACAACCATATAACATCTCTGGGATCTACGACGAAATCGTTATTGCCATAAATTAAGACCACAGGCGTGATTGTCCCGTAATCATATTTCTGGAATCTACCTGTTATGACGCTCTGTCCGCACATTGCTACATTACGAGCAGATGTTCCAGCAGGAAAGTGATCGTATAACGTTTGAACCGTTTCAGTTAAATATGACCCTGGATCATAAGAATCAATTACAAACAAAGCAGTTTTGCATACGGTAGCTGCACGGATAAAATCTTGACAAAAGGATGAAACTATTTCTTGTATTTTGCCTCCCTTTCGTAAAACCTCCAGCTCACCAGGATTACTTAAAAATGGTTCTACTGCCGAGTAAAACTTAAAAAAGAAACGTACAGGTATTGATCTCGTGTATCTAAATCTTATTCCCGGCGCTAAATTGATGGAAATTATGATTTTGTCGCAGTATCCAGATGTTTCGGAGCACATGGTAAACAATAACCTGCTGCCTTGTGAGTAACCTATGAAAATAAGTACCTCGGAGCCGGTATAGTCTGCTACGTATTCAACGGTGGCTGGGAGATCGTACCGTCCCATTTCATCACTAGTGAAATACCAAAACTCCGAATCCGTATCTGGATCCAGACGAAGATGCCTTCTTCCGTAATTGTTACCGCGCACATTTCCGACCCAGACGTCGTAACATGCATCCGATATAAGATACGCCAGTCCTGCTGACGGTTCAGCGTCTAGCCAAGAATCTGCACTCATCAAAAGTCCGTGCATAAGCAGCACCGGTGGCCGCCTCAGCGGTCCTTTACAGTTCTTGCCTCTCGGTATACGGAACACAGATAGAATATAACCGTCTGCAGTGACGACCGTATGTTCTTCAGATGTGTATCCATAGCTCCTTGTGAGTTCTGTAAAATTAGATTCCCTAGGATAGTCTTTCAGCGGATTAACTTCGTCATCATCTCTAGCACTGCTCTGGTCCGCTATGTTATTTAGAAAATGTTCTTCAGATATGTATCCATAGCTCCTTGTGAGTTCTGTAAAATTAGATTCCCTAGGATAGTCTTTCAGCGGATTAACTTCGTCATCATCTCGAGCACTGCTCTGGTCCGCTATGTTATTTAGAAAATGTTCTTCAGATATGTATCCATAGCTCCTTGTGAGTTCTTGTAAAATTAGATTCCCTAGGATAGTCTTTCAGCGGATTAACTTCGTCATCATCTCTAGCACTACTTTGGTCCGCTATGTTATTTAGAAAATGTTCTTCAGATATGTATCCATAGCTCCTTGTGAGTTCTGTAAAATTAGATTCCCTAGGATAGTCTTTCAGCGGATTAACTTCGTCATCATCTCTAGCACTGCTTTGGTCCGCTATGTTATTTAGAAAATGTTCTTCAGATATTTATCCATAGCTCCTTGTGAGTTCTGTAAAATTAGATTCCCTAGGATAGTCTTTCAGCGGATTAACTTCGTCATCATCTCTAGCACTGCTCTGGTCCGCTATGTTATTTAGAAAATGTTCTTCAGATATGTATCCATAGCTCCTTGTGAGTTCTGTAAAATTTGATTCCCTAGGATAGTCTTTCAGCGGATTAACTTCGTCATCATCTCTAGCACTGCTCTGGTCCGCTATGTTATTTAGAAAATGTTCTTCAGATATGTATCCATAGCTACTTGTGAGTTCTGTAAAATTAGATTCCCTAGGATAGTCTTTCAGCGGATTAACTTCGTCATCATCTCGAGCACTGCTCTGGTCCGCTATGTTATTTAGAAAATGTTCTTCAGATATGTATCCATAGCTCCTTGTGAGTTCTGTAAAATTAGATTGCCTAGGATAGTCTTTCAGCGGATTAACTTCGTCATCATCTCGAGCACTGCTCTGGTCCGCTATGTTATTTAGAAAATGTTCTTCAGATATGTATTCATAATATCTAGACAGTAATTTCTGCAGATACACTAGCTGAGCTTCGTCATCTCCTAGAGTACTATTCTGTCCGTTTATATTTTTAATAAAAACTAAAAATAAATGTAAAATAATAATATCAACACTGCCTCCTTTCGATAGCATTGTGAGAATCAACTTCAACTTCATTGTGATTGTTACAGTAATTAATGAACAATCCTATCCATTTGACTTCTTGAATAATCATCTGTCTCGTTTTATTAGTATAACTTGCATAGCTGCTTGTCTCATTGGTATACCTATCTTAATCATTAATATAAATGATCTTTGCATTTTTGTCATCAATGTTACCCATAGAATAACATCTGCCCGCGACTTCAGCCGAGTAACAATTTGGTCTTAAGCGAAATAATTGAGATAATTCGTATCCTTAACTATTCCTGGGCATAATCTACGTCTCTGCCAAATGTATTTCATATCCGTCCAGTCCTTTAAAAATACATACAAACATACCATTTTCTCACATTTAAAATATTATAAATTTCAATAACTACATTCTAAACGTTAAAATTATCATGTACCCCTATTTCTTTTGGCACGGTGCCAAGAGCGCTGGTTAAATTTCCACGCTAAAGTTAAACTTAACCCTTGAGTGAGGCAAGTCTCGCGGATACAATTCGGCAAATTATATTATATTATAATTATATGTATTATGTGGAATTAAAGCCCTTTGAAAGAATGGCACTTCTAGAAAAATATTTTTTCTATCAAATTGGTGAAATTGCTTCTAAGTTAAATACATACAAACGTACATTTAAAGAATGTTATATATTAGTATAGATAAACAACAATTCTGCATATCAATGACACGCTGCAAATGGCATACGATGCAGACAACAGCGCTGGTGACACCCCATGCTTAGGCGTGCGAATGTTTCTCGGGGAATACGTCGAAGAGCGCCGGAACTAACTTGCAGCTGGAGTCTAAAACTTTGTTAAACAAAGTCTTGGATGGGGCCGACGTAATCCATTTCAACCATAAAAGGCCAAAGAATTCCTTTTGTGTGTCCTCCCCTTTTTAGGAACATTCCTCTTGCCGACACCGGCGATCGAACCTAGGTCACTCGCGATGTATGAAACTAAATCGAGTCCCCTGACCGCCCGGCTACCACGGCTGTGCTGTGCTATGACGTTGTAAAACTTTACATTGATGGGATTTTAGAAGAGCACACCGCAGCCGGCCAGGTAGCCCCGCCGGCGCGCTGACAGAAAATCAGAGTCGGGTTTTAGATTTCGAGTCACGACAGTCACAGTGTTCATATCGCGGTCTTGTGCCAGCAGCACAGACAGTTTGACGTTTTCGTTTATACAAGTTATTATAGCAAAGGTTATGTTTGTGTTATTTTTGCTGTTGTAATTCTTCGATATTACGTATTGTATCTACTTCTTCTTTTACCGTGAATAAACGTGTCTCTTTCTTTCTTCCTCCAAGTAGTTCCATTTTTATTTTTCTCCTGTCAGCCTGGACAAAAACTTGCCAACTACAGCACCGGTAACAGCTAGTCTACAATAACAATAATATCTTGACTTAAGAGCTGGGTTCCTAGAAATAACTCTAAGTAACGCGTGGTCAAGGTACCGCGAGCGATCAAATTGTACAGCGACGTTAAACTGTTCTAGCAGCTGTATAATACTTAAACAATTGTTCACACAAGTCCGAGCGTCTCGTGACGTTTCGCGCGACGTGACGCACGGGGCCAGTCCGGAGGATGGGGTATCAGTGTAGAAGCGGTAGCGTGTAAATTAACTTGTAACTTATAACTATGAGTTAGTGAAGTCGCTCGCGATGATTATATGAATGACAGCCGCGGACCAGCGACACTATATTTCGTCGACCTCGCCGACTAATCATGAAACAAACAAGATACACCGTGCAAGTGAAGTGTAAATAAGCTCTAACGTCCACTCAAATCGGAATGGACAGAAGACTATATATATTCTTTTTAAATTCCGTATTATTCTTTTTAAGCCCACGTTTCACCAGAGCTTATTTGGAATAAAGTGACAGCAGGGGAGCATGTCGCAGTTTTAATGTAACAATTCGTATATAAGTAGCGATTTAAAAAAAAACTCATTGATACGTAGAAGATCAAACTCGGATGTCCTTATTCGGAGACAGATACCCCTATACACTCAGCTATATTGGACATAGCTATAATATCGCTCGATATAGATAATGAATTTAATAGCTGTACAGCGATATAAGAGCATCTGTCACGTCATATAATACTGTAGGTGTTCTAAAAGTCGACCAAGGAAAGGCCTATCAAAATTCCTGAGGTTCCAACAGATGAATAATCATCTCATAAATGGCCAAACTAGTGTAATCAGGCTGTTGGCAAGCGGCAGCTGGTAAAGGTCGAAGTATTCTTCGTCTGCTACTAGAGTAACCAACGAGCGTCTGCAAACGACTGTCCACCTGATGGTAAGAAAGTACAGCCGCCCACGAATACTTAATAACTTCAATCGAATAATATAAAAGAGGAATACCTCACAGACTGTAATTATACCTATATACTTTTGTTATACCTTCAAACCGGAAAACAACAGGGTTTACGCAGCTGATTAGCGGCAGGGAGTATGCAGAAAAGGAGCAGTGTGACTCTTTTGGATCCTTGTAAATTGTTGTAAATTCTTTAATTAGATGAGGTCGTAACGAATAAGATATTTATTAATTACCCAAGTAAGTCGCTTTACTCCTATCTCTTGCACCACACGCCATACAGTTAAGGGCGAAACATATGAATTGGTCACCACTCGTGAGGTCAAAACGGCGCGAAACACACCTGTATTTGAAGGGTTCAGTCACCCTGCGCCAAGTAAATTAGAGCTCTTCATACGTAGTGCAGTGTAGAGCCGGTGATTATTTTAAACAAACATCCAAATGTTTTTAGGACGAAGTGAAGGAAGCATGGTTGGTTTTTTTAATCAGTGTTGGCCAGTGATGTCTTACTTCGCTATCCTTGTGAGGACATGAGACCATTGTGAACTAGGCCAAGGATCTAGATTCTCGTAAAAAGGGGAGGCCATCCTCCCCTTTTGGGTTGGATTTTTTTAAAATACCTATTTTGGAAAGTTGACGACGTTCTGATTTTCGGATAAGCGAATAAAATTAAATCCTGCAAACACCGAACTTAGTAAATGTCCATGTTAATTTGCTTAACTCAAAGAGCCGCGGTACCTCAGTGGCCAGGGCGCACGCTTAAGATTTATAGAGCGCGAGTGAACTGAGTCGAATCCCCAACCGGCGCACAACCGGGAAACGTGGTGAGGAAGTCCGCATTTCTGAGAAATAATACAAAAATATAATTTCGTGGACATTTGAAGTCCGCCTGCACGCACTGGGGCTGCGTGACGAACCTTCTCGGCTCCAAAACCCCACAGATATTTGAGACGTAATTCTTTGTTCAGCAGTGGGCATCTACAAGCTGCTACTACTTTACAGATCTCACCAATGGTACCGACACTGCGCTCACCAACCAGCCCGCCCAGCGTGGTGAGTGCGGCTCCTTCTTGGACAGTCTTAGGTGGACTAAATCCACAGCTGAACATATGCCCATGCAATAGTAAAGGGTGTCTCAGAATGTAGTTCGTTTTTAGATGTTAAATAAAAACAAAATATCAATTAAATCTCGTTTTCATCATCATCATCATCATCATCATCATCATCATCATCATCATCATCATCATCATCATCATCATCATCATCATCATCATCATCATCATCATCATCATCATCATCATCATCATCATCATCATCATCATCATCATCATCATCATCATCATCATCATCATCATCATCATCATCATCATCATCATCATCATCATCATCATCATCATCATCATCATCATCATCATCATCATCATAGATAATGAATTTAATAGCTGTACAGCGACATAAGAGCATCTGTCACGTCATATAATACTGTAGGTGTTCTAAAAGTCGACCAAGGAAAGGCCTATCAAAATTCCTGAGGTTCCAACAGATGAATAATCATCTCATAAATGGCCAAACTAGTGTAATCAGGCTGTTGGCAAGCGGCAGCTGGTAAAGGTCGAAGTATTCTTCGTCTGCTACTAGAGTAACCAACGAGCGTCTGCAAACGACTGTCCACCTGATGGTAAGAAAGTACAGCCGCCCACGAATACTTAATAACTTCAATCGAATAATATAAAAGAGGAATACCTCACAGACTGTAATTATACCTATATACTTTTGTTATACCTTCAAACCGGAAAACAACAGGGTTTACGCAGCTGATTAGCGGCAGGGAGTATGCAGAAAAGGAGCAGTGTGACTCTTTTGGATCCTTGTAAATTGTTGTAAATTCTTTAATTAGATGAGGTCGTAACGAATAAGATATTTATTAATTACCCAAGTAAGTCGCTTTACTCCTATCTCTTGCACCACACGCCATACAGTTAAGGGCGAAACATATGAATTGGTCACCACTCGTGAGGTCAAAACGGCGCGAAACACACCTGTATTTGAAGGGTTCAGTCACCCTGCGCCAAGTAAATTAGAGCTCTTCATACGTAGTGCAGTGTAGAGCCGGTGATTATTTTAAACAAACATCCAAATGTTTTTAGGACGAAGTGAAGGAAGCATGGTTGGTTTTTTAATCAGTGTTGGCCAGTGATGTCTTACTTCGCTATCCTTGTGAGGACATGAGACCATTGTGAACTAGGCCAAGGATCTAGATTCTCGCAAAAAGGGGGAGGGATGAGGGTTGGATTTTTTTTAAAATACCTATTTTGGAAAGTTGACGACGTTCTGATTTTCGGATAAGCGAATAAAATTAAATCCTGCAAACACCAAACTTAGTAAATGTCCATGTTAATTTGCTTAACTCAAAGAGCCGCGGTACCTCAGTGGCCAGGGCGCACGCTTAAGATTTATAGAGCGCGAGTGAACTGAGTCGAATCCCCAACCGGCGCACAACCGGGAAACGTGGTGAGGAAGTCCGCATGTCTGAGAAATAATACAAAAATATAATTTCGTGGACATTTGAAGTCCGCCTGCACGCACTGGGGCTGCGTGACGGACCTTCTCGGCTCCAAAACCCCCACAGATATTTGAGACGTAATCCTTTATTCAGCAGTGGGCATCTACAAGCTGCTACTACTTTACAGATCTCACCAATGGTACCGACACTGCGCTCACCAACCAGCCCGCCCAGCGTGGTGAGTGCGGCTCCTTCTTGGACAGTCTTAGGTGGACTAAATCCACAGCTGAACATGTGCCCATGCAATAGTAAAGGGTGTCTCAGAATGTAGTTCGTTTTTAGATGTTAAATAAAAAACAAAATATCAATTAAATCTCGTTTTATTTAATGTTAATTTAAAGAGCAATTTTTGAAGTTTATTTATCTCAAATTAAGAGTTCTACTTGCGTGGGGAGAGGGGGAAAAGAAGAAACCCCACCGCCTTTGCATCAGCCATGAACAAATGCACTCAGCGTGTTACAACCCTCAACTATGAGTCAATATTTCGCAGAAGAATGTACGTTATCGGCGTAGGCGTGTAGCGTAGGTGACGTAAATCAGTAGTAAAGTGACGTTGTATTAAGCTCGAGGACCACGAAGCACGACACGTAGCCCGTAGAACGACCGTTGAGAAAGTTTCTAAGCGAAAATCTCAAGTTGGATCCCAATACCTACAAACTTGACTTGTCCCATTTGAGACGCAGTGGATTAGCTGTTAGCGCAAGAAGGTGTCACGACCTGGATTCCCGCATGGATCAAGTATGGCCAACAGCTGATTGTTGTGGCTCAGGATGACAGTGCGTGCGCGATTTATGTCTGAACCCATCCGAGATTCACGAGAAATTCTAATGCGGGGCTTTTAGTAAATTAGAACGTAAAGTAATTCCAGTATGTACACTGACACCGGTTTAAGAATCCGACGCCCCCTTTCTTTCCGTGGGTTTCGTTAAGGCAAAAATCTATGGAAATTTCATGACAATCTCCTGCAGCAGACCCGGTAATGAGGCATGTCTTCCGTCACGTCCTATCTCTAAAAGTCGCAAACTGGATAGCGGTAGCATGTTTGGCTATGCAGAGTCATGCTAAATGGAAATCTGCAGTTTCTGCTTACCCTTGTGGGTGTAAAGTGCGAGCTCTAATACAGGATACGCCCCATTGGATGGAGTAACCTTTTTCGTAGTATGATATGCTATTGGGAATGGTCGTTTCCCACGTTCTGCCGATCGGCAAGCTTTGTCACTATTTAAGTTTTAATGTTTAACCAAATTCGAATAATAATTGTCTATTCCTAAATTGAATAGTAACTACCCGAGTAGAGGTCGAACCCATTAAAATAATTGTTAAATATTATCCCATTTGCTATGTGAATTAGAATTTTACTTGATTGAACTTTGTGATATCCGCGGACAGCGAATCGATATTTTTAATTTAATGACTTTGTGTAAACATCGATGTGAATTGGTTAATAGGCGATTGTAATGAATCGAGCAAAGGACCATAGCGGTAAGAAAGTCAATACCTGCTGTCATAAGCAATATTTTAAATTTTTATTACATTTGACGTAAGTTGTAAGATTTTAAATGCTTTAAAATCGATGAACAAACAATTAAAGAAAAATAATATGCATGCTACCTGGCGTACCTTAACCACCGTTCCATGAAAGTGCCAACAATACCCAGCTTGCCGTAAATGCATGCCAATGCCAGGCGGAATGGTGTACGCAGTACCAGTAGCCCCACGATAGAGATTTAGCTCCCCATTACAAGTCTGTAAAGCCAGCATTTGTAAAGTAGTGCCCAATGCTGAACAGAGGCCTTCTTCCCAAATATCGGAAGCCGGGAAGGTTCTCCTCGATGCCCCAGTTGGCGGACTTCACATGTCCACGAAATATATTGTATATTCCTATTATATTCTTAGTTTCCTTACGATATTTCCCTTAAACGTTCAAATAATACAGAGAGATAACTAGTTAACATAGACCTCCCCCGTGGATTGCAACGAAGCACGGTCCTGAACCACATATACCCATCGACTTCACGTATCACTGCGCAGGTTGTCGCTCCCTCTGGTTACAACTGGGGCTCCACGACCTCCGCGGCCGGTACATCACTACCATATCCCTGGTTCTGATAGATATCAACGTTGTATATTTAAAACCGAGCAAAACTCTTTTGACATTAAACTTCCTAGAGCATCAATGTTTCATGATGATCACTAGTTTGCTCTAAGATCTAGAAGGACCCGCGTAAGAGAACACACAGCACGACGCTTCAAGATTATGAACACAGTCTGCAGTCTGTGTTCATAATCTTGAAGCGTCGGGAACATAAAAACAAAATAAAACGCAAGAAATGATTACGAGCATAACTCTTTTAAAGAATATTAAATAAAGACTATATTTTAAAAGAGAACTTAAAATATTAAGTTTAGGTAAACTTAAAAACAACCTAAAAACCTCGTAAGCTACATCAATAAAACCGTAGCCAAAAAGGAAAAGAAAACTTGGCAGTTGGCTTCGGGCCAGTCATATACAATTTCTGAATCACCCCGCCTTTAGATATTCCGAGCTAAAAGCGTAGCAAGCAGCGTTAGCTTTACACGATAAAAATAAGTTTTTTAACACCATTTATCATACGTGGGCTGTGGGGGGATCCCCCCTTGTCATCTCTTTCTCCAAACACCAAGTTCGCCTGCACGTGGTTCGTTCCATATGCATCGTTTTGTACGTGGTAAAGCCGAGCGGTGGCTTTCGGTGGTGCTGGATTGGGCCGCCTCGACCGGGGTAGTACCACGACCTCGCAGAATACCGACGGGGAGTAGAGGCGTCTTCGTTCGGTGAGTCAGGTAACCGGAGGCTTACTCCACCTTTCTCGGAGACGGGAAACCTTCGGGGCCTCGGAGAAGGGAAAGGAGGAGTGGTTCTGCATAAGGTTTAAGCTAAATATTAGTATAGATGAATAAATTAACTAGAGAACGGCAGGGGACGGCGTCTGCGGGAGTGAATGCCACTTTTTTATTAGCTCTTGTGCCTAAAGCCACTCGGTGACAACGCAACATTGTAACAACTAAACTAAATGAAAATGCAACTTACGTAGCGTTTATTTTGAGCGGAGTGAGGAACCAGCTTTGGGACATGTAACTGTTTTATACCTGGTAGAGCCAAGCGGCGGCTTTTGGCCCAGCTCAACCGGGGTAGTACCACGACCTCGCAGAATACCGACGTGAAGTAGAAGCATCATGTGCTTCTGCGTTTCGTTCGGTAAGTGAGGTAATTGGAGGCCTACTCCCTCTCCCCATCCCCTCGCCTCATCCTCCTTCCCGTCTTTCAAATATCAACGTACATCTGCAACTCCTCTGGTGTTGCTATCTTCCCACATAAAATAAATGCAGATCATACAAATTAAAATCGTGTAAAAAACATAAGTAATAATGAAAATTTCCGTTACTTTTTTTTAACCTCTTACGGAGGAGCAACAGACGAAATAAAACTCCGAATTCATCGTCTTTTGAAAAAAAATTTGTTATCAAAATGTAGGATTAAATTACGTTTTTTTTTTAATTATTGTTATGTGCATATTGTACAGACGCTCACATTTTTTTTATTAGATCGTGGTGACACAGGATCTAACAGTCCAACAGATGGTAAGTGGGCTACTTCATCCCATAGACACCAGCAGGACAAGGGAGCACCACAAGGAACAAGGACTTCGATCGAACGAGGATACAGGTGCAACACCTCTGAGTAATAAGACGGAGTTGTTCACGGCCCGTAATCACACTGGCTCTCCGTACCTTATCCGACCGGAGCACATCAGCGGTCAACTGCTGATTCGGGTACCCACCCAGACGGAGAAGGTGCCTGCCGTCTAGAAAAACTACATATTATTTTTGAACCTTATTCCAGAGTGATAAAGTGCACATTTGTAATCTCGCCCCGAAAAGGGTCAAAAACGAAAACACTTTATAGGATTCACTGCGCTGAAGTAATAATCATTAACACTCCGCTGAGAGTTACTTTGTCCATCGAAATTATGTTAATTAGCTCAGTTCTTCAGTATTTAATCACTAATTAAATTTCTATGTTAAAATAATAATTTAAGCTGTGCTTAAATATATTCATTTTCATTTATTAGTTTATAAAATACCTTGCTTGTTCAGGAGTAGGGCACTCGGGTTCGATTCCCGATGCCGGCAACGTTAAAACTCAAGTCAATTGTAATTTATCACACGCTGAAAGGAAGGAGACCATCGTGAGATTGTATATATTCACGCCTCGTTCCCAACGGTGTAGGCAGAGACAATCTTCTTCCACTTGCTACGGTCCTGACATATGTCTTTCGCTTCTTCCACTCTCATCGATCTTCGCATGCATGCTCGTTCGTTTAGAGTACTAGAGTACTATCGTGAGATTTCGGAGATATAATAAAAAAATATTCGATATATAATTTTTTTGTCCGTTTAGTAAATTGAAATAACCCCATGTTGTATAATTTCTCTACGGTTTCTTACATACTATTATTTGAGTATATTACATTTTGTAGGTGGTATTTAACTTTTTGCCTAGGTACCACTCTCTTCACTAATAGGTTAGAGTATAATGATGCCGTTTTAATTCAATGGCCACTTTGAATTAAAATGAAACCAGAATGACTTTTTTCCACAAAAACTATATTATAAATTAAAAAACTATTATTTTTACAATTAGTATTTTTTTTATGCAAGAGACGGCAAACGAGCAATCGGTTCACCTGATGGTAAGTGATTACCGTCGCCAACATACATCTGCAACACCATAGATGCTGCAGGTGCGTTGCCGGTCTTTAAGGATATTTGGGAGATGGGAGGAAGGAGGAGGAGAATAGGGAGAGGGTGTGGGCCTCCGGTTACCTCACTCACCGACCGAAAAGCAGAAGCACAAGCCTCTACTTCACGCCGGTATTCTGCGAGTCCTCGGTACCAACCCGGTCGAGCCGGCCCATTCGAGCAGCAGCTAAAGCTGCCGCTTGGCTCTACCACGCTACAAGTATTTGAGTTACACCTCAAAAATTAGCATCGTGGTTCTAACGCAGCAGAGTCAGCGCCCAATATCAATGCAGCGTTTGGAGAGGATACGACTAAGGAGCGCGCTGTGCGCTTTTGGTTCAATCGCTTTCGTAGTGGAAGCTTCGACTTGAAGAATGAACCGCGAGGAAGACCAGGAAGACCAAGAAGTTAAATAACGATGAATTAAAACTAATGGTGGAAATCGAACCTTATCAAATAACCAACAGAATTAGCTCACAATATTGACTCTTTTCCAACAAATTGATAAAATTAAACAACTAGAGAAATGAGTACCTCGTGAATTAACTGATATGCATAGAGCTCACATAGAAGCTTGCTTTGTTGTGATGAGTAGGTACAGAAATGAAGGGATTTCGGACAGTATTGTGACATGAGATGTAAAACTAGATTCTCTACGATAAACTTTCACTCAGGAAAGGGTACAAAATGCCTTCATAGAGTTTGTAGAGATCCTAATTTAACTATAATACTAACTTAATCGAAGTTTTCTGCCACGCACTTCGACTTTATGGAATCAGCTGTCGCCAGCAGTATATCCGAACAGTTACGACTTAGGGAGCTTCAAGAAAAGAGCTTATTCCTTCCTTAAAGGCCGGCAGCGCATCTGTAGCTCCTCTGGTGTTGTGGATGTTCGTGGGCGTCGGTGATCACTTACCATCAGGTGAGCCGCACGCTCGTTTGCCCCCTTCTTCTATAAAAAAAAAACACCCGCAGAGTTCTCTCGCAAAGGCTTAAGAACATTTAAATGTTCTTCCCTCGAGTGGGCAGAAATATATAGACAATGAGGGTATATACTTCGATTATATAAAGTTCAAAGATTCAGTATAAAACGTTAATTTCATACTTTAACGAATTACGGGTATGAAAGAAATAGAGAGCCAGTACAATTACAGGCTTTGAAGTATTTCATCTCAATCCACAGAGGTGGAAACGTTATTCAATTGAAGTGGTTGACAAGCAGGGGCGGATCTGGCCTTCAGGTTAGGGTATGGTCATGGGTTAGGATTTGTAATCACCACCCGATGTTTCGATAGAACCTAAGGTACGTATAGCATGTACTAATATGTACGTATTGTACGTACCCTTGTATCTTATGTTTGAGATTAAATGTTTACTTAAATGCATTTCATCACCGGAAAAGACACTGAGCTGCTACAGCGGTTGAAGAGGAATAGAATGTGGTACCGTGGTAGATGAATACCAAACCATCTCAAAAAAAAGTACAAGAACGAACTGAAGGTTGTGGCCATGACCCTAATGACTCCATACGTGAATCCGCCACTTGTTTGCAAGTCCATGGGCTGCAGAAGCAACTAACCATCAGACGGACTGTATATCTAGTGTCTGTGACTATGTACCATAGTGTTTTAAAAAAAAAACATTACCATAAACATAAACCAGAAAAAGACTTTTAGCAAACAGCGATTAGAATTTAACGCCATCAGATGTTATTCACCGAAGTGCTGTCTAAACGTTGTGTTACCTTTAAATGCCTCGTAAAAGCACAAGCAGAAGGAGCGTGTACATGGTTTTTATTAGGAGGCGAGTTGTAAACACAAATGTACAGAAGCCAGTCAATTACTCTTGTTTCGTAGTAAAAGTAATTGCGAACTATAAAATTATACTTTCACTTCTACCTGGAATTGTTTACTTGACTTAATTTTTAGTATGTTTTGGGTTTGCAGGAAAGTGTATTCTCTTTCTCTCTCTGTCCAGAAAGAGTGAGAAGAGAGAGATATACAGAGACAGATCTCTGTATATCTCTCTCTTCTCACTCTTTCATGGATTCCACAGGATAATGAAAAAGAAAAGAACCGATGAAGTTGTCGGTCTTTCCAGCTGATTTTAGCCACGTCGACCACTTCCGAACAGTGTTGACAATTATTAACTGCTCGAAAACGATTTATTTTTATTTATGCATATACACATATATGTAATTGGTTTCTCTAATGGCGGCTCTAACGATTTGGATGAAATTTTGCATTTAGATAATGTTTTACTTCACAAGTTTATCTTGATATTTGTCATCCCATGTCAATTAATTAAAATCACATGTTTGCAATCAGATAAACGTCATCTCATAGAAGATCGTGTGAAACGCAGAAGCACAAGATGCCTCTACTTCACGCCGGTATTCTGCGAGGTCGCGGTACTGCCCCGGTCGAGCCGGCCCATTCGAGCAGCAGCAAAAGCCGCCGCTTGACTCTACCACGATTGAAATTGGAATTGAACCTATATACATTCAAATCAACTGTCAAACATTACAATCAAAATGTATTCTCGCGGACTCATCTTAAAACAGCTCTCTGAAACATTTCCAAATTTGATTGACTTGGAAGGAAAGGGTTTTATGCCAGTCTTCTTCTTCATATTTTATGATTCACTCCGCGATATTACTGGACGGTGCTATTAAATATTAATACGTGCTGCTTAGTGCCGTGATTGGTCAGGGGTGGTGAGCTCGCTTTAAATACGCATGTAGCGGGAGTTCGAATGCCGCGGATACCATTTAGAATTGTTGATTGCAATAAAATAGACAAATCCGGTAACTGGGCTCGACATTAACAGATAAAACAATTATTCTAATGAAAGTATAGCCTGGATAATTATTTGTTATTTGTTGGGGAAAAAGGTTCTCGAGTGGCAGCCACGTACGGGCAAACGCAGGGTAGGACGACCCCCCACAAGATGGAGTGACGACCTGCGCAGTGTTGCGGGAAGTCGATGGATGCAGGTGGCTCAGGACCGAGCTTCGTGGCAATCTTTGGGGGAGGCCTATGTTCAGCAGTGGACTTCTGATAGGCTGAAATGATGATGATGATGATGATGAATAAATTCGTCGCTTTGTCTAACGTTAAATGATTAAGAGATGAAGACGGGCGTTGTCAAGTTGAATTTCTTTAAGTGGCAATTGTAATAATTTAATTTTAACCCACTCTCTCAATATATTAAACTTGACGTGTCGTCAACCCGTCAGTGATATTCTGACATATTATTTTTGTTACAATTGGTCGGGGTACATATGGTTTGTTCATATTTTATAAATAAAAAGTTGCAGTAAAATCTCTTAGGTTGTACTGTTGGTATCTGGCTGGTTTTGATATCATTAAATAAAGGACATTTTAAAAACGGAAAAATAAAAAGTATAAACGGTTTCCCGCCATTTTTCTATTATTTTTCTGTCCGCCAAAATGAGCGAATCTAACGAATAAACGAAATAAACAAATTAAATAACTTGTTTCGCGAAAATAAAACTAGAATGTCTATGGACGCATGCAATTTTGTAGCACAAAATTGGTTTAAGCGTTTTCAGTTCAGGAATTTCGATGTTAAAAATGAAGCTCGCTCTGGTCGAACTGTCACGGGTAAAGTCGATGCCATTTTTAAAAAAGTGCAGCATGTTAGTATTTACGACATAGCTGAAGCTGGCTCTAGGGTTGATCACAAAACAGTTTTGACCTATTTGAAAAAGTCAGGCTATGAGAATATTAATAATATGAGAAGCTAAGGACTTACTATTATTAAGGCCTCAGGTACATAAGGTAGTAAGAAGTCAAGACATCTATTTTAGTAAGTTGTCAACAACGTGACAAGTGGTGAGCTTGTCGTCAGCTTAGTTTTCAAATCAACGATACAATTAAATTTCAAAAAATCAAATTTTCTACGTGGTAGAGCCAAGCGGCGGTTTTTGCTGCTTCTCGAATGAGGCAGCTTGACCGGGGAAGTATCTACGGCCTCGCAGAATACCGACGTAAAATTGAGACATCTTATGCTTCTGCTTTTCGTTCGGTGAGTCAGGTAACCGGAGGCCCACTCGCCCCTCCCCGACTCCCCTCCCTATCATTCCTCCCATCACCCAATTATCCTGAACGGTCGGCAACGCACCTGCAGCTCCTATGGTGTTGCAAATATATGTTGGTGACGGTATTCACCATCAGGTGAGCCGTAATCTCGTTTGTACAAGTCGAAATACTCATTAGTACAAGCAGGTATGGTGACTAATGAATGAGAGAAATAATTTTTTTTAACATAAAACATGTGACAATTTATGTTCAATGAATCCATAGGCCCTTGAACTTATGAAAACTGAGATCTAGAAGCCAGATGATAAATATTATTCATATGTTAAGCATATGTACCTAACTTAATTCAAGGTCAATTTGTAGAGATAAAATCGGTTGATTAATTTCGAAGATTTTGAACTCGAACTTTTGAGTAGTAGAATGAAGAGCCGTGAGCCATAAACGCTCTTAAAGAAAAAAGTGGTACATTCGCTCTTACACTTTGTCAACTTAGCAGAAGCAAGTAAAACCCACAATTTACACGTACTTACAAGAGAAATGTTCCAACTGAATAAATTTAAAACCTTTAAAAAGTTCATTATTTTCAAAAAAGTACTAATTTTTAATATCTTTTCTATCGCCAGCAGGTGGTGGTCATGGGGAGCAGCACAACTTCGGACAAGACTATCAATACCAGCACGGATTCTGCCGCCACCGCTCTCACCTCCGTCACTGGCACCGACGACTCCATGGACGCCGAGCCAGATCCACCTGAAGTCCAATCCCAGCCCCCGAGCCTCATCGACGCCGATCCCACACCAATACAACCCCATCCGAACCCACCGAGCACAGCACCACCCCATTACCATCGACCGCAGAACAGCTGCGAAATCGATTCGCCCGCTTTCACCAAACCGCAGTCGGCGACCGATGTGATAGAGTCGCCGAGACCGGGACCTGGACCGGCACGGTTTGTCTTCGACGTGCCACTCCCCGAACCGAAAAGAGCCGAAACGAAACCCAGAAATAAAACGCAAGTGAGTCAGCCCGGCGGCCAGTCCACTTCGATACAGATTCCCTTCGACCCCAAGTTAGAGCCACCGAAGAGTCCAAAAGCGAACCAAACGAAATATGAAACGCATTTCATATTCGAGCCGGAACCGACGAAGAGGCGAGGTAGTGAGCCAAGAGTTAAGAATAAACAGAAAATGGACAAGCAAGAATACTACAAGGACGAGGTTGCTAAATTAAGGAGACAACTTGAGGGCACTGAAGTTTTTACAACGTCCAGAAGACGCTCATCGGCACATCAGCATTCGGTCCCACCGCCATCTTCTCGAAGACAATCTACCGGTGAGTTTTACATTTTAAATAACGAAGTTTTAATTACTCCTTACTGCGTCATAGTTTTGGATCAAGTTCGGAGACAAAACTTTCGCGAAACACTTTTCCGGTTTTAATCTGAATGCTTTGGAAGTGATTCGGTATCTGACCGTACCTCGGGTTCTCATGCATACATAGAATGTTGGAATGCGAACGTGCCCGTGTGTTTAAAAAAAACTTATGTGTGTACTTATGTACGCACGTAAAAAGTTATACTTCTTCAGCGTAACAAAACCAAAATAACTAATAATAATACCACTTTTAACACGACTTCTCATAATAACAAAACCAAAATAACTAATAATAATACCACTTTTAACACGACTTCTCATAATAACTAAACCATAATAACTAATAATAATACCACTTTTAACAGGACTTCTCATATTAACAAAACCAAAATAATTAATAATAATACCACTTTTAACACGACTTCTCATAATAACAAAACCAAAATGTCTAATAATAATACCACTTTCAACAGGACTTCTCATAATAACTTAACCATAATAACTAATAATAATACCACTTTTAACAGGACTTCTCATAATAACTTAACCATAATAACTAATAATAATACCACTTTTAACAGGACTTCTCATATTAACAAAACCAAAATAACTAATAATAATACGACTTTTAACGACTTCTCATAATAATAAAACCAAAATAACTAATAATAATACCACTTTTAACAGGACTTCTCATAATAACAAAACCAAAATAACTAATAATAATACCACTTTTAACACGACTTCTCATAATAACAAAACCAAAATAACTAATAATAATACCACTTTTAACAGGACTTCTCATATTAACAAAACCAAAATAACTAATAATAATACGACTTTTAACAGGACTTCTCATAATAAATTATCATTCACCATGATATATAATTTAAAATCACACACAAATACACATGTATATTTATGTATGAATATATTCTTCTATGTCCACTGATATAAAACACGTGTTGTAGATTAATTTATATTTGAATAACTACCTTGAATAATGTTATCAGCTCTCACGAAAACTTGACAGACAATTACCAACTAACTTCATGGTGTCGCTTTTTGGTGTCGGTGTGCGCGCACATCCTAATAATTCTCTCTTTCTCCCAAACGTATCAAAAGTGGTATAGCTTTAATAATAATGATTTCCCATTCTCTCAACATTGAGAAGCTGGTACCGGGTGATGTTGATTTGCTTTTCTTTACATGCTCCCACAGCTGCACAAGTCCACGTCACAGCGAACCCCCTCGACTCGGCGACAGCTACGATACCCGCGGGACGCACTACAATCGTGGTGCAGCAGCCGTCTCTCTCCCTCGACTATGGCGGATGCTCGACGATACTCGTCCGCGACGGAGAAGATGCCGGAAGACGCAAGAGCAGAGTCTGCAGTGATCACATACAACAACTCCTCGATGTCACCAGTCAGTTCACCTCGGAAGATCTGCACGAATTTGATAAAAGGTAAGAGTCGCGATGACCAATCGACCAACCAAACTCATCCCGTGGACTTTATAACGGACAACTCAGGGCCTGGAAAATATCATGGTGTCCGACAGAATCAATCTCAACATTAACCATCAGGGGATGGTTAGCAGCGTCTGGAGTGCGAGGCGTATACGCGACAGTTGTGGCTTATTCCAGGTATGTTTGCTCCGAGCACGGCAAGGACTCTCCTAGAACTGATCTTGTTCTAGAAGAGTTAAGCATCACGCTAATTAGATTTCTAAGATCATTAAGTTACTCATCTTGATCGTAGCCAGTCACAATTCTATTGCCTAAAGTCAACCCCAAAGATTGATTAACGCATGGTCTGGTGCCACCTGTATTGATCAACTTCCCTCAACACTGAGCGGGATATTAAATGCACTGCACCGTTACATGATAAGTAATTACAAGGTTTCTCTTAATTCAGTAGTTGCCTATATCAAGCAATGGACTACTAGAAATATATGATAATGACTTACATGAGGAGAAGGCTAAACATCACCATCTTTCTTTAAATGCTTTTAATCTCCAATACACCTCGTTAAAGCCTCGCCAAGGCCTTTAGTCAACCAGCAGAGTGTGCAGAAAGTGTTCTATTCCAAAAAAGTAGATTACTAGATAGTAGACAGCTTCTCTGCATTGGAGTCGTCTGAATAATGAGTGGTGAAACCACTTATGGGTTCCACTTTGAAGGATACACCGAACCCGTATAATTACAGGCTGTGAGGCATTTCATTTCATTCCAGGCTTATGTTCAGACTTGTGATAGGCTGAAATGACGATGATGAGGCATTCCATATACCTCCTTCGATCGAAGTTATTTGCTGGAGTCCATGGGCTTCAATGGCTAATTATCATCAGGTGGACTCTTAGTTAATTTTTTACCCCAATTCTATAAAAAAAAGATCTTTTTTATGGAAATGGGAACACAGAAACAGATGATGCATCTATTTCACGCCGGCATTCTGCGAGACCGCGGTTCTCCCCTGGTCGAGGCGGCCCATTCATGCTGCAGCAAAAGCCGCCGCTTGGCTCTATCACGTACAAGATTTATTAATTCTTTATTAGGTACGGCAGCCCTCATCATTCTCGCTCGCAGTCGGTGAAGGCGGCTCGCTCCAGGACCGGCGAGAGGCAGCTGCTCGGACTCCCCCAGCAGCGGGCGCGCGTGGCGTCCATGCCCAACACGGGCGTCGAGGAGGAGTATTATCGACTTCGGCATTTCAGTATTACGGGTAAGATTGGCGGTTTTTTTTTAAGATCCGGGCTAATTTTCTAGTTTAACATATTTTATGAATTTCTTCGCTTTAACAACTAAAATTCCTTTTTAATGATGGATATATTGCCGTGTATTAGTTGCCTGATGCCATAAGTGAGTCGCCAACCTCCGAGACGTGAGTATGGCCTCCGGTAGTCGGTGGAATATATGCCATACCTTAAATACTCAGTGCGTTGCCAGGTTGGGTGCCTGCTACTGAAGTCGCCAACCGACCTGATGCGTTGTGATTATGGCGAATCCTTTCGACTTGGAGAGGCTTTTGTCCAGCTGCGTTCTGCTAAAAGGATAAGATTAAGATTTTATTGTGTAGAGAATATCACCTTGAAACATCTAGAATTTTCATCTTTATGAACTTTTACGCCATTTTCCTTAAACTTGTTTGACTCAACGTTCTTATTGCAGGCAAAGGAGTCATCAACCGAGGAGATTCTCTCCGCTCCAGGCGGTCGAGATCTAATACGTCTGTAGCATCCAGCGCTTCCAGCACTGAAGCAGTGACCAGAGCCTCCGCCCCTTGCTCGTTGGCTTCCTCCAGGTATTCACTATTTGCTTATTATTATTTTATTGTCAATAATTCAGTTAATAATACTTCTTTCTTTCTTTATCAGCGATCAACTTTCTTTCTTTATTCACTGCTGGCCTTAGGTCTTTCCGTGAAAGCGCCAACTTAAGCTACCATGCTATTCGTGAAGGATTTGCCCATCCGCACAACGCCAGGCAGACGAATTGGTTGACGCAGAACCCTCAAACTGGAGACGCTGCTCCCTCTCATTGGTCGGTCGTATTTGGGTTCGGCTGGATAGATTGACCACCGTCAGTCGACCGTCAGAGTCTCGTCTGTCACTGAACAGGTTACGCCGTGTGCATGTGCACGGTAAATAAAGTAAAGTAGCTGCCTGTAAGTTCCCACAGCTGGACAGATATTTAAAGGCGGATTGGCGGAATTCACATGTCGTCGAAATAATATTTTTTATTATTTCTCAGATATGCAGGTTTCCTCACGATGTTTTACTTCACCGCCGAGAACTTGGTAAACAAAGGACTTAAAAATTAAAATAAAGCGAGCGCCCTGACCACTGGGCGACCACGGCACTGGTGCGTGTACATTTGGTATATTCCCCTTCAACAATAGTTGATGATGATGAAGCATGTACTCTGCTGAGCGAGCTTGCGTGTATCCATGTGTGTGTGACGTCGAGTGTGCATCTTTCAGTTGTTGGTTCACGTCGATGTTGTTACTGCGTACAGGGACTCGTCGGCCGGGCTCAGCGCGTACCGGGTGCTGGTGGTGGGCGCGGCCGGCGTGGGCAAGTCCAGTCTCATCGGGCAGTTCATGACGTCCGAGTACTTGCACGCCTACGACACGAGCATCGGTGAGACTGCACTTGTAGAAAATGTGATGAGTGCACTACATGTAGGCGTTAGAGCCGAGCGGTGGCTTTAGCTGCTGCTCGAATGGGCCGACTCGACCGGGTTGGTACCGCGGCCTCGCGGAATACCGGCACGAAATAGAGGCACCTTATGCTTCTGGCCCACTCCCCTTACCTATCCCTTATCGTCATCCTCCCTCCCAACGTCCGATAGACAATTACCAACCAACTTCATCGTGTCCCTTGAAGGTGTTAGTGTGCGCCCGCATCGTCAAAATTCACTCTCATCATTTTTGCCAAACGCGCCAAAAGAAGTATAACTTCAAAAAAAAATTATCTTTAGCCAAACGTAGAATTGACGGTCATGTTGCTAGCGTCAACGTGTTCCGTCAGCTAATGCAGACTCTCTCGAAAGACGTGTCTTAGGAGTGACATACGACCATTAGTGTCCAACGAGGATGGAAAGGAAAATTCCAAAACCGTCTTCGAGAAAACCAAAAAATTTCAGCCTCTATATATTTGTCTTACTCGAGCCATACTTGCAACAATAATGTTACGAGCTACGGGTTGCGAGATTGGACTAACATTGGTTTCTAATTGTCTTCCTGATATTAACCAATCCTCTGTCGTTTCTTCCTTTTTCTTCGTGATCTTCCACTTCCACTCACTTCAGAATACGCTTCTGAACTGCCTTTAGCGCGCTCCAGTGCTCCTTATATAGTCCCGAATGTCGATTATATTCCAGAATATTCACAAAACGGCATTTAATTTTTATTGAAGAAATGGGCTTATATTTCGACCAGTGTAAAGCCACCCTTATTTACCAATCAAGGAGTTTTATTAATCTACTGGTAATTTATAAAAAAAATTTTGGTTTTTTTTGTCATTCGAAGACGTAAAAGTTGACAAGACAATATCGGTCATACGTTACCATAATTTTAAAGATAAATATTTTTCACTATTTGAAGGTTACGGAGCAGTTAATAAAACGCGTTGAACAGTACCACCAGCGTTTATTGACTGCCTGATAAGTCAGAGCTACTTGTAGAAAACATTATTGACATCTACCAACATACATATGTTACAGATGGAATCTATTTTGAAATGAAACTCGAGACCACGGCCGCTGTAAAGACAAAAAAGACATTTATTCCCGCACTTACAACATCTACACATATAGTACATGATCTGGTGATACATAACAATAACAAAGATAACAAAACAAAAACAAATAAAGAATTTGAATATGAAATAAAAGTATTGCTAAATAAATAAATATATGTCACAAGGAATTTGTGTGTTGTGATAAAGGACTCGAAGCGGCGGAAATAAAAAAACAAAATTAAATAAGTAATATAACAATAGTTCCATTTCCAATCTGTGGCATTCGTCGACGCGTGTATACAAGAACTCATTACAGAATCTCTATCTTTGTACATATTGAAATATAACAATAGTTCCATTTCCAATCCGTGGCATCTGTCGACGCGTGTATACAAGAACTCATTACAGAATCTCTATCTTTGTACATATTGAAATATAACAATAGTTCCATTTCCAATCTGTGGCATTCGTCGACGCGTGTATACAAGAACTCATTACAGAATCTCTATCTTTGTACATATTGAAATATAACAATAGTTCCATTTCCAATCCGTGGCATTCGTCGACGCGTGTATACAAGAACTCATTACAGAATCTCTATCTTTGTACATATTGAAATATAACAATAGTTCCATTTCCAATCCGTGGCATTCGTCGACGCGTGTGTATACAAGAACTCATTATAGAATTTATCTTTGTACATATTGAAATATAACAATAGTTCCATTTCCAATCCGTGGCATTCGTCGACGCGTGTACACAAGAACTCATTATAGAATTTATCTTTGTACATATTGAAATATAAATAATAGTTCCATTTCAATCCGTAGCATTCGTCGACGCGTGTATACAAGAACTCATTACAGAATTCTATCTTTGTACATATTGAAATATAACAATAGTTCCATTTCCAATCCGTGGCATTCGTCGACGCGTGTATACAAGAACTCATTACAGAATCTCTATCTTGTACATATTGAACATAACAATAGTTCCATTTCAATCCGTGGCATCTGTCGACGCGTGTATACAAGAGCTCATTACAGAATCTCTATCTTGTACATATTGAAATATAATAGTTCCATTTCAATCTGTGGCATTCGTCGACGCGTGTATGCAAGAACTCATTATAGAATTTATCTTTGTACATATTGAACATAACAATAGTTCCATTTCCAATCTGTGGCATTCGTCGACGCGTATACAAGAACTCATTACAGAATTTATCTTTGTACATATTGAAATATAACACAGTTCCATTTCCAATCTGTGGCATTCGTCGACGCGTGTATACAAGAACTCATTACAGAATTCTATCTTTGTACATATTGAAATATAACAATAGTTCCATTTCCAATCTGTGGTATCTGTCGACGCGTATACAAGAACTCATTACAGAATTTATCTTTGTACATATTGAAATATAAATAATAGTTCCATTTCCAATCCGTAGCATTCGTCGACGCGTGTATACAAGAACTCATTACAGAATTTATCTTTGTACATATTGAAATATAACAATAGTTCCATTTCCAATCCGTGGCATTCGTCGACGCGTGTATACAAGAGCTCATTACAGAATCTCTATCTTTGTACATATTGAAATATAAATAATAGTTCCATTTCAATCTGTGGCATTCGTCGACGCGTGTATACAAGAACTCATTACAGAATTTATCTTTGTACATATTGAAATATAAATAATAGTTCCATTTCAATCTGTGGCATTCGTCGACGCGTGTATACAAGAACTCATTACAGAATTCTATCTTTGTACATATTGAAATATAATAATAGTTCCATTTCAATCCGTGGCATTCGTCGACGCGTGTGTATACAAGAACTCATTATAGAATCTCTATCTTTGTACATATTGAAATATAATAATAGTTCCATTTCCAATCTGTGGCATTCGTCGACGCGTGTTTACAAGAACTCATTACAGAATCTATCTTTGTACATGTTGAAATATAACATTAGTTCCATTTCCAATCTGTGGTATCTGTCGACGCGTGTATACAAGAACTCATTAGAATCTCTATCTTTGTATATTGAAATATAATAGTTCCATTTCAATCTGTGGCATTCGTCGACGTGTATACAAGAACTCATTACAGAATTTATCTTTGTACATATTGAAATATAACATTAGTTCCATTTCCAATCTGTGGTATCTGTCGACGCGTGTATACAAGAACTCATTACAGAATCTCTCTATCTTTGTACATATTGAAATATAAATAATAGTTCCATTTCAATCTGTGGCATTCGTCGACGCGTGTTTACAAGAACTCATTACAGAATCTCTATCTTTGTACATATTGAAATATAAATAATAGTTCCATTTCCAATCCGTGGCATTCGTCGACGCGTGTGTATACAAGAACTCATTACAGAATCTCTCTATCTTTGTACATATTGAAATATAACAATAGTTCCATTTCCAATCTGTGGCATTCGTCGACGCGTGTATACAAGAACTCATTACAGAATCTCTATCTTTGTACATATTGAAATATAACAATAGTTCCATTTCCAATCTGTGGCATTCGTCGACGCGTGTATACAAGAACTCATTACAGAATCTCTATCTTTGTACATATTGAAATACCATTGTCTAGTTGTATATGTGATCTCATGTTTATTCCTACCCGTAGATGATGAGTCTGGCGAGAGATCGGTTTGCGTTCTACTGGCGGGAGAGGAGTCGGAGATCACGTTCCTGGATTCGCCTCCGGAGCATATGATTGTAAGTTCAACTCCATGTCTATGTGTTTCTTTTATTTTACACATGCAAACATAGTTGTGAGCAGCGCCTGCACGTGACGCTCTGCGGAGCATACTCTTAGAGGCCTTTAATTATCTCATATTTGATGAATTAAAATTATTAAAGAAAAAAAAACATAGGCTAACTAACAGAAATTCTTCCATCTGTTTCTTTTCCGTCAGAGAAACCTCAGTACGAGACGGTGGTAGAATTAACACAAAAGCGTATTATTAACAGGGAATGAAGAATTCCTCCAAACCAACGAATGAAAAGACTAAATTACGTAACGTAAAGTAAGTAAGGCAACATAGTATTTTCCAACGCGGTAGAGCCAAGTGACTGCTTAAGCTCCTGCTCGAATGGGCCGGCTCGACCGGGATAATACCACGACCTCGCAGAATACCGGCGTGAAGTACAGGCTTCTTCGTTTTGTGAGTGAGGTGACCGGAGACCCACTCATCTAGGCTGGATGTGGATTTCTCCAATTATGTTTTAAAGCCTGCAACGCATCTGCAGCTCCTATGGTGTTGCGGCTGTACGCTGGCGCCGGTAATTACTTACCATCGGCTGAACCGCTTGCTCGTTTGCCGCCCATTAAGCTAAAGCTTTAAAATAAAGCTTCTGCGTTTAACACGAAGAGTTTTGACAGATTCTAGTATCGGTTTAGTATTTGTTCAACCATTTGTTAGCCGTTTTGAGCATCATCGCTACATTATACGATGGTCTCACCTCATTTATTGCATGTAGCAGTCATTTTGCATTGTGCGTCGCGATGTGGACCAAATCGGATGCGAGAAAATTTGTGATAATATTAGGAGAGTCTGGTTAGGAACCACACTCTGAAGCTAGACAATAGTACAATTAGAGATAGTATAATAACGGGCTGTGAGGCGTACTGTAATACTCAGGGGAGACAAGGTATCTTACTTAGGCGGAAGCGTTGTCTTACCATCAGGTGGACTTTTATTGTTAAACAAATCTAATAACAAAGAAATGGAAAATCAGATTTTGCATGTTTATCTTCTGGCTCTCCGTTGCATTAACATTTGAGATTTATGTATTACCTGAGACATTCTTATTTACAATATTGGTCATTCGTGTAAAGTTAAAGCTAGCAATCTGTTAATTATATTTATATCAATCTGTTAATATATTAATTGATAATAAAAACATCATATTTTGTTTAAAGCGTTCGAAGTGAATTCATATAAACATTCGCCTTTTTGCATTTTGATCTGTATTTCATTAATAAGTTTCATGCATTTGTATGCAAATATCATTTTTCGTGAAGAATTTCCACTGTCATCAGCACGAGATAATCGAAGGACTCAAAAGCATCGTACAATTTGTGAAATTTAAAGATTTTCTCTCAATGTTTTAATCCCCAGTCATGATTGTTTGAACTGGACATAAAATCATTTATATCAATTTATATAAAGAGAAGGTAAACTCAGAATTCTTTAGCAATTATCATGTAACTACAAAATTAATTGCTGTAAAAACCTTACCTCGAGTGTAAATGGTAGACTCGGGAGAGAAAGACCTAGGCGAACGTTTCACGATCAAATCGGAGACGTTCTGAAAAAAGGCCAGGTCAAGAGTACTCTAAACCAACGAACATGCATGTGAAGATTGATGAAAGTGGAAGAAGCGAAAGACGTATGTCAGGACCGTAGTAAGTGGAAGAAGATTGTCTCTGTCTAACCCCGTTGGGAACAAGGCGTGAATATATACATACATACCTTACCTGCTTGCTAATGCTACTCGACAGATCAGGTGTCTTCATTCCATTACGTAGTATTCTAATAAGCTAGCTAATAGAGACGGTATTCATGGTACACCATCTGCAACACCGGAGGAGCTGCAGGTGCGTTACCGGCCTTTAAAGATATTTGGGGGATGGAACAGATGATGGGGACGGTGGGCCTCCGACTGTCGTCCCTCTATCTTATGAGGCAGACACTTGAGAACCGTTTATAAAGTTAATATATCAAGAAGTTAAGTAATCCTAAATTTCATAATACACCGAACGGCGAGATTAATTTTGGCAATGAACACCGACGTCCATCCTGAACAGAGATTCAAATTGTATGTGAATTGTTACCATTTAAAACAAAGAGAGATGACATAAACGATCCGTATAAGTTAGAGACAATGGAGATGTGGCACCATTTGGATGATGGATAACTAGGGTTGCCACCTGGCTAAGATCTAATTCACTTACTCTTAGAACACTGAAAATTCAACCAAATAACTGTCTCAACGTGAAGTTTCGTCTATCTTGACATATATCTGGCAATCCTCATATTTAAAATGAATTTTTTAAATCATTGAGACACTACATGTCTCACCGGGAACATACTAAAACATTCCTCTTGTTCAATATATTATAAATGATTGTATTTCTATTCGGGGGAGTCGAAGGCATCTAAACCGATGTTTCTGGAAGTGGAACGAGTTAAACGTTTTTCCCGTGACTGCCGTGGTATAATAGTGGTCTATAATAGAGGGCGCTCTTTGAAATTAAAGTGACTAGAGTAACTTGAAAGCGATCTCCGATGCCGACACTTATGATTATGAATAATAAGTCCCCCACAGAGAATTCATAAGACTTCCCGTCTTTCATCGACACACTCACTGTATACATCAACAACAATTTTATTTGATCATTTTGAGATTTCTACGATTTTTTTATATTTGCTACTGTTAGATATATGGCTATGGAAGAATGAGATCTCCTACCACGACCACGTTTTACACAATATCTGTTTTTCACCTAAAATAAATATGTTCGTATGTGACATTCACAAATAAGAGAGCACTCAATATGTAAACGAACCTGTCGAGAACACGTTCGGGCATGTTCGGCGACAGAGTGCCTGCTAAACAAATCACCTTCTGAAGTTAATTTAGAAAATCGATGTTTCGGTTTAAATTTCTAACGTTTTCGCTTTGATGATGTCGTTCACTTTGAAATTCATTTAACACGGTCTTTGTAATTTTGACATGTCAAATACTTGTTCAACACGTAATTAACTCAATTGCGTACTATTAGGCGAAGTAAATATATTGTAAGAAGCTTTTCAAAATATTCTTCATCTACCTACACAAGTCGACAACATAGCATATGGAGAAGAATCTGTCTCGAGCGGCAAACTCATACATTCAAACTCAGTCAAGGACGACCTTGCACAAGATGGTTGAGCACAGTGTCGCTGAATGCAGCCGGCTCAGGGACGTTGCTTTGTGGAAATTCAGAAGCAATTCATCTGGAAAAAGTCCTCCACCATGCTGCAGCGTGGAACTCATACACCTTCTATGTATTCATTGTTTCTCATACAGGCTAGGCCTGGCCTCCTATACCACACACCGTTACCAGTTAATATACCAACAATTTTAGTAGTGCCGGCAATGAAAAACAATTGTACGACATTCAAATCGAGTGCCTGCACATTGTGCCATAAGACTTTAACTTACTTTACCTTGACCTTAACAGCCAAGACTGTTTCTAGTAGGACATCGGACTCTCCCATAAGGAGGATTCGTCACAATCGCCACGCTGGGCTAGTGGATCGGCTACCGCTGTACCAGGACAACACGCTCCTTGGAAGCTGCTGGCCGTCATCGGTCTGCTTAATTTTGGTTTGATATTTTTCGAAATGGTTCCCCCGCCATCTGTCGGTAGCTATTTGCAAGGCTTTTCCCATAGTCGCCTCTTACGACAACGGCGGGAAGAAAGGGGCTGGCAGATTCCTACCCCGATACCATATTGCATACAAGAGCTTTTACAATCCTTGGACTTGATAGGCTTTGGTATGATTATGATGTCATATTCTCCAGACGATATTTACTATGTATTAATATAAATATACTACTACAAGTTAAATTAGCACCCAGTAAGTGCCCACAGCTGACCTAAAATGCCTTCGAGCTTTGGGCTTGGAACCGGAAAGGGCCCGCCATATCCACGAAATATTATTGTTAACAATTTTAGTGGTGCCGGCCACCAGGTCACTCGTGCTCTTTGAAACTACAGCCAGTGCTCTGACCACCGGGCTACCACGGCTCTCTCTCCTACTACTGTTTGCACGCAGTAAATAGGGTGGGGGAGAAGATTAGAACGTCTCTATTAAACCAGTTTGATATATTTTGTTCCGATCACAGTCCGACGGCTGTGCGCACGGCTACTGCGTGGTATATTCGACGGCGGACCGCAGCAGCTTCGCGGAGGCTGAGCGGCGGCTGCAGACCCTGTGGGCCGCCGGGCACACGGCCCGCCGGGCGGTCATACTCGTGGGCAACAAGGCGGACCTGGCGCGCTCGCGGGTCGTGCCCACCGATGGTAAGTCGCTTTCGTCTTCTATGCTCCATATAAATGCGAGATTTAATATAACTTGAAGACCGCGTGACTTGGTGGTTAGCTTACACGGCCGTTGAGCGATCTGGCTATGTGCCCCAGCCGGAGTCATTATTCATGTGTCCTTCTGACACTGCATATTCTGATCCATCCTCCGATGGTATCCACCTCCGGCGGCTTCTGCTGCTGCTCGAATGGGCCGGTGCCACTGGCGTTGTAACCATAGCCTTGGAAAAGACCGGCATGAAGCAGAGGCTTCTTCTGCTTCTGTGTTTCATTCAGGTATCGAGGTAACCGGAGGCTCACTCCCCATTTCTCATCCTCATCCTCCCTCCAAACTCCCAAATATGCTTAAAGGCCGGCAACGCACCTGTCATCAGATGAGCCGCTCGTTCATGAAAACGTCATAATCAAATCTGATTACGCGATTTCTCATCATTCATGATTTCAGCCTATCACAAGTCCACTGCTGAACACAGGCCTCCCCAAAGATTGCCACAGAGCTCGCTCCTTTGCCACCTGCATCCATCGACTTCCCACAACACTGAACAGTATCACAGTCACTGGAGTGACGTGGTGAAGGTTTTTTCGACCTATGTGCTACCACTTCAGCTCGCTGATCCTAAAGGATATGCCCTTCTGCTGCTGCGGATACCATCGGTGCAGACTATCACGCAGAGAAACACCGAGCATAGCCCTTTCCTTTGCGCGCGGAGCAACTTTGAGCTTTTTCATGCGGCCTGCAGTGAATTGTAATAAATATTATATTTATTTATAATTTATAAAGCATGATTTTTTAAAGTGTAAATATACTTAGACACTTATAATCTCTGAGTCGGCAGCCAGCTTATAAATAATCTCTCAACATATTATAATCAACTAAAAGCTTTACATTTCTGTCGAGTAACATGAACTTTTTTATTGTTTGCACGGAAATTTTCCTTGAATTCTTTTTTTTTAGCACACAATGCATATCGCAAGCATTATCCCACAAAGTGTCACAACAATAGGTATTCTATTGTAGTGACACGTCATGAGTTATTGAATATTTTAGAAAGCACGAGCGCAGTTATAAATCATAGCGACCAGAAGGCAATCTATCCAATGACTACAAAACATTACCTAAACACTTGGTTGTAACTTTTGTACATATTTGTTTAAATAAAATGCCCATTTAATGACATATACAAGCAGGTTTTGTATTATTAGATTTGCTTATTTTATTTACATTTAGTTTGTCTGTTAGAATGTGATGGATGTAAAAAGAACGATACCTATATCTTTATTTTTTTCTTATATTGTTCAAAGCGTAGAGACAAAAATCACTATAATTATCATAAAGAAGAATTTTTTTTTTTTCATTTCAATAAGTAGTACTCGCGTAAATACAAGATTTTTTTTAAAAACAATAGTACAAGAGAGCCGAGGTAGCCGGGCGCTTAGTTTAGTTTCATTGAGCGCGAGTGATCTGGGTTCGATCCCCAATGCCTGCACCACTAAAATTGTTAATAGCAATTTACCACGTGCTCGGTGGTGAAGCGAAACATCGTGAGGAAACCTGCATCTCTGAGACATAACCAAAAATATTATTTCGAGAATATGTGTAGCCCGCAAACCTGCACTGGAGCAGTGTGGGCGCTTCCCGGCTCCAAAACCCTCACAGATATTTGCCCAGCTGTGGGTACATACAGACTTTACTTTCACTTTGAATACGACAACAGTCGCCAGCGCTCTGACACGCATGACCTTGTCGTCGCCCTAAACCGCTTCAAGCCGGGTGTGTCGTCGCCCGTCTCATCCGTGGGTGAGTAGGTGAGTGCTACGGACATAATAATCGCGAACGTGTTAGTGTACCTACAAATTCGGGTTACATGGCAACCCTAAGTGCTGACCTACGAAAGAATGGGGAAGTCTGCGGCCAAGTGTTGGAAATGAGGAGTAGCACCATAGGTGCTAAGATTGGGACCGGCATTGTGCTCTCCAGCCCAGCGTGGTGAGTGAGTAGACTGTTATTAGCGCCTATGGAGAGGCGTTTATTCATCAGCGACCTTGAAGAATATGATGAGTTAATGAAAAAAAGTAAAGTAAACATCCATGTAAATTTCCAACGGAGCGGGACGTTAACATGTAAAGGCTCAGCTGCTGTCAATATTTGAGAAGGTTTTTCGGAGACGGGAAGGGTCCGCCTCGTATCGTGATCCCATAATGGAGCTAAAATTCCACGGATTTTTTATATTCTGACCTCGAGCATTTTTTTTATTTATTTAAGGAAATATGGTCATACTCTTACGCAAACCGAAAATAAATCGAATGCAGTTATTGAGAAGGCGCTCCCGTTTAGTAAGACGATATTGCGGTGGATCTGGGTAACACGAATCTGTATAGTCGATAATGGGTAGAACAATTGAATGGACCAGCAAGAGTTTGGTTTTCAAAGGTAGGTGGTATTCTAGAGACGATAAAGAGAGGGCAAAGTGGCAACGACTTTAAGGCTGGTTTCACCGATGTGTAAATTCCAAGTCATAGTGTGGTCCAGATGTAAACCAAGGTTTTTCATGGAATGACATTACGGGATGATAAGGCCGTTGTAAGGAACGGGAGCAAGACTTACATAATCCACCCTTGCGAGCGTTCTTGAACTACCCATAACCATCACTTTACATTTTAATGGATTGACAGAGACACCGTATCTGTGTGACCAATCTCCGATGGCATCCAGATCATCAGTATTGTAAAGTTAGAGATGTAATGCTCGAACTCGTTGGCAGAGGGGAAATCTCTCGCGACGTCGTACGAGTGCAAGTTCATAGAGACTTCCGTCGGCATCAACCACAACGTGGACGAGCTGCTCGTCGGGCTGCTCGCACAGGTCCGGCTCAAGCAGCAGCACGCGGAGAGAGTGAGGTGGGTGATATACGTACTCGCTCTTTTATTACCAGTGCCACTATTCATTACCATGAACAGGTCAACCTTTTAGGCTAAGTGTATCACTTAACCAAGACCTTACTAGGTACCATAACTTAATAACAATTTAGGTCTTGGTTACACGTCGGTCTTTTAATAATTAAAAATATTTCATTTGCATAGGCGTGAATATACCTATCATCATCATTTCAGCCTACCACAAGTCCACAGCTGAATACAGGCCTCCCCCAAAAATTGCCACGAAGTTCGGTCCTTAGCCATCTGCATCCATTGACTTCTCGCAACTCGTTACTCCATCTTGTGGAGAGTCGTCCCACTCGAGAACATTTTTTCGCCAACGTTTGTCAGTTGTGCGAGCTCTGTGGCCTCGAGCCCCTTGCCACTTCAGCTTGTTGATCCTAACAAATGTGTCTATAGTATACTTATTCGATAATTTAATTCTCCCAATATTAACCGTACCTGCACGCGCTGTACTCTCTTCACTAAGGGTCTAGGCTCTGGCGACAGACTGATGGCAGAAAATCTATCCGACTATGTCTAAACCCACATCCAACAGACCAGCGATGAGGAGCAGCATCTCCAGGGGCGAGAATACCCATACTACGCTTACCAAGCCGCTTGTCCAGCGCGGTGAATATAGACCAACTTTTCAAGTAATGCTGTAGATTAAAATATGCTGTTGTACAACTAATAGATCACTGTACAGTTTCTTTTGAAATAAAATAAAATAGCGAAGCTAACATTCGAGACCTCTGCTATAGAAAACGAAGTAGCCCACGCAAGCCGCGTGGGCGCGCCCGTTCTCCGGCTGAAGGCGAACCGCCATCGGCCGCATCCACTCCGAGGAAGCGGACACGTCTCTCGGCCAGCGTGAAGGTAACGTGTTGTGATAGCTTCAGCTGTCTTTGTGAATGCACTCGGCGACGACTCCAGCAGAGCGAGATAAAAAAAATATAGGAATGTAGACTGAGCCATCAATTGGGAGTCAGGAGAGAGAAATAGAGTCTCAAATACTGTGTATTATTTTGTATGGTAGACAGGTTAGAAAACACACTTTAAAGATTTTCCTGACAATTTTCTCTTCAGAGATAGTGGCTCCCTCATTTAGAATAGTGAAGCATTATCTCATAACATACAGTATGACGTAGCATTCATTTTGAACCATCTAAAGTCCAGTCGGAGTGTCAACTGATGATTAAATACATAGTCATCATCATGGCAGCTCCTGCTGAACCTAAATATAGGCCAGCGATAGCCTGCAAGCTCGTCGCTCAGCCACCTGCATCCATTGACATTCCGAAACAAAGCAAACATCGTCATACATATTAGACACGTTAAAACTTTCATAATGTATTTAAGGTCTTTTTTTTTTTGTTTTTCTGTCAGTGATGATGTCAGTCTTTTCTGTTGATGATGTGAGGCTGCGTAAGAATCAGTAGGTATCAGCGGTAAGAGCCACGCGTGTATCTAAACTGAAACGCGTTTATCTGCAAACAAATTGACATAACAATTAATAATTCAAAATCTGAAAGCAGCCCGAGTCGACTGTGACATCCGTCCGTCCGTCCAACCGTCTAGCACCTCAGTCGCCTCGTGACCGTGGCTGCTGTAAAGCATTCTAAGCGTCGTGAAAAAATCTAAAAAAATCGTTTCATATCAGACGTGTAGTGTTCACGTAAATACAAGAAACCATTACATTGACATCTAGTTCTGTTTGAAATAGAATCAGCAGTTACTTTGTAACACCACCAACGTTTGCAAAGCGGCATGTGTCTAACCTTGCAACAAGGCATTATCAAGTGACATAGACCTCTAGGTTAAGTCGTCTATGTCGAGCGATAACACTCGGCAACTTTACTTTTTCTAACATCTTTAAAATTGACTTCAGGTTCATATATCTAGAAATTGTTCTTTTCGAGCAATTAAACTTAAACTAAACAAAAACTTAAAGCTGAATTGGTGAATTTAGTCTGGAATTCGTAAATTTTTTGCGTCCATAACGCTCACTATATAGATTTTGCGTTTCAGGTTCGTGGTCTACTGGGCCGTGTTTGGGCTCGCGACTCCAAGTCCAAATCCTGCGAGAACCTGCACGTCCTGTAGCACTCGGCCGCCGAGCCCGTCGCCTGCTTCCCCTTCTTCGACTGCGCCGCTGATTACTCTTAAACGCCCAATCTATCTGGACTACTAAGGAAGATGAACAACGCAACAATATTTCATAAGTTCACAGATTTTCACAAACATTTGTTCAATTTCATATACAGGTTGGATGCGACATTAAAACTAAGTTAATACTAGAACTGAAAAATTTGGAAAGTAGAAAAAAATTTCAAACAACTTAAAAAAATTTCAAACAACTTAAATAACCTATTGATTTCATCTTCAAAAAAAAACAGTTAACTAACCTGGTTACATCGATGTCGACCCTGAGGTCAGTAAACTCTCTCAGACTAATTAAACGCCGAGTCGGCAACTTCAAATGCGAGCAGCTTAACCCAGCGCGCAACAATGGTACCCGGGTCCCGCAACTAGCTTAATTAAGTTGAAGTTATGCAAGAACGTCGCATCCAACCTGTATACGTAAATGTTTTACAACAACAAAAGTTCGACTGTCAGAATTAGTTTAATCAAACATGTGATAAGCATTATCTTTTAACAAGCAACGTCTTCGTTTGTACATTTAAGTCTAGATCTCTTTTATGAAACATACAGATATCAAACCTGGACTTCGTTTTACACAAATGTAAATCTTGCCATACCATGCATCAGTACGACGCTTATGTCAAATCCTTTCGTATGTTTTGATTGATATGATTACGAAAGAAGAAGTATAGTAAATGCTTCAAAACCAGAGGAATATTTTAGCAATTCTCAAACGCGAACTGTTCGAGAAAGGACTGAATCTAGAGACATGTTTCACGCAACTATATTGAATTAACGTGTCATAGCAACCATTATATAGCTGTTGACATGAAATGTTTTTTCAGTTACATTTAAATTTCTAGATTATCTGGAACACGACCAAGTATCTCTGTTCTCGGAGTGAAGTTCAAGTACGACGTCACTCAATCTCTTGCAAAATACAAAATATGCAAATATACAATGGCTATTAGTGTAGTAACGTCTGTACGTGTAACGAGTTAAAACATTTTTATCCAATCGAATCCATTAGTGATCCCTTTAGTAGTCCACTTATAAAAATATCATCGTCATAGACGTTCCGTATACAGTATTCAATATGCTGGTTATCTATGAATATATTTTGATTTATGCGACCGTGCCACCTGAGTCCTACGACTAAGTTTGGTACTGGTAGTGACTAACTTGAACTTGTTTAGGTCACCGGGCCAACAGCGTATCTCGTGCCGTGGGGGCTGTTACTGCCTACCCTGCTTAGCTAGTACTAGCTGATAAGTACGCGGTCGTCTTAACTAAATACGATATATTCCTAGTGTAGCAGAATTTATTCTGATATTTGCAAATATATGAACTTTTCTATCCGGTTCATTTAAATATGAAAGCGCGTTTTGCTGGATCGCTAATAGAAGGGAACCCGACGGGTCGGCGATTCCGCGTAGTACTGTACAAATAATGTATTGGTAATTAAACTATTTTAAGGATATAATGGCTGGAAAGTGTCATGAATTAAAAATAAATAAAGACGAAATTTGATGATTAAATTGTAGTTTTAAGTCGAAAATTCCAAGCATACAATAAAGCTTGATAATGTCGAAAGTAAAATTATAAACTTTTACTGAATATTTGTCGGACGAGAACGCAAAGTGGCTGTGGTTCGTTAATTAAATTGACGGTTTTTGGTTACGAATTGAATTTTCCAATCACTGCATAGCACAGTCAATATTATACAATAGTCAACACTCGAAGTACACATAAATAACAAAATTTAATGAAGGACACAGCCATCACTTTACAAATTCAAGTTTCGCGCCAAAAGTTCTGGATAATAATATCCAATTAAAAAACAAACCGTCACTATTTTACATTCGATGGATTAGAATCTCCTAAAAGATCATTAAAAACCATGTGCTTACGGGATGGTGAAGATCCATAGGTATTTTTCCACGTATAATAAAAATCCATAGATCATAAACAGTGCGAAAGTCACAATAAAACCGTTAAAGATTCAAATCTATTTTATAAATGTAGAAGTAAAATTTGTACATTTTGGCGCATTGACAAGCCCGGACCGAACCAATTTACGTACCAAAATTGGTTTCTAGATATTTTTACAATAGTACTCGTAAATCATAGTGATGCGAAATAAGAATGGTCCACGACAGATACTACATCCGAAGGTGAAACATTAACCCGAGTGAAACTTTAAACTACATATTACTACTTAAAGATTAAAAAAAAACTTTCAGATGAAAGCTATGAAGCTTTTGAACGTGGCTAGTTGTTGAAGGTAACAAAACTAAATGGCTTAATACCGATATGGTTTTGACTCGAGCACAAACATCATGTATACTCTTCTTAAAAATGCAACTGCTTTAATTTAGGTTCACCGCCTACTGGACAGCCAAACCAACGAAATACAATAGATATTATACTCAGTGAAAGTAGTCGAAAATATATTGAAGTCAACATAATGGAGCCGTGGTAGCCTAGTGGTCAGGGCGCTCACTTTAGTTTCATAGAGCGCGAGTGACCTGGTTTCGATCCCCGGTGCCGGCACCGCTAAAATTGTTAATAGCAATTTTAAGTGCTGTATTTACCACGTGCTCAGCGGTGAAGGAAAACATCGTGAGGAAACCTGCATGTCTGAGAAATAATAAAAATATTATTTCGAGGATATGTGAAGCCCGCCAACCCGCACTGGAGTAGCGTGGCGGGCCCTTCCCGGCTCCTAAACCCTCTCTGATACTCGTATTTGAGAAGGAGGCCTTTGCCCAGCAGTGGCGACAGGCTGCTACTTTACAACATAATATAACTGTAAAAGTATTAGTAGAATTAATTACCTAATTATATAGTTATAAAATGTATGTGATCCCGCTGTCTCCTGAATATAAATGTGTATAGATATTCCGTAACGCATAAAATATAAAAAATTACAATTAGAATATTTTATACAAAATCTAAATAGGTATATCAATTAACAAACGGTAGACGATGCAATCAAGATTTTTTTAAAACAATATCAATTTATACTTTAGAATATTAATGAATGAGTTAAGAGAAGGAGACGCGCTTTTTGCCTGAATGCCAACAGCTTCTAACTTTTTGCCAGTGTCAAGGAGAAATTTTCATTGAAAAAAAAAATATTTGACATTGAAGACAATTTTTTTTTCTTTGTTCTAGCTGTTTTGATACTACTAACTTAAAAAATATATCTCATGTTGTTTTTATTACGACGACCTAACGTTTAGTTATACTGAAATTTTCGTTATGGTAACTTGTGACTCATGATATTTAAACATTTGAATTACTACTTAAGGTTGAAACACACAGAATGTGTACATTTATGAAATGAAACAGACATAATAGTGATCCCGTTGTGACAAACCGTCAAATGATTAAACTTTTCCATATCTTCCATTTTCATACTCAGCATAGTAATCATTTTGTATTGTTGTAATGTCTTTATAAGTACATTAGATATCCCGCTGCAACGCTTACGTCTTCTCTCCGTCTCATTACAAATGAAATGATTCTTCGAGTGTTTTGATCAATGTCCTTAGTTTGAACCATTTTGCATATGAACAATTGGGTCCACAGCTTAAAAAGTTTGAGCTAATCGAATTAGAACTAGTTTTAAAAAGGTTATGTAAAAAAATGAAGAAGGTAGCGAGAGATGAGTGAATCCGGCTGGTTCCGCCGATGTGCACGAGGAACTGGCGGAGGAAGTATCAATATTAAACGATCGCTGTTTGATGCATCCATTGTCGGTAAAGCTCGATCGTGTAGACTTTTGAACCAATTATTTACGGATTTTATTGTGTTTAATAAGATTCCCGACGTTTCCGCTGCTCGACTGCAGCCGTGGCCGTATGATATACTTCTCACGGAATGTTTGTGAAATATTTTTATGGCATAGCGGGTAAGGCCCCTGTTTCGATTAGTAAATTCCGCGGGTAGCTGAATCCTTTAGGTCTGACCTATTCGCTAAGTTATCATTTAAATGCATATTTAATTTCAAATTTAACTATTACTTACGGATTTTATCGCGTTTAATTTTTGTTTTCATGTTCCCGACGTGCTCACGAGGGGACCGAGTTTTGGTCCGATCTACGCAGAATAAGCTTACAGTTATCTTGAGGTCGTGGTGCCTGTACTGGATTTTATTTTCATCCCAAGGAGGTGGTGGCATCCAGTCGTCTTCTCTATTGAAATTATCATGTTTTTTTTTATTTACAATAGCCTCGCGAACCGTCCTTGGCAGGAATCGGTGTTCTTTTATGAAGATATGTAGTCTGTCAAATCTAACATAACGGCTGGGGCGTGAGAGAATATGATCTAAATCTTATTAAGAGCGATAAAATCCGCAAATAATAGTTAAATTTCGAACGTGTAGGGTTCGCGTAAATACTTGAAATCACAATTGTGTGTTAATTCAAAACGTAACGAGCTTCAAAGTTAGATTTATCACTCGACAAGCAGTTGAGATATAGGACGACGGAAACGAAAGAAATGAATCCATCCAGAAATTAGTTTGCCAAAACGACAGAAAATCATTAATACGTTCCTCGATCGAGTAGTTCCGTAGGTCTCTTTGTAGTTCCGTAGATTTTTTTAATGCGAGATATATTGGTAGCCGCTTTAGCGTAACGCCCCTGGGTCTGTAAGTGTTCATTTACAAATGGATCCTTTCAATTTCAGTGCCTGATATTTAGCGTAAAATGCAATTATTTGATCCCTCCGTGAGCCTTATTTATTTAGTGGTATCATTTTATACAATTGTATGCGAATTGTATTTAAAGTCTAGAGTATTAATTATTATGTAATACATTATACAGAGATGTACAATACCTTGAATTGCTAAAATTAAAATATATGCGACAATTTAACTTGCCACGTTGATACACTTTATTTGAATTTTCGTGCGTTACTAAATATATTTTATTATTTCTTTTGACATTGTACATATTGGTCACGGCAACTGTAGTTGCTAATGATCATAGATTTAAAAAAATATTTAATATTAATTAAGAATTTAATATTAAATAACGGAATAGGTTAATATAAGTAATCAAATCACATTCCAAGTAACATTCGCTTAAAATATCCCAGGGTCCAAACGAAACACCAATTTCACCCATCGTACCTTGGACAATCCTGGTCCATTCTTAATCATATTACATCCTATCCATAGTGTCAGTCTGTGCGATCTGCAATGAAACACACTGGCGCTTTGTCGCACAACGCACCTTCATCTTGGCTACATGCAACCAGAATTCCAAGTTCCACCAATACCATATAGATGGTTGGCATTCCACCACAGTGCGTTTCTCTCGAAGTTTTCTGCCACGCATTTCGGCTTTGTGTAATCACCTGTCACCAAAGTAACGACTCAGAGGCCTTCAAGAGAAGAGCCTATTCCATCCTTAAAGGCCCAGCGCATCTGTAGCTCCTCTGGGCGTCGGTGATCACTTACCATCAGGTGAGCCACACACTCGTTTGCCTCCTTATTCTATAAAAGTATAGTCTTTGGCCCAAAGTTATCTTTTTTTAGATGAACTGTGTGCTCATATATCCTTTGATAGAGATAGTAAATTAAGCATGCGTGCACAGACAGACGTTTGGATAGGATGTAGACCATCAGACCCATCTTAGTCCGCCAGCAGTAGAGGTTAGTCGCTGGCTTAGCCGCGCGTAGTGCGTTAGGGGGAATCCGATTATGTAAATCGATGTTTAGGATCTTTTGTATGAGGCTATTTGTTGACGAAGATAAGTTTTTTGCGACAGCCGTTGTTTCTGTGGCTTGATAAAGATCGGATTCTCCGTTAAGTATTGCATGTGTGTAGGGAGAAGAACCAGGGAATCGACAATAAGGGATTACGTATAGGACACACGTGTCGACAAGATATTTTTCAAGATGTTTTCTGATAAACGAAACATTATTTTCCTTTGTTAGAGCTACGTAACAAAATGAGCAAAGGTAAAATTATTGACTCGAATGAAACAGTACATCTCACCTCTGTCAATTTAAATTTGGAAAAAATCTGTGATCCTGAAGTAAATGAAATGAATTAAATTATAAGGCGTCAAGCGAGGATATAAAACAAGATGGCGTCCGTTATGAACATCGCTCGTCTGTCGTGTGCCCGTCACAAGGAACGGACAAAGGAAATTGAATTCACCGGACGACGAGTATTATTTTATAATGAAAAAAGTCCTAATCTACTGCTGTTCCTTACCTAACCCAGTTACGCAGACCTGAAAACATTTTTTGTTTTTATGGAAAAGATCGAGCGAGCGGCTCACCTGATGGTAAGTGATTACCATCGCCCACGTACATCTGCATCACCGGATGATTTGCAGAAGTGTTGACGGCCTTAAGGGGTATTTGGGGAGGGAGGAGAGGAAGGGGGGAAGGGGAGGGCACAAGAAGCCTCTACTTCACGCCGGTGTTCTGCGAGGCCATGGTACTAAACCGGTCGAGTTGGACCGTTCCTAGCAGTAACAAAAGCCGCCGCTGATCTCTACCACGTACTTAATTTAGTTTTCAGAGACTAATACGTCGTGTTTCTAAATGATCCATCTGTTTACGAACTTAGTTCGCGCCTAACTATAATCCCATTGGACCACGTTAAGCAATATATCTATGTGTTACTGTAAAAGCCCGTGTTCCGGTCATAACCAGGATTTATCAACTCTTTATGGTAAATGTCCGAACAGTTCTGTTAACCTAACCTAACTAAAACCAACATTTACCAGCCGTTAAAACCTAGCACGAGAAATCGTCCCATTTTTGTAAAACCTTTTTTACATTTACCAACTAATGTTGGTTATCCTAAGATTTACTAGCAACGCCTAAGATTATCCAGTATTCGGACTTTTACAGTAATATATATATTTGATAGGTCATAAGATTTTTAATAAAACTACGTTGGTGTACCCTTAGGATTTTATAATATAACATTGTATGTTATTATATTGGTGTGTCCATGTGTAAATTAGAATTAATAATGATGTGAATTCATGTTGGTATCATTGGAAAAAAAATACTTAAGACCTTTTTCTCTGACTCTGTAATATCATCTAATTATACGAAGTATTATTGAAAATGTTGTAATTTGTTGAGCGCTCTCATTATGTACATTGTTTCACTAAAATTCCGCGACCAATCGTTCCACGATAATATCATACCGTGGGCTTCTTAAGTTAGTAAGTGGTTTCGTTTTTTCAATACATGGTTACCAATAAACGAAACCGTGTCTTGGACGTGAGAAATAACACGATATGATTTTCGAAGAATCGAGAAGATAAGATATACTTCTCACGGAATGTTTGTGAAATATTTTTATGGCATAGCGGTTAAGGGCCCTGTTTCGATTAGTAAATTCCGGTGGTAGCTGAATCCTTTAGGTCTGACCTATTCGCTAAGTTATCATTTAAATGCATATTTAATTTCAAATTAAACTGTTATTTACGGATTTTAGCGTGTTTAATTTTTGTTTTTATGTTCGCGGCGTGCTCACGAGGGGACCGGGGTGTTACACGTCCAGATGTCATAGTCAACTCGGGCTACCTTCAGCTTTCATTTATCAATGTTTAACTCTGCTTCGATCCACGCTGAATGTGCTCACAGTCACCCAGCCACATAGGTCGGGACGGAAACGTCGAAATTTTCCTAACTAAATTAAACACGATAAAATCCGTAAACGATACTTTAAGTTCGAATATGTAGTATTCAGTGTATCGTGTTACAGTATCAGAGATTATGTATTACGTACAATGTACTCTCTATAGATTGTTTTTTCTTTTTCTTTTTTTTTACGAAATTTACACAAGTATTATGTAGAAAATAAATGTAAATTATTCAAATGTATAAATAGCAATTATTTCTCCATATTTATTGTTTCGCTTACATAAGAAGTAATAATACAAAAGTGACATTGGATTATTAAATAATCATCACAATATTAATAATAGATAATTAATAGTATATATGCCAATACACACACACATACTGAAGTATCATTTTGTGTAAAACTCTTGTAAGTACATATCTAAAATTATACACTTTTTTCTAATACATTTTTTGGCGCACAATACACCGTAGGGGTTCTGCATAGTGCCCGAATGTATTTCGGGCTTTCTTGTGTTATATTAGGTTTCATTATTTTTAGTATTATCAGCATACTATTAATGATTTGTGTATTTTTAAATGTAACATTTTGAAATATATTCTGATGTTTCTTATATAAAAGATTATAATAAATTTAATGTTTTATTATTGCGTCATAACATAGCAACCCCCCGGTCGGTTACTCCGTGCCCATTTACCCCCACAAACCTTTCAAGATATTATAGCTGGATTTTTCTAGCGCTAGCTAACTAACGAGGTTCTAATGATCGAAAAAAGGGATAGAGGGGGGGGGGGGGGGGAGAATTCCTCCGTACATAAATCTAATAGAATATTGTTGAGAAGCAGCCACAGACAGTGCAAGTGCACTCATAGACCCGCTCGCCCAGCTCTATGTATTCGATGAAGTTATTGCTGTTAGCCGTTTTGGCTTTTACAGCTTCATAGTTAGTAGTTACAGCACCTATGAAGTTTATGCTTTAAGTGGATGTGGAAGAGTACATCTACTGCTTGCCTCTTTATGATAAGCAATCTATGGACCGTCCGAGGGAGGTTCGGGCCTCGTCTCGGACGGTTGTGGTGTTTCGATAGCAGTGGGCGGTAAGGACCGCTCTGAATCCCGGGTGTGCGGTGTGCACGCGGGTGTTCTGTTAGCACGACACGCTCTTATGCGTCGGCGGGGGATTGTGAAAGTGTCTCTACTCCTAACTGTGTGTACAGTGTGTGCATGAGTAGTGTTAACCGAAACTGGTTCTGGTTTGTCGGTCTGTTAGCTCGCCCAGCCTGCTGAGTAGTAGGCCGACCGTTTTGCTGACTCTTTCTTGGAGAGCCCTATGTCCAACAGTGTTGACGCTTCATCCAAGTTATAGGGGTCTGGTAGGAGCCTGCAGGGAGCGCGGGAAGCGTACAGGGATAAAAGGCACCACCGCTCACGTCCGGATCGAGGATTCTACTCGCTCAACGATAACAACAGACATCGACACGCCATCAAAAAAGTTATGGTTACAACATGGTTAATGTATATATTAAAGTCTTATTGTGCGAGCTGCCTATTTTATTTTATGTTCCAATATTGAACACGAGAGATGGTTGATATTGAAGGACATTTTAAATGTTAATAGGCGAGTGATAAGTAATATTCGAATCGGTAATCTGTGAAATTAAATCGATTGGTAGCCGTGTAATAATAGCGTAATAATCGCAGAGAAGACTTTGAAGATCGCAGAGGCTGCCGACGGATGGCGGAATAGCCGTGTAGGAAATTATCAGATCAAAATGGAGCAGACCGATGACGTATTAGGTGCAAGTGGTTAGGATACTGCTTTGTAGGGCTTTTTTATTTATCTCTATAAAGGGTATCCGGCTTAGAACTATTGTCGGTTATTAAATTTCACACAAACGAAGTCATTGGAAAAAGATAGTTAATGTGATATAGTTTAAAATAACATCGACATTTGATATGAAACTACAATTTACGTATTTTATCGCGTTTGATTATTTTTTTATATTCGCGACGTTTCGATTGTTGTACAGCTGCCGTGGTCGCGGGGGGACCGAGGTGTTACACGTCCAGATGTCATAGTCAACTCGGGCTACCTTCAGCGTTTAATTATTAATGTCAGATCCGAACTACGCAGTTTTGTTCGTAAATAATAGTTTAATATCAAATGCGTGGAGTTCGCGTAAATAGCAAGAAAGCATTAACTATTTAGACGCCCGGATTTTAATGAATATACTAAAAGATACGAGTGAGCGCGATGGGTTTACTAGTAGCCATTCAAGGGTTCCCTTACCCACCTTCCAGCTGCATCATCAGACCAGCTCGTTGGTGCCATATTATTGTATTTTCATCGTAATTACATACATTTGAGATAGAGACTTAATTGACAGAGCTATCATTTTACAACTTAATGACAGTTAGACTGGCATGTTAAATGATTGAAGTAAAACTTATTGTTGTATATTTTATACGCGGTAGAGCCGAGCTGCGGCTTTGCTGCTGCTCGAACAGACCGGCTCGACCGGGTTGGTACCGCGACCTCGCAGAATACCGCCGTGAAGCAAGTTTTGTTGAGTGAGGTAGGCCACCCGTCCCCCTAAACACCCTTGGAGGCCGGCAAAGCACCTGCAGCACCTCTGATGTTGCAGATGTACACGGGCGACGGTAATCACTTACCATCAAGTGAACCGCTTGCTCGTTTGCCGACTTTCCCATAAAAAAAATATTTCGTTTTGTAAGCACATATTTAATGGGTCTTTTTCCATGGAAGGGGATGCGCTATGAACGAAAGTAATGATCCAGAAATGTGTCTCATTTCCTCCGAGGAGTTGAACGATAAACAGTCTAGAGTTTAAAAAAAAAACTAGTAATGTTTTTTTTTTAAACTATTAAAAACACTGCAGTTCATTTTGGAAATGTGCGTTATTTAAATGTATATTTCTTTACCTTTTTCACTGTCTGTCCGTCAGTTTTAGGGATTCCGTTTGAAAGTATATATCTCTTGCTGCGAATGAGTGAAATTTTACGATTTCTTATTTGTGAGAATTTTATGAAATGGGAATGAAGGTTTGAGTTCTACGGTCTGAAGGTATAACTGCCATAATTTATCCCAAATTCATTGGATATTTTTCGCGTGATACCTGTTGCTAACCTATTTTAAATATATCGTGGAATGTTTTAACTATTACACATGTTGCGTTAGACTTGTTCCTACAGAGTCGTGGTACCCGAGTGACCTGGGTTCGATTTCCGATTACGGAACCATTAATATTGTTAATCGCAATTTTATGTGCTGAATCTACCACGTGCTCGGCGGAGAAGAAAAACATCGTGAGGAAACCTGCATGTATGAGAAATAATTTAAAAAAAATATATGAAATGAATGAATGAAATATACTTTATTGTACACACAAAGAATTAACATACAAAGATTATTTAAAGAAACAAAAAAAAAAGTGCTATAGGCGGCCTTATCGCTAAGAAGCGATTTCTTCCAGGCAACCCAGAAAGAAAAAGGAAATATGAACATAAGTATGGGGTTCGGGTGTACACTAAAGCGAACATATAATACATACACATAATATGCAAATACAATAAATACAAAAAATATACATAATATGAATATATGAAATACATATACACGTACATACTATTACAGAGATACAAGTCAACGACGTTAAGGAACAGGAAACAAAGATTAAGGAGGCATAAAGTGTTTTTTTAACAGGCGCTTGAAAACAGGTAATGATTGTGCTCGCTTAATATGAAGTGGAAAAGAGCTCCAAAGCCGAACGAAAAGCTTTAATAGAAAAGGATTTTGGGTAAAAAGAAGTGCTGTGAGAAGGATTTCTAAGTATTAGATTGCCTGCGAATCGTGCGAAGACGAATTGGGAGCTTCACTTCACTAATCTGAGGAACCCAAGACAGAAACTTATCAAATACAACACCTAGGTTTTTAACCGTGTCACTATATTGTAATTGAACGCCGTCAAAAACAATACAGGGAAGAGAAGTCCAATGGATTCGTGAAACAAGCCTTTGACTTCCTATAATAATGGCTTGTGTTTTAGAAGGATTTACCTTTAGTCCACGAGAATTGCCCCACTGTACAATGGTATCTAAATCTTTATATAGTGAATTGATTGTTTTGGTTAAATCCTGTAATTTATATATATTATTTCGAGGATATGTAAAGCTCGCCAACCCGCGTGGCGGGCCATTCCCGTCTCCTACACCCTCACAGATATTTGAGAAGGAGGTCTTTCCCCAACAGTGGCCACTTACAGGCTGCTACTTTACTTTACTTCACTTTACACACTAGTCTAGTAGCACGAGAAGTCTAGTAGAAAAGAATAAAAGTAAAGAAAGAAAGGTAGCGGCCCGTTTTCTTACGAAGGGCTTCGATGTGGTCACGGCTTAAGAACTAGTCATTTCTATAAGTCAACTAGACGTGGGGGTAGCGGGGGAGGTAAGGAGGGGTGGGGGAGATTCCGAGTGAGCAATGAAAGGAAGTGCCTTCCATTAGCCTTTATTAAATTAATTGTAGTGAATAGCAGTTGTCTGCTGCAGCGCTAACTCAATTTTGTTCATAAAATAATTTCACTTTGTAGAGTCTCCCATTGTAGCACTTTCAAGTGTCAAATGGCTGAAATACGTTTTATTTTGTTCCGCGAAGTTGTGCCCGCGGCTTTGCTCCAAGCCGTTAGTAAAATTGAAGTAGCGTTTTGAAAAAGAACCCTATGAACGCTATTAACATCATTAACATTCCCTTCGGCAACTTCGAGCCGCGGTAGCCTGGTGGTAGCTCACTTTAGTTTCATACAGCGCGAGCGACCTGGGTTCGATCGAGTAATTTTAAGTGCTGTCTTTACCACGTGCCCGGCGGTGAAGGAAAACAACGGAAGGAAACCTACATGTCTGAGATGTAATTAAAATATTATTTCGAGGATATGTGTAGCCCGTCAACCCGCACTGGAGCAGCGTGGCGAGCCCTTCCCGGCTCCTAAGCCCTCTCTGCTACTCGTATTTGAGAAGGAGGCGATTGAACGCGAATGATTGATTGCATTGAGTTATGTTACGTCACGTATCTCTGACCGCAGCGTCCGAACTTTTTTTTTTTTTATGGAACAGAAGGCAAACGAGCAAGCGGCTCACCCTGCTGGTAAGTGATTACCGTCGCCCACATACAACTACAACACCATAGATGCTGCAGGCGCGTTGCCGGTCTTTAAGGATATTTGGGAGATGGTAGGAAAGAGGAGGGGCATAGGGAGGGGACGTGGGCCTCCGGTTACCTCACTCACCGAACGTAACGCAGAAGCACAAGATGCCTCTACTTCACGCCGGTATTCTGCGTGACCGTGGTATCAATCCGGTCGAGCCGGCCCATTCGAGCTTATCCCCAGTACTATCACATTAGCGTTACATCGAATAGGGGAAGCGAGAGAATATTACAATTGACGACTGGCGAGCTCTTAGGCCAGGAACACGTCATCAGCATAGCTGGGGAAGGGCACAGATAGCAGACTGCTTCTCTACCTAGGGCACGTCTGGGAAGGTACCACACTCTTACCAGACCAGGCCAGGAACACGTAATCAACATAGCTGGGGAAGGGCACAGGTAGCAGACGGCTTCTCTACCTAGGACGCGCCTGGGAAGGTACCACACACCTTCCAGGCCAGGCCAGGAACACGTCATCAACATAGCTGGAGAAGGGCACAGGTGGCAGACTGCTTCTCTACCTAGGACACGCCTGGGAAGGTACCACACTCTCACCTTACCTATTTCCTGCTGTGTTCCTGTGGCGAGGAAGTCTAGCTCCTGGCTGTGAGGTATTGCCATTTCGAGCCTCTAGAGGGACTGAGAGTCTGTAAACTTCAGCGATTTGAATTGCATGCAGGTGTCCACGGGCCGCAGTAGCCATTGGATTGGGTCCAATAAAAATGAAAAATAAAATAGTAAAGAAAACCAAAACGGCGTAAACAGTGGAAGGACAAAGTCTTAAATGAAGTTGAAGCTAATTTGCAAAGCGAAAGTTAAATTGCAAATTTTATGACGTCTTCTTTTGTCGCCTTATCAAAGACTGTCGCGAGCTCATTTGAGAACAGATAAAACTCCTCTCACAATAAAAGTCGTTTACATTTCTTTCAACTTAATTATTCCACGAAAGAAAATGAACTTTTTTCTGTACGTCGTTCATCTCTACCTACCATCGCTTTTGCATCCGATTTTATTCGCGTATATTTAATGTAAATGAAAGTTAAATGCTAAAGTTATAAATAAGTCAAGTCCTATCAATATTTTAACTCGTCGTTTGAGTTTAAACGGATATTTCCTATTATTTCAGACGCAACCGGCTAGCAGTGAAGCTTGAGAAGTTATATGGCGGAGAATTTTGATATTAGTTCAAATAGCGTCGCGGTCCAGCGCTCCTCCGTCTGCTGCGCAAAGCCGCCAACAATATCTCGTGCAGACGAAATCAAATTGAACTATTTTCTTTACAAAGCGACTGATGTTTATTAGAGATCGTACACAAGCATGTGTGGTATACATAGACTATAACATAATAAATTGTCGACCATGCTGCTTAGTGTTTAATGTACCTGACAGCTGTGAGTCCTAGGTTCGAATACCAGCCGATATGGGCAAACGAGTAAGCGGCTCACCTGATGGTAAGTGATTACCGTCGTCCACACATATCTGCAACACCAGAGGGGTTGCAGGTGCGTTACCGGCCTATAGCAGTATTTGGGAATTGGAAGGTAGGATGGGGAAGGAGTTGGGGAGGGGGAGTGGGCCTCCGGTTAACTCACTCACCGCATAAGCACAAGATGCTTCTACTTCACGCCGGTATTAAAAGCTACTTAAAAGTCTGCAAATATTCCACTGGTTTACCAATCCACACCAATAGGATAGCCATAGGCCTCTCTTACACGGAGGACTCTTTGCCATTGCACCCATTGCCATTATCAAGGCTTAGCCGTCCCTTGCCACACCCACGGGAAGGGGGAGAAGGGGGGTGTTTAAGTATCTTCATTTGTTTATTTTACTGTCGATTGATATAGTTGTTCCCTGTTGATCTGATAGATGGCGCTAGTTGTATTTCACATCGCACCATCGTCTCGTTACTTCCATGTCGTTATACCTGCTTTAAGCTGACCTGAAGTTGTTCTTGTTATAGTGTTGTGTGAATAAAGATAAATAAAGCGGTTAAAGTAGTGTGTGTTTAACTAAGGTGTAACCAGGGGGGGCGTGATTCTAACCCTGATACAGTTAATGGTAAAGCAATGGCAATTTACATTATATATTGTAGTATTTTTATCAGTCTATATGTCTATGTATAAGTCTACTGTTCTGCTCACATAGGCCATACTATGAAATTAACTATAAAAGCTGGCATGACATTTGTGGATCATTTGTCCATACCCACCACGCTGGGCCCTTAATACTTATTGGATCACACCTTATATTAAATGGTTACAATGGGCGCATGTTATAAATGGCTTATGACCTTCTCGGTGAGCCCTGCGTGATGAAGAAAAATACGTAGTAGGTACTTACTAATACGATAAAAGTTAAATTCAGTATGTGATAAAATTACACAATGTGATGATATTCATAGGTAAATTATAATATTTGCCCGCAAACCCGCACTGGAGCAGCGTGGCGGGCTCCAAATCCCTCTCAGATATTCGATAGGGGGACTTTTATGATATTTATACGATATTATATATTTACATACATTCACACATTCACATAGCTCACAGAACTGACAACCTTTGGGGAAAAAAGGTTCTCGAGTGGCAGCCACGTACAGGCGAACGCATTGTGTGACGACCTGCGCAGTGTTGCGGGAAGTCGATGGATGCAGGTGGCTCAGGACCGAGCTTCGTGGCAATCTATGTTCAGCAGTGGACTTGTGATAGGCTGAAATGATGATGATACATTCATATATAATAATAAGTAAAATATGAAGCATTTGAATTGTAATTGTACTGTTACCTTTATTTGTTTAAAAAGAAACTCCGTACCTTCACATAACCAATATCTAAGTGGCAAAAGACAGTAACTACAAAATTATACAATGTTACTACTTGTGTACTTAATACAATGAACTCATTATTAATTAAATAATTGAACTTAAAACAACGAATTTCAAACGTTAGAGACTAATCAAGATATAATTGAATATTGTAATTATTCAGTTAACCGCCCGAGTGAATGCCACTAGGACGGGCAATGCTCCGCGAGATATTTTGTATTGTGGACGTAAACGATGGCGAGGATGGGACTGGGGACAGCTGGTTCTTGTTTTCCATTTAACAAATGTATTTTAGGTTAAATTATTATTTATTTATTGTAATTTATTTGGATTACTAAAACGTTTTGTACGTTTTGTCAAAATTGAGGTACTTCTCCGTCAGAGGAACTTCATTACGAAACGGTGGTAGATTTAAAAAAATCGTCGAGTGATATGTATGTTTCTTACGTTGAATAAATGATTTGATTTGAGGTACAAGGACCGGTGTAAGAATCCGCCACACCTTACCTACCCGCGTGTCGTAAGACTTGAATATTGAACGCTGTCAAACGGTTGGGTTCCGTGCCAGTGGCGATGTGCGTGATGTCCGATACTGATCGCCAATCCGCCAAATTCTGCCGTTTGAAGAGGCATAAGTCCAGCAGTGGATTGTGCCAATAGCAAACTAACAGAAAGTCTGTAAGCTTTCTATTGGTTTCCAGGTCTAGATGTGTTGTGCGGTGTTGTCTCGAACACAGCATCTGTACCTTTCTCCGCATCTTATCGCATGGGCGTTACAGCGGGCACGAGAAGGCAAAAGCGCGCGACTACCGCTGTGTTTGCGGCACTCTGTCATACCCTGCACAGTTCGCAAACAGACACGTGTACAATACTAATATAAACACATGTGACTGTTATTAGTTCCTATTAACATTTAATGAAAAATTTGTTTATTCATGTAGGCCTAATAAAATTAGAAATAGTAAAAAAAAAACTTTCATTTTTCAAACAAATTAAATAACCGGCAAACTAATAGTTTATTGCCCTCGACCATTAGCGTAAACCTCGCAGAATTTCCTTAACGGCGCGTTGGCGTTTTCGAACGCGGCGGAGGCCAGTGGACTTTGGCACGGATGATCAATGAGGTCTTCCACCTAGGTGTTGTTGGCCCGGTGAAGTAGAGGCTTCTTGTGTTTCAGAGACCTTCAGCAGAGAACTTTCGATGGAACGCAATAAAAAAAACGCTCTCACGGCCGCATATTGGGGCGGTCGGAGGTCTAGACAGACGGCGTGTCCAAGCCAACGATACAAATCGTACATACTCGTGACCTCCACATAGGATCCTCTATAGAACTCACGCCTCCCGATTCGGAGGTAGATACACCCCTAACTACACGTGACTCTCGTGTCAATAATGAAGATAATGAGACTAACAACATCAAATTCCCCTTATATATGCTGTACAGTCCCCATGTATAACACTACTGTAATAACCTAATAGCAGAAGATTTTCGTCATTGGGTTATCGTCGAACCATCCTATTTCAACTTGATATATTATACAGAATTAATGCAAATAGAAAATTTAAAATAAACAACTTCGTATATCGTGTTGTCGTTTCACGAGTACGTCGTGTTATTTCAGTTTAAAACTGGAACGTCAGCGGCGAAGCTATGAGAAATACTTCTGCGGGAATTCCTATATTACTTTTATGAATGTGTTGTGTTCCAACAATTCACAGTCTTACTATTTTTATAAAAGTATTTGCATTTTTCATTTTTCATTCTTTTACATGATGTATTGTCTCATATCTTATTCCAAAATTCTTACGCCGCCGCCGCTACCACATGGACATCCAAACAGGATGTCCATGTGGTAGCGGCGTTTTCTTCCCCTGGGTGTACTTTTTATTGGTTTGGGTTGACGAACCAGGCAGCTCTACCTGTCTACCTAACAGTCTACCTGGTGGTGAACGGCTACTACAGCCCATGACACCTATCTTCTATGATGATAGATGTCATGACATATAACTTCTATCGATTACATATCGAATACGGTTGCGACGTCATCCCTGAGGACTGAGACGGAATGCTTAAAATAACTCACATTTATACTGGCTCCGTGTATCTTTTAAATCGGAACGAAATAGCTGCAGCGCTTAGCTGTATTAGGTCACAGGGTGGGACCTAACCAGACGGATCCTAGGCAAAGAAACTATCCAAGCTACTATTACCATATTGAACTTTTCCAACATGTCGCCATGCCAGGCGTTTTTAGAGCTATAACGAAACACTTTGGCGCTTTTCTTGTAGTAGAGCTCTAAACTTGTATTTGTTTATTTATTGGGAGCATGGTCTTCCACCAGCGTATCGGGACAGTGTGCGTATTGATCGCTCCACTGTCTTCAGTTGTCACTTAAGAAAGCTGCAGAGACTGATTGTCTTAATACCAATGTCCTATATATCGCTTTACATAGCGCGCACATTGTTCAATATTACTTGGATTCACTTGCGTATTAGTAATTAGCGCAAGCGATGCACGAAGAGCAATACATCCAGCGGGATAGGCGAGACATCCCGATGCACGGAGAGCACTGCATTCAGCGGGATAGGGGAGACATCCGCGTCGACCACAACTCACAACCACTCGCGACCGTGTTGCCTAACGTACAGTTACAGACACATACAACACACTACGTACAACTCCCGCCGCGTGTTGAATCATTCGACATACCACAGACAGCCATTCTTTTCATCTGTATACAATGGCGGGAAATCGATCGAAGTTTCTTACTTAATAAACAAATTCCAAATTTGAGATCAGTAAAAGAACATTTAATGTATTAACATTGTTTATCGCTTGGCGCGTTATTGCTTACATATAAAACAGCGTCGAAGTAAAACGAAATAACGTATTTATTAATAGAAACTAGAACAATACGTAACAAATTAATCAACAAAATTTTCAGACTAATTAAAACTTAATTATACATTTTAATTAGTCCGTTAACACGGACCAAGTAAACAACAGTGCGGCGAACAATGGCGCGGGTAACGTATTGTTGATCCCCTGCGGCCGCCATGTTGATCGAAAGCGACGCACAACAATGGCGGGAAAATAAATGTACAGTCCTTTAGTGTATACGCTTGTTCCTGTACGCCTACGAGCCTCACTACGTCACGTATTTTCAACACCTTCTTTAATTCGACATTTGAACGCTTGGCTCAGTGGTTCTAGGCGAGATCAACAACAACCATTGAGTCACAAGGTCACCCATCTCTCAAATCACTTCATGTGGCAGATTTCGAGACAAGGCAACTTTCGAACACTGTCGTCGGTTGTCAACGATGCTACACAGTGCCCTAAGTGATCGCGTACTTTACATTGCCGTATCCTATCTAAGGATTATGCGATAACATCGAAGGAAGGAATGCAGTGTACACGTCACGGGGCAAAAGAGCAAGCCACTCACCTGATGGTAAGTTATCACCAACGCCCAAGAACAATGCAACACCGGCGGAGCTGCGCGTGTTGCAGATGTAGAGAGGGAAGAGTGGGCCACCGGTTACCTAACCCACCGAACGAAACGCAGAAGCACAAGATGAAGAAGAGGTTCTTCACTCCGGTATTCTGCGAGGTCGTAGTCCCGTCGAGCAGCAGCAAAAGCCGCAGCTTGGCTCTCCCACGTAGTAAACTATTATATATATATCTCTCAGTCTGTATATATATATACACACTGAGTGCTCACTCCACGAGGTATCGCAGAACCTTTGAAAACTCTGTTGAGAACCCTCAACTCGACGAAGCTCGCTACGGCACAACATGCACACAGTAACATGACTTACATCGAAATAAAACACATTGAAACTTGTGCGAACAAAACATTGAGTTGCCAGTTAAAAGTTTACAATTTTGTAATGAACCGAGACCGTTAAACACAACTTGTTCAATCTAAAAGGAGCTTACATTTAAAATGCAAATTAGACTCCTGTCTGGCGTTACCACCTCTACTTTTAATATATGAAATATCTCTATTAAGTTGCAAAATGGAGACGTCTCTAAATTAAATGAAATGAAAATGCACTTTATTGTGTATATATAAATAAATAAAAAGAAATATTATATACACAAAGGTACAATTGGCGGCCTTATCGCTTAGAAGCGATCTCTACCAGGCAACCATTTTGCAGAGGAAATAATGACCCCTATCTCTACTTTGTTTACAAATTTTAACTTTATTTATGGCAATCCAGCAAACGAACGTGTGGTGCCATACGCGGGCATCATCGACCTATATAAGTTCACCGCCAACTAAAACTGGCATGCCATGCATGGAGCCTAGGCGCGCACTGGATGTGTCGCCCCTCACCACTAGTCAGTGGTGAGGGGCGCAGTGCAATGCTACTGTTGTTGCCCGGTTTGAAAGGTACATACAATTCTTTAACTGAGTACAAACTATTCACAGCCTACAAGTCTCTTAGATTTTCTGAAGAGCTTTTCTTTAAACGGAAGCGGTGGATGGCTGGACGCACACAGACAGAGATCATCATATGATAACAACTCTTGTTACTGAGAGCTGTTTTGCACAACGAATGCCTTATTAAATTTTACTAAATCAGAAGTAAATTCAAAGTATAGGGGAGCGGCGACTTTAGCTTCTGTAATTCTTGTAAATACAATTAAAATTAAATACCTAGCCCTTATTTCTATTGAAAGATATGTTAACTACTCGATTGAATTGCAAATTCGTGATTTTCGTGACGCAGCTGACGCGTAGCATCTTGTAAACAATTCCCGAACGTGAAGCGAGTTGGGGAGAAATTATTATTATTATTAATAATTCATTAAACAGATGTGGCGCCCAGTGGCCCGGGCTCGGGACAGACCTCTTTGATATTTTAACGTTAAAGAACTGAATGGCTGACGTAAACGAGGACGTAGCAACCTTGTTCACTGACGCCTGTTCACAACTTTATCGAAGACATCGGTATAGAAAGGAGATTTAAGTTCGTTCCCAATTACAAAAGAGTTGCCTTCTCAATTTATCCTGTATTATGGAAAAGAGACGCGAAGCTAGGGCGAACGCTTTAGTTTCGTAGAGCGCAATTGACCTTGTTACTTTAGTGACGTTTGATTGATATTGTTAATAGCAATTTTAAGTGCTGAATTTATCACGTGCTCAGCGGTGAAGAAAAAACATCGCGAGGAAACCTGCATAGCATAGAAATAATAAAAAAATAATTAATTCAGGGACATGTAGAGTCCGCCAACCCGCACTGGAGCAGTATCGGGCCCCAGTCTGGCTCCTTAACGCTCTCACACATTTGAGAAGGAGGTCTTTACTCAGCAGTGGCATTAACAGGCTGCTCACTTATTGTATTATGAAGGCGTTGAGTGACATACATTGTCATAGCCCAGGTCCAGAACATAATAGCCCATAGAATACTGGGGTGATGTGAGGCGGAGTTTACACTCTTGGGGATTCTGCATTCTCCCGGTGCACTCTAATGACTGACGGTAGAGGCTCTAGCGACCGCCTGAAGGCGAAAAGTCCATTTAACTTTGACGAACACTCTTTTTTTTATGGGAAAGGCGGCAAACAAGCAAACGGCTCACCTGATGGTAAGTGATCACCGTCGCCCACGTACATCTACAGAACCAGAGGAGCTGCAGGTGCGTTGCCAGCCTTCAAGGATAATTTGGAAATGGGAAGGTGGATGAGGTGGGAGAGATGGGGAGAGTGTACAATACAAGTTACCTCTACTTCACGCCGGTACGAGACCGTGGTACTGTCCCAGTCGAGCAGCAGCTAAAGCCGCTGCATGGCTCTACCATGTCGGAGAATTGACTAGGAGCAGCATCTCTGAGGCGAGAGAACGGATCTGCGCTCACCAATCTACCTCAGCGCAGCAAACCCTGGTGATTACACCAAGCGTAGGGTAAACACGAGTTATGTCGACCGGGTCATGAGGAACACAACACAAACAAAGATCGCGCACACATCCGATATCCCATCAGCGACGACCGTCCTAGACAGCCCCACCTCGGGGGAGGACACATTCTTTCCCTCCACCTGGTGGCACGGCCTCCTATCTCACGTGGGCACGGACCCATCTCCGAGTCCGCCATGTTCCGCCGTGCCAGTTCCATGGGGGTCCGGAAGTCAAGCACTAGGAAGCACCAACCCCCCGGCCCCTAAGCATGGGAGGGCAGAGATGTAGCAGTGCAGGCAACAATGTCAACTCGCATGCAAAGTTGGGTTGGACGCAGAGCTTCCACCTCTTGCCATCCCGCTCCTCTAACCCAGGCCGGCCATGAGTGGGAACTGACTGTTCAATGTTGGAACATAAAATAAAATAAGCGGCTCGCACAATAAGACTTCAATTGACTTTTTGACATTTTATTTGATTATACAACTTATGCTTAACTATAGCCGTGATTGGTTTTATTTTCTTACCCTGTACGCTTCCCGCGCTCCTTGCAGGCCCCCACCAGACCCTTATACTTTGGATGAAGCGTCAACACTAATCTATCTACATACCTACGTCAGTCAGGCCATATTGGTGCCTCTTCGTTGACCGTGGGTGAACAAGCCACGGCCATCAAGCCGCGAGCCGCCCCAAGGCAGGACCCTGTCAGTAGTTAGGGTTCTCTGGAAACGTCTACGTGAATAAGATATAATACGCTTAGCCAGTATGCTATTCCGACTAAGGAATGCCACGTTTTCTGTAACTTCGCGTTAGCATTGTCCAAATATACTGGTTGTTTCTGACGTTGCCTTTAGTTGGATGCGGGATGTAAAAGACGATGAAAAGCCACTTTGTAATCATGAGTGATGTCTGCCGTTTCATTTGTTTTCATTTGTTAAAATGGCTATCGTACATCGGGGAGTGTTGTAGCAGACGCCGTAGACGCTTGCTCTACGATAAAAGCTACGAAGCTTTTACAAAACCGCGTACGGGATGAGTATCGCGTCGAAAGCTTTTAACTTAATGTTCCTTCAGTGTTGTTAAAGTAGACTTCGGTTAAACTTTACCTCTAGAGGCTTTTTATATCGTTCATTTAGCCACGAAGCAAAGTATTGTAAGAAATTAGGGCGAAATGATGATGCAGACAATAAACCCAAACCCAAATCTTTGTATTGACAACGACCGCTTGGCTTAATGGTTAATGTATATGACATTTTTTTATTGGGATGACAAAAGAGCACATGGACATCAGCAAACAACTTCAATGGTCCTTCCATTGAAGTTTACATATCTCAGACCTTGGGAATGACCTCACAGCCTCTAATCACACTAGCTCTAACGTGGTTGTATGAAGGCGACCTACCCAGACGACTCATGGGTACAAAAGCTACATACCACCTAGTAAAACTAGTCTCATTAAGCCCAGGGTCCGTAGATTCGAACCCAATACACAAAGTTTGGATTTTTCGAATCTGGTCGTGTTGTTGCGTCCGGGTATTTGACACTGCATCCGACCACTTGAACGGATCGTATTAGATCCGTTACATCGGATACGACAAATATTACACATACGGCACTATAATATCTCCTGCGCAGCTGATAACTGCTCGTAGTACTCGGTAGCGGAAGTACCAGGAGAACATCGCAGCACAAATCTAACAGCTAAATATTATATAACAGTTCGATAAGCGGCCCGATATCGCACGCAGGAATTTTTCAGTTTGGATATGAGATGTGAATAAAGACGGTGGGCGATGGATTTATGATCCATAAATATTTATGCAATAGATATTTTTAACGCTTTTAAGCCTAGTATTCTGCAAACAAATGTTCTGTGTCTGTTTGTTACACTAAACCTAGTTTAGACACATATAGTTTACATTTACATGCTATGTATATCAGTAACACTTATAGATGCATCATAAACAAATACTGAGAAAACATCAAGTGAATAAAATTAAATTAAACAGCGCTCACTTCAGTTCCATAGAGCTCGAGCGACCTAGATTCGATCCCCGGTGGCCGGCACCACTAAAATTGTTAATAGCAATTTTTAGTGCTGTATTTATCACGTGCTCGGCGGTGAAGGAAATCATCGTGAGAAAACCTGTGTGTTAGACACAATGAAATCCATGCAAAGAATTTTTGCCCGTACTCACCACCGTGAACGAACGGGATGGTGAGTGCAGCGCCGGTTAATTCGCTTTAGAGATCCCGCTGCTCATCATTGGGGAGTGTGGGATTTCGGCTTGGTATACTTGGTATACAGTTGTTCACCAGAACCTCAACCAACAGTCGTCAGGTTACACCGCGGCAAGTGACGTTGACGTTTGAAGAAAAAGCTACTGCTGGGGGATTTACCTTAATATTTTCTTGGTAAACTGAAACTAAATACAATATGAGTTCTGGCCTAAGGGTATTTCATTCGAGGGTTTATCTGTGTGAAGACACTATTGACTGGTCTGTCTGGACGTCTACGGCGACAGCGATCTGCTCGACATGATCATAAACGTATTCTATACTAACATCCCGCGATGCAGTTAAACTCCCGATAACGACGTTATATTTTAACTGCACACATAAAGATATATAGATTATACACATAAAGATATATAGATGACATATAGATTTACATTTATTATAAATTTTTTCCTCTCTTTAGTTCTCTCTATTCTATAACCTACACCTACTTCATTTCATCTCTGCATCGTCCAAAGGTTGACTGGTAGAGAATGCTTCTGGCATTAAGTCCGCCTATATACATTCTCAAGTATATGAAGTTTAAATAAATAAATAAATAAATAAAGCTCACTCTCATAGAAGCGCTAGCGTGCACGTGTCACCGGCCATGGTAAAATGGAACTCAATCATTTTACCACAAATTCATATCAATTTACAATAGAAAACCTGTATGGCGAGATAAGAGGATCTGCTACACAACCCATCCCGAGAATTGTGAGTTTACTGAGATAACTAATCGCGAAATAATCATCTCAACCATAAAAGTAAAAGTCAAGTAGCAGCCTCTAAGTGCCCACAGCTGGGCGAAAGCCTCCTTCTCAAATACGAGTATCAGAGAGGGTTTTAGGAGCTGGAAAGGGCCCGCCACGCTGCTCCAGTGCGGGTTGGCGGGCTTCACATATTCTAGAAATATTATCTTATCCATAGCCTTGACTAGGAGCAGCATTTAAGGTGCTGGGCGTGCGAGGTATACCAGACAGTTATTAATCATACTTCGTACTTAGAAGCCAGCCCAAACTATGTGCTGTTTTAATCATGCTACTTCCAAGATTTGTAACAACTTACCGCCTCCTCTAACGAGACGTATCAAATGAAAACACCTTTATAAGGAAATGTAATATATGGTTAAAAGAACAAACCTTGCATTTCGAGCCGTCAACCCTTGCTCACTGCTCATTATTTCCTCTGCAAGATGGTTGCCTGGTAGAGATCGTTTCTATGCGATAAGGCCCCCAATTGTACATTTGTGTATTTTAAGTTTATTTTTTCTATTTTTGCTGATTGGTGTACAATAAAGTGTATTTGATTCATTCATTCATTCATTCAAATTTTTTTGTACCGAATTTACATACAGCAGCAGCCTACAAGAATTTATATAGTTTTTTTAGTCATTAGTCGTAGTTTTTTTTTCTTTGTTTCTATGTAGTTAATTTTTCTTTTGTTATACTTTTTTTACGTAAACACGTAACGCAAACGCTTTTTTGCTTACGTCTGTTGCCCGTTATCGGTCTGGGTTATGTTGGAATTTTCTGACTGACTTATCCCGCCATCGATCGAATGCTAATAGATTATCAAAGCTTTCATTTTAGTCGTAAAGTCGTAAGTCGTCTTACAACAGCCACGTGAATAAAACAAAAGTAGATGGCAGATTCTTTCCCCGGTGCCACTAATTTCTTAATAACATAGGTTTAGAGCACGTTGTACTGCCGAAATCGTTCGCGGTAAGGAAATCGCGTTCGCAGCTTGTATTCATAATTCAATTAGCCTTGTGGATTGAATCCAATACGTGATTGGATGCAGGGCTAATTGCCTCGTCGATTGTACGTCCGCGGCGTTTCTATTGACTTTGAATGCTTACGGGATTATAATCATCGTGCCTAACTTATCAAGTTATTTTTATTGGAGTTTTTTTTTTTTTTTTTATTCTTTGTTTTGTACCTGCCAACTATCTTTCACCATAACAAGGGTTGACCGGTAGAGAATGCCACTTGGCATTAAGTCCGCCCATTGTAACCTTAAGCTTAAGGCAATAAAGAATAAATAAATAAATAAATTACCAATATTGGAGGTACGTTTACAATCACTATTAAAGTGTGTACGGAATGGTAGTTAGTAGTGGTATTGTAGCAAATAAGGTATCTTCGGCAGTGGCTGTTGTCTAAGGCTCTGCACAGGCTCGGCCTAGGTTAGACAACTTTGATCAACGCAACATTGACGCGTCACTGCAATGGAGTACCTATTGTAGCAACATTTCAGTATTTAATGTTATATTTTAAGAACGTAACTTTATTGTGCGTTACTCCTAAGCTTAACATCTGTTATACGCGACGCCGGGGCTTTTCCCCTACTTATATTCTAAAGCAGAAATGAATATAACAAACGTCTAAACATACAAAATGTTTGGATGTTTGTTGATCAATCACACAACGAGGTCTGAATGGATTAATTTCCGCACAGACAGACAGAAACAACGGGGCTTAGTAGGTGTGGTTTGGTCGACGATGAACCAAGAGGAACCTATGCGACCAGCCCCACGAAGCGGGGATGGCCGGTTCGGGGTGGCCGCTAAGAATGGTCACAGGATGGTCGTGTTAATAATAATATAGTATAGTAATAACATTTAATGCCTCTTTCGTTTTATAACAGCGAGCAGAAGCTACAATAGAGTTGTATTAACTTTTACGTCTTGTCAACTTGACTGTATCTTTGCATGTAATCGTTGATTTTAGGAAAAATCGTTTGCTTCGTGAATTGACTGTAACAATTGTCTAAATGATTCCACGCTGCTCTTCGGACTTGATAAGTTTCGAGAACGTTCGGCAGTTGGTGCGACAACCACGCCACGTCCACGGGGTTTATAAGGAAATCGTTGAGACCATAAACCAACACCACGGGCATGTCCGTACGACTGAGATTGTAAAGGGTCGGTCGGACGCTACCGTAGCGCTGCAGGTTTTCAACGGGTCCATAATCGTATCGTTGGAATTTTCTGGTTATGACATTCTGTCCGTAATGCGCTGCGTTAAGAGCCGATGATCCGGCTGGAAAATAATCGTATAACACTCTTACGGTATCAGTTAAATATGATAATGGATCATAGGAATCGATTGCATATAAAGCTGTTTTGCATATGGTGCTGGCGAAGATATAATCTTTACAAAGAAACGAAGCTACTCCTTGAACTGCACCGCCCTCGCGTAGAACCTCCATCGCGCGCGCTCCACTCAACACTGGTTCCACGGCCGCATAAAACTCCACTAACAATCGCACAGGTGTTGACCTGATGCCAGTCAATCTAGTCGCCGGCGCTATGTTAATGGCGATCTTTATTTTATTGCAATATCCCACGGTTTCCGAGCACATGATGAAAAGCATCCGGCTACCTTGCGAGTAACCTACGTAGATAAGCTCCTTTGATCCGGTGTTGTTTAGGATATAGTCAATAGTGGCTGGAGCGTCGAGCCTTCCCATTTCATCGCTGTAGAAATTCCAAAATTCCGAATCAACGTCTGGATCGAGACGTACGTTCCTTCTTCCGTAGTAGTTGCCGCGCACGTTGCCAAGCCAGAGATCGTAACAAGCGTCCGATATGAGAAATGCTAGCCCTGCAGAGGGGCCGGCGACTACCCAAGAATCTGCACTCATCAAAACTCCATGCATAAGCAGCACCGGTGGCCGCCTCATCGGACCTTTACAGTTCTTGCCTCTCGGTATACGGAACACAGATAGAATATAACCGTCTGCAGTGACGACCGTATGTTCTTCAGATGTGTATCCATAGCTCCTTGTGAGTTCTGTAAAATTTGATTGCCTAGCATATCCTTTTAATAGCTTAGCTTCGCTATCTTCCAGCGTGCTATTCTGGCTCATTACATTTTTTATTAAAGCGAAGAATAACAGTACAATAATAATATGAACACTGCCTGCTTCCGATCCCATCGTTTGAGTTAACTTTACTTAAACACTTAAGGTTTTATACTACCAGTTCATTATCCATACTATCTATTCGACAAGTTAAATGGCTTGGAAATGCAATTTTATTTATTTGTTATCTATAGCGAGGGTCCTCCCTGTAACGGTAGGCAAACAATAAAATGGTTTTCTTTTATGCGAAAGGCGACAAACGAGCAATCGGTTCACCTGATGGTAAGTTCACCGTCGCCCACGTACATCTGCAATACCAGAGGTGGTGCAGAAGCGTTGCGGGGCCTTTAACGGTATTTGGGAGATGGGAGGAGGAACGGGCGTCCGGTTACCTCACTCACCGAACGAAACGCAGAAGCACAAGATGCCTCATCATACTTCACGTCGGCATTGCGCGAGGCCGCGGTGCCAACCCAGTCGGACCAGCAGCAGCAAGAGCCGGCGCTTATCTCTACCACGTCTAAAAAAGTTGAACGCTGTTGAGTAAAATAAAACAACCAACGAGTACGAAGGTTGAGCGCAAGGTCAACAGAAAAAATTTGAATGATTTTATGAACTGGAGTGTATATTTATATATAAGTGTATTTTTTTTTATGAAAAAATAGGCTTGCGTTTGACCTCAATCTTCCCCGATGGAAAGCGAAGATGAGGCCTAGGATGGTACACGCTTGCCTAGATGTCTGTTCACTTTGGCCTTGAAGATATCCAGGTTATAGGTTTCCGGAAAAACTGACCTCGGCAGAGAGTTCCACTCCTTAGCCGTCCGCATAAAGAAAGAAGAGGCAAACCGCTTCGTGCGTAATGGAGGAATGTCTACAACATAAGGGTGGAACTGCTCGCCGCGTCTAGTCGTTCGGTGATGGAAAGGGGAAGGGGGTATTAGGTTATGCAAAACCTCCGCACACTCTCCGAAATGAATCCGATAAAAAACCGAGAGGCAGGCCACTCGTCTATAATAAAGTCAAGTGAGATCCTACGCCCACTGTCGGACAAGGCAGTGTCTCAAATATTTTTTGTTAGTGATTAGTGCCTGGACCGGTCCACAGCGCTTCTCCAGTGATCGTCTTAATTCACGCATTTTCGTTTAACCAATTTTTCTGTTTCAAGAGTTGTGATTTTAAAACGGTAGACGGTTATGTTAGTATAACTCTGTGTTGTAAATTTCCTGCGTATTGTTGTTTTTCAATTGTCCAATTTCTTCAATTCTCATTTGACAGCTTCCATTGAGTTCAAAGACACACGCTCCTTTTTTATATTCTCCAGCGCCGTCATCGCTGTAAACATATTTGCGGATACTGCGTTTCTTATCGAAAATAGTATCCATGGGACCGATTGACCTGCACCCAATTATGCCCTAGTCGAACGATACGAGGAACAACAATAATCTACAGCTCGGTGCAGGTCTTGTTCCGGGTAGCACCATCCTCCTACCAGGAACATAACCTGCACCCTCTAACTCACTGTCGCTCTCTTTACACAGGAACCGGTTGGCAGCACTCTCCTGACCGGGTCGGGCCGGGTCTTTCGACATCAGGAAGATATATTTAGGAATTTTGACAATGGTTTGGTTTTTAAAATCATTTAACATTTGGCAAATTTAGAAACAGGAAAATTTGATTGGAAACCGTGAATATGCCCTACAGTCACAGTGCGAATTTCATTATTATTTCTCAGACATGCAGTTTCCTCCCGGTGAACATGGAAAGTTCTGCGCAAAAACTAACGCGGGCACTGAGATTGTTGGTTGACCCGGGCTCGGCTGTTGGTTGACCCTGGCTAACTGACCACTTGTCTGAAGATAATAAAAAACTATGTTGACATGAGAAGTCGGCAATGCCGAACAGCGAGGCGTACTCTTTTCGGTTCCAAATCCCTAAGAAGAGTCTAGTCTTAGACTTAAACCTAGGTAACTCCGACAGAAGCCTTTGCCCAGTAGTGGGTCATTTACAGACTACTACTTTTTATATAGTAGTGAATTCTTTTGAATGTAATAATAATATTACTAGATAGAAGGGACGACAGGGGATGAATGACGCTTAGAAAAAAACTCCTGCTTGAGTAACATCAAAATTGGCGCAGGTTAAAACGTTTAAAATATAAATGCACAAAAAATACATGGAGCAGCGCTTTAATTGAGAGACCCGACATAGTTGTATAGAGCATTAAGTACCATACAAAATGAAGAAGTACTGAGCAGAAAGGCGACCAAAAAGTTATACATAATAATTAACTTTTTTGTCTTATTTATTTAAATTTCTGTTCTTTTGTAGTTTTGGAACATAATAATTCGTGTGTATTTTGTTTCGTTCATTGCGTAACGACTAATCAATTTTCCTTCATAAAAACCAATACCTAAAAGTTTTCATAGCCACCCGAACCAACTTCAATTACTTGGTGAATATACACGTACAAATTGCATTAAATTTGTTGATAATGTAATTAAATTGCGTTTATTAGCGCAATGGGAACATAATACCTATCTTTATGAGTCCTGTTGTCAAACCTTATTCTATGTGTCAAACAAAACAAACTGACAATTTTTCGTTGCTTGCCAATTGTATTTAAATCCATTGATATTATTTATTTTTTACTTAATGTCAATTTTAATATTTGCTCTCAAATATTAAAATTGACATTAAGTATTCCAAAGAACTTATGGTGGGGACTCGAAAAGGTATGGTTGTGCCTTGAATTAAATCTTGCTATTTCTATGTAGTTAAGGTAAGAGACATTAATTTTGTCAAAATATTAAAAAGCTTAAAACTCGCTTTGAAACGATGATAAATTCATAAAGACGCAGATGCAGACCTGAGGACTACGATGGAATGGCCTTTACTTGTCAGTAGGTCCCCAGTTCACTCGCTCACCACGTGAAACTTGCTACTCTGTGATAGAACGGCTCAACGCCATTGGATCCGAACCATTCCTGGTGCCGCGTGGCGCCACCACGTAAGTTCGTAAACTGCGCGGCGCTACGTGGTACATACTGTGGCCATAAATAAGGGTGAAGTAATTTTTTCTGAATTCAAATTTGAGATTTATTTATTACGTAAAGTTACGTTAGATAACTTCAATCCGTTTGCCGCCATTCCACACGCAATAGATCTGACTTCATTCATTAATTCATTCAGTCTCTTCTAGTTTATTTCGTTAATAAAACATTATATGGATTTTGTTATTTATAATAAATATTGTGTGTAATATACATATTTATATTATGCATGTCTATGTGTGTATGTCTGTGTATATAAATCTATTTCTTGTATTATTTGTACTAGATATAATTCCGTACATATTGAGAACTATACAGGTATATATTTGTATCAAAGTACCTACCCTACCCTATCAGCCTGTAAGTGCCCACTGCTGAGTATAGACCTTCTCAAATATTTGAAAGGGGTTTGGAGCCGGGAACAGCCCGCCATGCTGCTCCAGTGCAGGCGGGCGGGCTTCGTCTTCGAAATAATATATTTTATTATTTCTGTCTTGCCGGATTCCTCACCATGTTTTCCTTCACCGTCGAGCACGTGGTAAATGCAGCACTAATAATAGCTATAAGTAATCTTAGCGGTGCCGGCACCGGGGATAGAACCCAGGTCACTCGCGCTCCATAGAGCTCTCACGGCGCTCACTTTAGTTCCATAAAACTAAAGTGAGCGCCCTGACCACTAGGCAACCACGGCTACTACCTAGTAATATAATACAAATATAATTAAATTGCGTTTATTAGCGCAATGGGAACATAATACCTATCTTTATGAGTCCTGTTGTCAAACCTTATTCTATGTGTCAAACAAAACAAACTGACAATTTTTCGTTGCTTGCCAATTGTATTTAAATCCATTGATATTATTTATTTTTTACTTAATGTCAATTTTAATATTTGCTCTCAAATATTAAAATTGACATTAAGTATTCCAAAGAACTTATGGTGGGGACTCGAAAAGGTATGGTTGTGCCTTGAATTAAATCTTGCTATTTCTATGTAGTTAAGGTAAGAGACATTAATTTTGTCAAAATATTAAAAAGCTTAAAACTCGCTTTGAAACGATGATAAATTCATAAAGACGCAGATGCAGACCTGAGGACTACGATGGAATGGCCTTTACTTGTCAGTAGGTCCCCAGTTCACTCGCTCACCACGTGAAACTTGCTACTCTGTGATAGAACGGCTCAACGCCATTGGATCCGAACCATTCCTGGTGCCGCGTGGCGCCACCACGTAAGTTCGTAAACTGCGCGGCGCTACGTGGTACATACTGTGGCCATAAATAAGGGTGAAGTAATTTTTTCTGAATTCAAATTTGAGATTTATTTATTACGTAAAGTTACGTTAGATAACTTCAATCCGTTTGCCGCCATTCCACACGCAATAGATCTGACTTCATTCATTAATTCATTCAGTCTCTTCTAGTTTATTTCGTTAATAAAACATTATATGGATTTTGTTATTTATAATAAATATTGTGTGTAATATACATATTTATATTATGCATGTCTATGTGTGTATGTCTGTGTATATAAATCTATTTCTTGTATTATTTGTACTAGATATAATTCCGTACATATTGAGAACTATACAGGTATATATTTGTATCAAAGTACCTACCCTACCCTACCCTATCAGCCTGTAAGTGCCCACTGCTGAGTATAGACCTTCTCAAATATTTGAAAGGGGTTTGGAGCCGGGAACAGCCCGCCATGCTGCTCCAGTGCAGGCGGGCGGGCTTCGTCTTCGAAATAATATATTTTATTATTTCTGTCTTGCCGGATTCCTCACCATGTTTTCCTTCACCGTCGAGCACGTGGTAAATGCAGCACTAATAATAGCTATAAGTAATCTTAGCGGTGCCGGCACCGGGGATAGAACCCAGGTCACTCGCGCTCCATAGAGCTCTCACGGCGCTCACTTTAGTTCCATAAAACTAAAGTGAGCGCCCTGACCACTAGGCAACCACGGCTACTACCTAGTAATATAATACAAATATAATTAAAGTACTCTTGGACATTCATAGCATTTGTTGTCGAAAAGCGCGTTGCGGGTATGAAGACTGGTAGAGAATCCCCCAGACTTCGAGTTAAGTTTTATTCATAAAAAGGCCTTAATAATTATCTGCCCAGCAGTCGTGTGGGTGGTTACCCCCCACGAAACCATTTCTGTCACCACACAGCATTGTAACGGCTGTTGTGTTCCTGTTTAAAAGGTATAGAGTCGGTATAATTACAGGCCGTGTATCATTCCATCTTAGTCGGCAGATGTGACAGCGCATCTGTAACCTTCTTTGGTTTGGAGTTGTTCACTGGTGACCCTGGGCTGCAGTAGCCACTTACCTTCAGTTGAACTGTTAGTTCGTTTTTCACCACATCAATTTTTTTTTATGGAAAAGGCGGCAATCGAGCTAGCGGTTTAATTGCGTTGTTTGTTCTATGCTAACTGTAATTAATCTTGAGTCAACCATTATTGTGGATTACATGAACTTATCCCTATAAATATTTAGAATCCTTTGTTCCCTTTAAGAGTACGTACTTTACAATTGCTATCTCTACGATGTTAGCATATATGTTTTTACGAGCTAGCGGAGCGACTACCGGCGACCACATACATCTGCAACACCCGAGGGGGCTGCAGGTGCGTTGCCGGCCTTTAAGAGTATTTGGGAGATGGGAGGAAGGAAGGAGGGGGAATGGGCCTCCGGTTGCGGTATTCTCCGAGGCGGTGGTACCAATCCGGTCGAGCCGGATCATTCGAGCAGCAGCAAAAGCCGCCACTTGGCTCTACAGCGTATAAAAATCAATAAAGAAAAAAGTCACCACATCCCACTTATCACCAGAGGTCATTTGTGAACGTGGCAGGTGGTGGCCCAGCCCAGGTCTTAATATTCAACGATAAAATTCGTGCAGTTTCGTAAAGTCAACGGCACGAGTCGAACTCGGGGCCCCTTCATTGAGACGCAGATTCAGAACCACTCCGCTACTGCGGCCTGCGTACAACCAGACAACCGAACGCTACACATCAGTTGGAAATGTAAAATAAAAAACAAGATTGGTTTTCCACTTCATACTCACTGTATGTCTTTATTTAATTTTGTCTTCCTTTTTTTTTTGCGATTTTTTATAAATTTATTTTATTTTAAAACTTCTCTTTAAATCAAACATTATATTAATATTAAATATATATATATATATCTCGAATGTATTTACATGCTATGTACACGCGTATGTACATTCCTGTCGGCCGTCACTATGTACACTAACAATATATAACCTAGCCGTGTAGTTTCACGCTTACCTAATCATTCGGTACACAGATATACAAAAGACTAAAATACACGTGACAGTAAAAAAAAAAAAGTCAAGTGTGGTCACAGAAGCACATCCCCGAGTCAAATTATGCCGCCATTGTACTGTATAAACCATTAATAGACAGCTATACAAAGAAACACGTCGCCGGCGCAGCTGAGCAATCTTCCGTATAGCCCTGTCCCTGTCCCTCTCCGGCCGCTGCGCACTCTGATTATCTGACAGTCTCTGTCGGCGAATCAACAACATTGTCAGATAGAATCAACGATTATGTTTATATAACACACGAGGATTTGTTCCGAGTTCCGATTTTCACCACCGTCCGTATGTTAACCTTAGAAACTAATTTCGTACAGTAACTTTTAGTTGCACTCGTTATGTAATATCATTTTTTGTTTATTTTTTAAAGTAGTTATTTAAAAAAAATAACGGCTTCCTCTCGTCGCGTAGCGACGGCGCGGGTCGCATTGTTATTGTTATGAAGTAGCTGACAACGAGGCTCCACTCATAGATGAGCACTGGCAGGAAGTATACTGATCCGATGCTTTTAAATTAAAAAAAAATAATTATCTGCGTTTTGATCATTGAACTTTGAACTCTGTTACAGAGAGAGTCATCAGTTCATTTTTGGATTGATTGCGCTCGTGTCACTAAAGTTCATAATTGAATGAAAAATTCGCAACACGGTTCGTTACAAAAATAAAATTTATATGAACTAGAGACACACCACCGGCGTGCAACCGTGACCAGGCTAAGAGAGGTATTCGACATGTACACCCGACCGTCACAAGCAATTGACGAATTCATATTTCGGAGACATGTCCTGAGGTTGAATAGTTATCTCATTTGTATCTTTTGTGTGTCGACAAGATGTACTACTAAAAAGGGACAGCATGCACCGCTTGCCCTGGTCACGGCTCAACTGCTTCTAAATGTGTCACACAGCACCGACACACAGCCAGACAAACACACACACACACACACACACACACACATATCTACACTAGCATACAAACGCTAACAAGAGAACCACAAAGGCAGTGAGGCGGCCACGCCCACAAGCACGTCCACGGACCGTACGCGCGACATGTGTAGGAGAAAAAGACGCTTTCCGTTACGCAACGATCTTCGAACAGATTGTGTCAATGCGCTGGGGCTGGGGGTGGGGCTGGGGCTGGCGCTGTATCCGATATGCCATAAAAATATACGCATATTAGGCAGTGTAGTTAGTTCGTTGTGTCTCGAAGTCTGCGCTTCACAGAGAGATATCTGCCATTCTTCAGCCGGAGGCCCTATCCGCTATGGCGCAGAGACAAATCTCCTGGATAAAATCTATTAGTATGCATTGTTTATTAGTCCGCCTTGTCTTGAATCAACGAAACCATGTCTGATATGTCAACAACACTACGATTTTATCGAGATTTCATATCACATGGAATTTTTGTGAAATATCTTTGTGGCATAGCGGATAAGGCCTCTGCCTAAAAAATGACAGACATTGCACAGTGAAGCCCAGTCTACGAGACACAACCATCTAACTACTTTGCTTAACCAATATGGCATGATGATCAGTGATTTAAACGAAAGCATCCAGTCAACCGAGCGACGGCAGACCCACTCTGAACTACTCGGGACATATTGAATTATAAGCCAATTTTATGTACGCACGCTTTCAGTATATTTGATCTGTGCGTTCCTATGAAGAAACCAAAAACAACCCCGCGTCTAAGTTTTTGGTAGACAAATGTCGTACAAGACAGCAGTCGAAATGCCCTGGAATTTATTGTAAAGGCTTGCACTAAAAAGAAAAGCTTTGATACTTCGTCCATTGTCATAGCAATATACTCTATTTTCGTTAATTCATATAATATTGTCACAAAAATGTGCCAACGCTTAAATGAGACTGCTACTGCCATATTTTTATTACTTGCAACACAGTCGATGCACACTGGCGTATATGCCATATTAAACTAAACCTCATACAAACATCAACGGTCATTGGTCCGCACATTAAATACATTCGCACACTCACGCTAAACGTTACTAGTTATGTGACACAGCCTTTATATTATCAAAATCAAAATCTATACAATGCATGAACATAATCTCACAAAAGGATGATTTAGATTTAAACAACTCCACATTTACTTATTAAGTAGTCATTGTATAAACATTTGAAACCACAACTCCATTGGTGTTCATTAGATTAATTTCTCAGATGTAAACATCAAGACTACTATGCATAATTAACAATCTATATTTTACATCTGACAACGCAGCCGCTGTTTGTCAATAATAGCAACACCACACAGCCATTGTACGTCAACCTCGCAAAGCAACTTCCCGACAAATGTTTACGATACAAATAGTATGGACAATTCGGTCTTAAATAATTGCTTTTCATTTATAACAATGTGGTTTTAAACTAAAACCTTAATTTGATGTGATATTCGTTTCAACAGAGTATTATTGTTGCATAGGTAAATAAAGTGATCTATTGCAAACAATGTAATATGGATATTACAGCACTTATTCAGCATGAAATAGATAGTGTAACATAGATTATGTAAAATTTACAAGTGAGGTATTACAATTATAAGGTATTACAGGTTTAATAAGCTGGCATGAAAATTACAGGAATAATAAGCCAGTAGCAAACTCTGCGAGGAGTAATGAGTAACAACTTAGGTTACAGATGCCCTTTGGCTGTGCTATGTTGTGCCTTAGCGAAATTCGAATCTCTGCCTACCCGTATGGGTTGCGGGTGTGATAGCGTATGCATTACAAATAGTAAAAATTAGCAAATTTTTCCTTTTTAAACTTAACTAGCTATGAGATTGTATAGAAGTGAATTAGTATTATACCAAGTTACACAAGTATTGAATATATTAAGTATTGCTCTTTCTATGTTACATTTCTAATAAAACATGGCGTACAAAGAAACAATGTAATACAGGTTTTACTAAATATATATATTTTAATTTCTTTCCTTTAAATGCCACATACAAATGGAGTCTGCAGATGTGAATTTTAAGTCAAAACCCATGAAGCGTGTGTTGAGTTGCCTTAATGGGCTTCACGGTCAGAGGGTCGTGTTATATTTTTAAATAGATAAGTCTGCAGACTTCTTCAGATAATAGAATATCTACAGACAGCCCTGGCACCATTCATTGAAAGATGAACCAAAAACATTGCATCTGAAGGTTTGTGTCTGTCCAGATCAATCAATAATGCAATCAATCAATAATTACAAACAGTCAGCATCATGGATGTGTCTGTGACCTGTAATATTTGTACTTGACAAAGAAAACTATTCATTCTCTGTATGTCCAATTATAAATAGAAAATTGCACAGACAATCCATAGACTTGTAATTAAATAGGTTACAAACAAACATACACTGGGCTTAGTCAGGTTAAGTCATTTTATGCCCAAAATGTATATCTGCGGTTTCAAATTATACTTTCTATTTGTGAAGGGAGGTGGGAGGAGGGTTCTAGTCAAAAACCCACTTTAGGCCATGTGGAGAGAAAAGAAACCAAAATTTACAATGTTCACAGTGAAAGTTAGCTTAATTTTCAAAATCTCAGTTACAAGACGAATCTAAATACCAAATTTCAACTTTATAGTGAGTATTTGCTTTAAGTTTCCACAAGCAAGTCACCACGACGGTCGGAATAGAGCACACCGATCATTAGAACCTAAGAACATTCTGTTCTCTTCAAATAACCCTGAACATTGCATATATGTTGCGACACCAACTTTACACTAACATAAAGGTGAATCTTTCTATAAAAGAAATTTACGGAAGTTACTGTCTGCTTCACACTTATCAAACACACATCACCAGAACATACAACCATTTTCATATTTTTTTTAATCCACCTTTAAATTATCCACTACTGCCATTACTGCTATCGGCTTGGACAGGCTATGGCCGTGGTGGTATGAAGCGACTAAGAGAAAACCTTGAGGATTTCTCTTAGTCGATTCAAACAACATCCACAGGAAGATAAGAGGGAAAGCTTCCCTTACACCATTTCTGTGAAGTCTCGTAACATGTAATTCATGATGCTTCTTGCATCACACGTCTCACACTAATTTAAATTGAGGTAACTACTCATATGATGTCTGCATAGTATCTAATTGCAATAATTCTTTTCAGCTAAGTTCAAGCCATTATTTAAACAACATAAGGACGCTTCAGATATTTTTTTCTCAGATACATTTAGGCAGGTGGTTTACTAATCTTTATACGATTTTTTTATAGTTTTTCTCGACAGTAAATGGTCGTTTCTCTTACAGTCAAACCATTGGGTCGCCATGAAGAAGAATATATTGATTGATCATATGCTGTGGTCAAGTTTCGTTGCGTGGTCTATTCACATACACTGAACACTTCACTTAACATGTTCCATTGGTTGTGAGAACTATTTCTTCGGTCACTGATGAAGGGTACGGAGCGTTTGTGAGGGCAAGTTGGTTTGGTTAGCGACTCGGTCCGTTCTGCGGCACGTGGGGTGGCGGTGTGTGGCTCGGTGTGGTGGGGCGAGTGGGGCGAGGGGGGTGCGGTATCATCGCGGCGGCGGGTGCTGGTGGGTGTACTGGCGCCGCTTCTTGTGGCGTGGGTCCTGGCGGCGCTGCGGCGGCGGCGAGCCGGGGTAGCGGCGCTGCTTGGCCGTGAACGAGCGCGGCCTGTTCTTGCTGTCGTTGTTATTGTTGTTGATGGTGCTGTTGTTGTTGTTGCCGCTGCCGTACCGTTGCTGCATTACACCTGCCGGCAAAATGTCGATCATATACCGTGAAATATTTAAAACATTATGTGCACCTAAATGGGGCTAAGAACTGCTCCCATGAATTCTTTTCTTGTGTATATCGATGTACCGGAGCGAATTCGAATAAGTAGCACGAGTCAATATCGAGTATAAAATCGATGTCTATGAGTAGTCAACCGATAGATCAAATATGGCAATGCGTAGAGCCCGACCTACCTGAGGGTATGTTGTTGAAGTCGGAGTTGCTGGTGATGTGGTGGATGATGAGGCTCTGGTGCGCGGACACGCGGCGCGGCGTGGGCGACGAGCACTGCAGCGCCGACAGCGGCGGCGAGCTGCCCCCGCCGCCGACGCCGCCCCCGCCCGACCCCCCGCCCCCACCGGGACCGCCGTCCGACCACTCCTGGAAGAAGAGCACTATGTTGTAGGGCGCTATACCTTAGCATAACACTGAAAATGTTACACAGTTATACATATTATCAATAAGATAAAAATGAATAACAAAATACACTCTCGACATAACAGGTGAGCCTGTCGCCACGTCATCACGTTCATAATGCGCCGGCTCGACCGGGTTGTTACCGCGGCCTCGCAGAATACAATACCGGCGTGAAGTAGAGGCATCTTGTGCTTCTGCGTTTCGTTCGGTGAGCGAGGTTTCCGGAGCCCCTCGCTCCCCATCCCCTCCTCATCCTCCCTCTCTTCTTCCAAATACCCTTAAAGCCCGGCAACCCACTTGCAGCACCAGAGGTACGTGGCAGTACGTGGGCGACGGTAATCAGTTACCAGCAGGTGAACCGACAGCGTGTTTGCCGCCTTTCTCATAAAAATAAAAAAAAAATTATTCGTCACATATGATAGGTCTGTGAGTTGATTGCGGTGAACGCGTGAGTAAGCTGAGGCGTACCGGGTCGCTGTCGCTGGGCTCGTCGTGCAGCTGCTGCAGACGCTCGGCCTCCGGCTCGGGCTCGAGGTCGGGCTCGGGGTCGGGGTCGTGCTGCGGGCGGTGCTGCGGCAGCGCGGGGAGCGGCGCTGTGTGCGGCTGCGGCTGCGACTGCGGGTGTGCGTGGGGGTGCGGCGGCAGGTGGCGGCGCGGGAAGAAGTAGGGATGGAAGGTGTCGCGCACCCAGCGGCGGTACTGCAGCACGTGGTCGGTGACGCGCAGCACGCGGCCCAGCGCGCTGTGCCGCGCCACCAGCGCGCTCTGCGCCGCCACCGCCTGCTGCAGGATGATGTAGCCGTAGTCGAACGCCTGCAGAATGCAACACGCACGCACACACACACATTAGTAAAATCTTCTTTAAACACTAAATAAACTTCGTTGTAAGTAAATGTCACACGCACATTTGTCTTCTCGGATAAACTCGGATCCGAGTGGGTAAGAAATCCTCTGTCAAACTAAAATCTCAGTTTAATCTTACATCTTACACTCGGCCACTACAAGTTAACTAATATACTGCTCTGATCATAATGATTTCTTATATTTACGCGAACACTACACGGCTGCTGTAAAACACTCGAAACGTCGGGAATATGAAAACTAAATTAAACGCGATGAAATCCGTAAATAATTTTCGTATATAAATTTCCTTTCAAATGCTCTGCTTAAAAAAAAATCTTATGTAGTCTCTATCTTGGTTTAAACCGTTTCGATGCTTAATTAAACGAATTGGAGATTCCACTATCAGAAAAATCTGTTAGTTGAAAAACACTTTGCCTTTACCTAATTTCATACAAGACAGGTACTTATTTAAGGTGTCCTAAGGGAGTATTCTGGGTCCCAACTTCTTCCTAATAGACATACGAGTCTATTATAACTGAGGAGTTAAATCTCGCGGGATTAGACGATTTCACAATTAGATTATTATTATATACATAGAATAGAAAATTTAACAGGAAATTAACAAAAAATTTAAAATTAAACGGAGATATCAATATTTTGATGCAATGTGTTTTTTTTAGGACACTTAGCCCTTTCGGCCACAACACTAGAAGGCACCACGGAGAGCAAACAATATTGCTGATGAAATGAAGAAATTCACTCTTAGACCCCGGCTTCGTTAAATTTGATCTCCTTCTTAATCAGAGACTCCAGAGCGATCGCTAGATTAGTGTTTGGATTCCACGTCGGATGACTGATGCTTCGGGGTAATATCAAGGTTTCGTCACGATAAAACTCTTCTAAATCTTCGTTTTCGAAATTTATTTGATTCATTTAGTCTCGTAATCTCACAAGATCCACGAGATCTCGCGACATTTTAGACAATTTTATAACATTGCTTCTGCGAGTGTTTATTCTTTCATAGATAGAGAACGCTTTAGTGAATTCATGAAGAAAAGTTACAAAAACTATGAGTGACATCTACAGATGCGCTGTCACCGCCGAGAAAGCCTAAGCTGGAAGGGGCCCGTAATTGTACTGGTTGTCGGTACCGGTCGGAACACAACAGAGGTTTCACAGCTGATTAGCGGTAGGAATAAGTAAAAGGGTGGCGACGGTTAGGTGGCGGGTAGAGACCCTAGCTACAGGTCAGCGGCCTCACCTGCTTGACTTGCAGCGCGCCGTAGCTGGAGCGTCCGATGTCGTTGCCGGGCGTCAGCGGGTCCTCGATGCACAGCAGCGACGGCCGGTGACCGTCGTTCATTTCCTGCGACCACATTAGCCACACCATTCATATTAAAAATTACTCTGAAAACCGTATTATTGTGTAATAATGGCCGAAAATGGAGTCATTTGTAGTCGTTTCGACCCACTTCTTACCAGAAAACTTAAACTTAGAAAAACGTGACGAATAGTAGTGAGCCTGTCGTCGACTTTTTTTTCTCATACATAATTTATTATAAGCGAAAATAGCAAATTTTTTCAATAAAATTGAAGATTTCCCTTTCCAAATACCAATATTTACTCCAGAAGCCAAACAAAAAATAAATACTATATGTATTTCACCGCTGGTCAAAGGCCTCCTGTCAATATACGAGAGGGTTTTGGGGCTGGGAAGGGTCTGCAACGCAACGCTGCACCAGTGCGGGTTGCCGGACTTCACATGTCCTAGAAACATTTCGACATGTTATTTCTCAGACATATTTCCTCGGACAATTAAGGTGGAGATACGAACCCAAGTCACTCGCATTCCTCCCTGACCCTCCAGAAAAATTCCTACTTATCCTGGAAAGATTGTAACATCTCGGCGCACGATCGCTTACCTTCTGGATCTCGTCTTTCGACACATAGGACCCCCCATTCTTGACACGAATGGCGGTTTTCACGTAGTTGAACTTCCTTCCGTACAGCTCGAAAAACTCTATCAGCAGGACGCCGAGGTTGTGGGACTGCCGCAGCCGTTCGGGCCTCGGGTGCAGTTGCAGGAAGCTGATGCACATGAGGATGAGGGAGTAGGAGGAGATGCCCCCTGTGAACACCTCGTTAAGATCCCGTTGGAGGAGGAATTGCTTTAGCACCATCACCAGGCGCGAGAGGACTGGGTATTTCTCCTGGAATACGAAATATTTAAATTAGTGTAAATATAAAAGTAGTAATGTAAATGCCTACCGATGGGCAAAGGAGGTCTTCGAGAGGATTTTGAAGCTAGGTCCGGCACGCAGCACCAGTGCCGGCTGGCGGACATCACACCCTTACCTTACCTTCTAATAGTCCTCTGAAAGACATTGGCCTCTTCTCCATCAGGTGGTCTTACCATAATGGCCACGAACGGCAAGCGGATCGGCGATCGCATTACCAGACACCTCCCACTCTTAATGCTTATTTATAGTTATCCCGCAATTTTTCGGTAGTCTCTTACCACACCCACGGAGACAAAGGGGGAGGGGGGACACATCCCATTATGTCCTAGAAATAAAAAAAAATATTATTTCTCCGACATGCCAGTTTCCTCGCGACGCTTTTCTTCACCGCTTAGAACGTGACATAATCAGCACTTAAAATTGCTATTAACAATTTTAGTGGTGCCCGGCACTTGGGTTCGAACCTCACTAGTTCTCTAGGCTACCATGGACAAGATTCTTAACCCATCTCTATCTAGATCTAGATCTAAACCGAGGCAATGATAAATACGCAGGCGATATTTGAACAAACTCGTGCACGGAACCTCAAGGCCACTCGGTTATATCATATCTTGTATGTTTTTATATCGCGCCGATTTGTTCCGATTGATGTGGAGAGGAGTAATAATAAAATAATCATTATACATAAACAAGGCTCGAATAAGGTTCAAATTCGGATAGTAACTGACACCATCACTGGACATGGATCTTGTAACAAACATCTGTGTACTGGAGGCGTTACGGACAGCCCTCTGTGCCGAGCGTGCATGGAGGTGGAAGAAACGACGGCGCGCGTCCTACCGCAGTATCCGATGGCGCGGAATACAGGGCTAAACGCTCCCCGAGGTCACCGGTAACTTCAAGGGTTTAATGAGTTTCCTTGAGGAGCTCGGTTGGCTCGAATAGTGAATATTCCTGCCCGTCATGACATGACATGACATAACAAAACAATAACGTATCTAATCAGCCATCGCACACGTCACCTGCTCCCTAACTGGGATACCCTGCGCCTTGCTAACTGGACGGTGATAAGATCCATGTAATTACATGTACTTAAATAATCATATACACATAGCACACACATCCATGAATCAAATGCCGTGGTGGATTAGTGGTCAGGGCGCTCTCTTTTGTTTCATAGTACCCGAGTACTCTGGCTTCGAACCCCGGCCGCACCCCTAAAATTGTTTATAGCAATTTTAAGTGCCGAATTAAACCACGTGTATTTTTTGAGTAAAAATAAAATTATTATTTCGAGGACGTGTGAATACCGCCAACTTGCAGGCATTGCGGCTATGTGGCGGACCAGAGAGACGGCCCTGAGGCATTCTTAGTCTTCAGGGGGTGACAACACGTCTGTGACCTTCTACGGTAGAGGTTGTTCGCTGGTGCCACGGGCTGCAGTACCCACTTGCTGTCGAATGGACTGTTCACTCGTGTGTCATCACCAAAACCAATAAAGCACGAACGGCATGGAGTGGCTGTCGAGGACCATGAGTAGAGGGGGCCATGAGTAGAGTGTAAACTGTGAAAAAAAAACTCTGGACACATAACAGCTACATTACCGACCTTGAACTGCTTGATGAGCTCGGCACTCTTTACCCCGCTGCTCATGTTGAACGAGATGTCCACCTGACCGGGAGAATATAACAATGTTATTTGGTCTTCACAGATAACGCCGTCTTTGACCGAAATCGTCCACGGCGACAACTTCCGTATACTATCGGCGGTTGTCAACCGCTCCGGTGGTATCATAGTGCCGTAATGCACGTACAGAAACACCTTCTCATAGTCTATGACACTTATGCGACGGTCGAAGGGTCTGATGCAGTGTAAGTGTCTAGGGTGACACGTAACAAGAGAACCAGATCCGATACTTTGTGCCAATAACGGAGCAGTGCGTTCGAGTAATTTAAATTCATATTAAAGTGGTTATTTAACCATTATTATTTATCTAAATAGACGACACTATTGTTGGAACAATTTGCTAAAACATGAATAATAATATTGAAATCGTGTAATATCTGACGCGGCACAACCTGACCGAATTGTACCACGCGGGGCTACTAAATGGCGTCACCGAGCGGACTAGATGTAATTTTATGGTTCATCCCTACATATTATCTATCGGTAGAATATATTATTTCAATGTGCAAACTAATATTTTATGTTGAACTGAGACGTATTGTCGGTATGTCTTCTTTTGATATGGCACAACTGTAGTCCGTTAGAACACACGATCTCGTTGTGGCATTTCCCGAAGTCTCTTGCTAACACCGGGGGTCTTATACTCTACGCCTTAAAAACATTTCATGGCTTTCGCGATAAAATCATACCGGGCTATTCTTCACATTCGAAACATGGTTTAAACGTGGTAATACTCTTTCTACTCCTTCCTCTTCCCTCATATTTAACGCTTCCCTAATATCCTTGACCTCCGGCAACCCACCCGCAGCTCCTCCGGTGTTGCAGATGTACGAGGGCGTGGGTAATATCTTTCTATCAGGTGGGCCCCGCTTACTCGTTTGCCCACAATCCCGTAAAAAAAATAAACATAGTTTCGTTAATTGGTAAACATGTCTTGAATAAACAAAATCATGTTAAAAAAATATCACGGACACAAGAATTTGTGTGAAATTGTGTGTGGCAAAGCGGATAAGGCTCCTTGACCAGCTGCCACAAGATGCACCTGTTCACAAGAGTTACGCATGTGGTGACGTTGAGGATATTTAAGTATACACACAATTTGTCTTATTTCCAACGTATGCAATTCGTTCACCTTAACGTCTGAGTATTTGTCGGTCATCTTGACTATTGGCACGGTGGCTTTCTCCAGCACCTTGATGCTCTCCTTCTCCGCGATGTCCTGCACCACCAGCTCGCGCTCCAGCGTCCACAGCGGTAGCTTCTCCCACTGACCTGCACGACAATGGTCTAAACTTAGTTGTAGCATTATCATTTAATTATCATTGACACAGAATTATGAAATCAAAAGGGAGAATTCAAAACTACCTCCTCCGACCACACCCAACACTGGGCTGTTGGTCAGAGCTCTATAACCCCCTATAATCCACTTGTATATACGCCATATTATACCTACCTATTACGATTCAAAACATTTTAAAGTAGGACAGACGGTGTAGGCTTAGTAATATGGCTCTGTACGGAACTCTAAAAACAATACTCCTGTGGCACTCAATATAAACGGCTACTTCCTCATTCCTACATTTATTTCCGCCGACGTAGCTACCCACTGCCGACCCGGATGCACGGCGATTGGTTCCGCTCATATATACTGTCTACTATATACGCTACGTACTATGTACATATATAAAAATATATATGTATATACTTGCACACCCGGCCGCGCGTCGCTGCGGCTTTAAAATACGTAGGCACGCCAGCAAAACACACATTTAAAAGAAAATACCTGAAAATCGGTTGGACAGGCGCGGAGTTCACGGTGAGCATCAACGTAACATGAGGATTATATATCAGGGACGTACAAGAGGTCGCGCGAAGCCGAGCGACAGTTGCGCGTTTAAACATTTCGTTGTTACCCGCAATTTCGTACGGTTGCATTGCTTCTTTCTGTCGTACAGCTGGGCAAGGACCTCATCCTCACAATATCTGTGAATAATCCGACGCCGGAAGGTTCCGCCCACATTGCTCCAGTGCGAGTTGCCACACTTCGCGTGTCCTAGAAACATTCTTTCGCCCTCATGTTGTATTCATTCCCAACACGTGGTAAATTTAACACTTTAAATTGTAGAAAAAAAAAACATCAATGTTGCAGGCATCGGGATTCGAACCCAGGTACTACGCCGTGACTTCCGAGCTGCCTCGGCTCTACCTACCCAAAGCACGCTGCAGCCGCTGCTAGCAAATAACATATTGCAGTATCCGCTATAAAATAAAAGCAAACTAAAGAAGCGTAGGTGCCGACTGCTGGACAAAGGCCACCTTCTTCAATACACCTGAGAGGGTTTTTGTGGATGTGAGGTGCAGAGTGGTTTTTCCCGAGTTTCATAGTATCCATTACAGCACTAACAATTTAACAACAATTACGTTCGGCGTCGCTCCCTTATAAAATCATACCGTGCTATTTTATAACACCAACCGATAAACGATTTCGTCGAGGAGTAAATTCACGCGTAAATTGTTGTGAAATATTTTATGGCATAGTGGATAAGGCGGATTCGGTTGTGTTATGATCGTCTCGTTGTCTGCCAACTGCGTACGGATACGCGACCCGCTCGCTACTTAATGAAATGTAATATTATAAATGGGGCGTGTTCGTGTCTGTC